>OX596211.1:7816803-7954302 GCA_951394215.1 Glyphodes perspectalis | reverse complement strand
AAACCACTCAAAGTCTTAGAAGATTCGCCAACAATGTAATCTAAACAATTTCGCTTGAATTTAAAATTTATGCATTATCTATGCATTATTTTGATCATCAGTGGGTACTTATTTGGTTTCCCTGATTTTATAAGAAAAGAAAACTTAAACCAAATATTAAACTTTACGAGGTAGAAGAAAGATAACCTAATAAGTGCAACATCATAATCTTTAGCACATTATAAGTTCCTACGTACGAAACAAAGTTCGTTTTTTGTTCTTAATACAATCATTTGTAACTTAATTTTATTGCTTTATTTGCACCAACTGCACACAGGTGCTTGAACCTTTGCAAATAGAATATATATAGTAACAATAGAATCTAACATGAGTAACAGTATCATCTAACTTGAATCGTTATGTGAAACCAAAATATTTCTAGAATTAGGAACCTCCTTTTCAGCAAATCATTAGACAAATCATATAGACGCCGTTATACTTATATTGTGTATAGGATCTGTACAAAAACATATAGGTGTAAGTAATATAAATAAGTGGGCACCTAATGTATAAATAAATTCTTAATTTCGAACTATACTTTAATCAACACTAAAGTAATTTCCCTTGAAACAGAAACTTCTTCAGGTGTGTAATCAAGTCCACCCACAGTTGCAAGCTAAATAATTATATTTCATCCACTGGCACTTTGTATCTAACGCTCTGGTTGTAAAGTTTAATGTTGCATGACTGCAGCGGCATTTAAGCCAGAAATCTAACATCCAAAATAGTTTTAAGTAGGTAGATCGTACCTGAGATTCCCAAATTCGACGATGAATCATAATGTAACGGAGTTTTCTAGACTTTAGAAGGATAATATTAAAAAGTCAGCAGCTAATACAAAAAATGTTCTAGAAACAACTCTAAGCATTTTTGAATTGTTAGTAAATACTATAGGTTAGTAATAAATAAATAAATAAATAAATTCTCCAGACTGACACACCAATTCCCTATTTCCAAAATAAGCTTATCTATGCTTGTACTATGGATTCTAGGTAAACAGATAAACATACTTAAATACGTTTATAAACATCTATGCCTCGAGTACAAATGTCCATTTTTATCACACGAAAAATGTTCCCCTAGCGGGATTGGAAACCGCCACCCTTGGTTTCGTGGCCAGGGTCTCTGAACACTCGACCAACGGGCCAGTCAAGGAATTGAAATCAATTAAAACGACAGTTGAATATTATACCTAGGTCTGATTACTTGATCTCGAGTTTGAGATAGTTTCTATTAAATACAAGGACTTGATGGCTATTACTAAAGGCACGTAACTGATTGATATTTGGAGTCGTGATTTCGACTAATTATGTCTAAACGTTGGCTCGATGGCGCATTCGGTAGTGACCCTGCCCCATGCGCCAAGAGTTGGGGCTCGATCCCCACACAGGACGAACATTCGTGTGATAAATATACTTGTGTTTGTTCTGTGTCTGGGTGTTAATATCCAATATTTAAGTATATATTTGTAATATGTACCACTGTTTATTCTGATATTCGTAACACAAGTGCTTAAGCTACTTACCTCGGAGTCAGATCAATGTATGTGATGTCGTCGGATATTTAGATTTAGATTATTTAGATTAAACGCTCAAGACCGCGAATTGCGAATCTTTTTTGAGTCAGTTCTTAATAAGCTGACTTAAAATATCCGAGTGCAATTTGAATATATTTGTTGTTAGTAAAAAACCGGCCAAGTACAAGTCGGACTCGCGCACGAAGGGTTCCGTACTATATTATCTTTACAACATTAGACACTAAACAACTAAATATTCTGTCAATATTTTAAGTGTCTACTTGTTGCCGTTATTAATATCGAGCAGAAAACGGTGTTACAATCACGTTTGTTGTTTGGGAGCCCCCCTGAAATACATCATTTGTGAAAATTTCAACTGTAGCTATCACGGTTCATAAGTACAGGTTCGTGACAGACAGACGGACGTACGGTCTTAGTAATAGGGTCCCGTTATAACCCTTTAGGTACGGAACCCTAAAAACGTCTATTAATCATTTCTAGCAGATCGTTATTATTAATTTATTACCGGATGTTTATATACTTCAACATCATAGTAGTAATAAACTTGTTTACAAAAATCTTTTTAAACTTTTGATTAATTTTGTTTGTATAAAAAACTCCCCAACTCCAAGACTTAGTAGTAGTAGGAGAGCTGACACCAATTTTTGGGTAGGTATTTGAGGCAAGCTGACTTGTCCCATACCTCTCCTATTATACCCCAACACGGAACTGCAGAGCTGGCTGGTGAGTAGCAAAGCTAAATCAAGATAGATAGATTGTTAGATCACCTGGCAGGTAGAAAGTCCCACCAAAATGTTCTGTCTTTTTTTTGGAATCCTATTTTTTAGTTATAAATAATTCCCTATTAACATGTCAAGTTGCCTCAAATACATTTTTTGTATTTTTTTGGCAAGTTATATTAGCACGCGCCTGGCAATGTTGAAACCCCGACTAAATCGTCTGGATTTTTTTTTTTAAATTCTTTAAACATTAAACTACGACATATACAAATTGCATATTGCCTCAAACATATTTTTGGAAAAAAAAATATTTGAAAGTTAAATAAAAGCCCTGCTACTCACCAGCCAGGTCTGCAGTTCCGTGTTGGGGTATAATAGGAGAGGTATAGGACAAGTTTTCAGCTTGCCTTAAATACCTACCCAAAAATTGGTGCCAGCGCTTGGGCCATAGAGTTGCTCTATTATATTACATTAATTTATGACGTAGCACAAACAATGATGTCAAACGTATATTAAATTGTCGTTTTAAAATTAAAATTTACATTTAATAAGTATGTTTATACATCTCCTATGTTATTCTATATTAGGAAACATTCACTTTTTTATCTTTTTTATTGTAGTCTAACTAGAAAATTGACGTGATAAAATGTCATAATATAATCAAACTAAGTATTTCAATAAATTTTCTATTTAGGTCGAAATGTAAAAACACACTACGTCTTATTGAAACAGTGGTTACAGTAGCCAGCACGTTTGAGACCTCTATATTATTCGAAAGTTTTATGCAGAACCTAAAAGCAGTACTAACGAATTGTTCAATAGCCAAAACACAAACGAAAACATATCAATCAATTTTAATGATAGGTATGTTAGGTAACGAAGCTTTTTTAGGTTTTTGTGTTGTCTGGCCACATGTCGTCACTCTCCCACGTGCTTTGTGCCGAAATCACGTTTTATCAAATTTTGGCTCATTATCAACGCTATTTATATACCACCCAGCTGAGGATCGCGTTAAACCAACTTCCGATGATACTGGTTTTATTTCCGTGGCTTGAATCGCTCTTCTGTGAATGTAGTTTATGTAGTTCTTTTCTTTGTAGTCAGGGTGATGTTTACTCCGCTGTCTAAATTTAAAAGACCTCAAGAACTTTAAATGTGACCTTTAAAACCCACTATAATGAGACAAAAGCCTTGATAAATTTAAACCTAGCTTACGGGATGATGTATTTAGTTCTTACTAAGTTTTCTGTTATCTATACTTATAATAAATCTGTAGAGAGGTCAATTCTGTACATGAAATATATTTTCAAAATAACTGTCAGGGGGTGATTAGTGATCGATACTGATGCCAAAAATGCAATCATTAAAATTTTTGTCTGTCTGTCTGTCTGTCTGTCTGTCTGTATGTTCCTTATAGAAACAAAAACTACTTGACGGATTTTAACGAAACTTGGTACAATTGTTCTTCATACTCCTGGGCAGGTTATAGTATACTTTTCATCACGCTACAATCAATAAGAGCAGAGTAGTGAAGAGAAATGTTGGGAAAACGGGAGAAGTTATTCCATTTTTTAAGCTTCCGTCGCGTGTGCAGCCTTAATGGTTAGAGTTACATAGAAATCATGTATGACGGAAATAGTCTTTATAATATTAACCATAAACGCGGGTGACACCGCTGGCACAGCTAGTTTATAATATTATAAGATTTTGGGATAGTCACATTCACATATAAACAACTACGGTATTTGATGTTTGTTAGGCGACAAAAATATATGTTTCTGAGATTGTAAGGACATTCCTAAATAAGTGACAATCGTTATAGCACGTTATAACAGCTACAAGTACTCCTATACACCAAGAATGTTGATCATGAGTTGCTCCCACACCGGGAGCAATCGCTTGTAATGTAACGTTACAAATTCGATTTTGAGCCTCCTTGACTAACGAGAATTCGTCTGTTATATAACATTTCAGAATAAATTTTGAGCATTACGTTACAATACTGCCTCCCTGAATAATGAACATTCGCCTGTAATGAAACATTTTGGATTTGATTCTGAGCATTTAGTTAAGTTGATTTCGCAGTATCAAATAAAGCTCGTTGTGCTGAGTGCGACAATATATTATATATAATTCGTCATTGTTATTTACGTAAAAAGAATCAGAAAAACTATATTACCATGAATTATTTCAAAACCATTACAGGTTGCGCACTGTAATGCTCGAGTATGTAACGTTACGATACAGACGAATGCTCCCGATGAGGGAGCACCTATAAACAAAATGTCAATTTTACAAACTTGTAAAAGTATATTTCGACTACGCAATCATTTAATGAAATCATTTTAACTGAATTTTATATTGAATGAAAATATGAACAAGAATTTAGTAAATTAGAATAGATCATCTAATTCCAAAGTGAGTGGCATAAGTATGTACACACAGTTATTTTGAAAACCAGAAGCAACACAGATACCATAAACAACACCTAAGCCCAGATTTTATACTTTTAACTTCGACCAACGAAAGTCGTCCAAATGACCCATGACGCTTTTAACATTATGTCATAAAGGCGCTTAGCACCTTATTAGCACATAAACGAAGTCCGGACGGAACAAAATTGACGTCACCGGCGACGAGATCGCCAAAACTGCGCATCTGCTAGGATGACGAGCAACGCTCCTACTTGCTTACATTTCTAATTGTGGCACTATTAGTAACGTATTTTATTACGTTATGTGTCACTACTACCTATTTACTTGTGTGCTTTACATGACGACACGGCATGAAAATGTCAAATTACAAATGCCTTTATTACTGACAATCGGACATGGTACGTTCATGCAAATAAATTATTTCGTAACAAGTTTTATATCGTCACAAGATTTTTTTAATCATTACAAATAGAAACTTGTCATGCTCATAGTGAGAAAAATAGTTAGGAAAAGGATGCATTACTACTTTTTATACCATTAAAGTTGATAACACTACAGGACACACGATAGAGTCTCTGTAACACACCGGGTTTGCAACACTTTTTCTTTTTAGACTCAGGTAATCGTACGTTCTGACGCATAATTTATATTAAAGGATATTTTTTCTATTTATTTAACTTTACATTACAAAAACAACATAATATCACCTTATTTGTATCTTACACATGTGACATCATAGGTCAAGATCGCCAAAACAACACCTGCTGGCAGTCTGTGAAATGCGGTAATGTCTTCCACGCCTACGCATCTGTCAAACGTTATACATTCACATACTCATTTCACAATCCTCGGACAGCACTTACCACCATATTAGTACATACGGGCACTGACGTCACGGGCTGGGATCGCCAAATCAACACATCTGCCGGCATCAATGTTGATCAATGCAGCTATTTATTCCGGGCTATTTCTGATCGGTAACAAATCGTTTCCACGCTCGCTCTACCGTCAGATGTTTTGCATTTTTTAATTAGATAGTCGCACATCTTAATTGGTACAGTGCCAACCTCTCATTCACGTGAAAAAATGGCATGTCATCTAAAGTAGGCAGTTGATTTATGCATATGTGTTAAGTGCTAAGTTAATACAGTTGACTTGGTCGTCCTGGGTGCATTTAAATACGCGCCCTGCAGGGGGGGCTCCGAATACTTCTGAGGTATCCCTGCCTGTCGTAGGAGGCGACTAAAAGGGCCTTTGGGGTCGTGGGGGTTAGGGGATGGGTCCTCTGGCCCTCTATCGTCCCCGGAGAAGCCGACTGCAGGTGTTACACCCGGTCCGTCAGGATAGGGTACACAGCTGTCTATGTGGTCGTGAAACACCACCCTAGGTGTTCTGGGGGAGAATACCACTCCCTCGAGATGGGCCGCTAGGCGGCAGCGCGCGCTACGTAGACTTTTCGAGATGAATCCCGACAGTGGGGATCCCGATGGTTTTGCGTTAGCGCCCGAAGAACGACAGCCTTGAGGTTTAGTCGGTAGGGTCTCCGGAGATTGCTACCGGTTTCGAGCCCGACTCACCCTTTTAGGTCCACCCAGGACTCTAACTGGATGGTGCGTAAGCAAGCATTCCTCAAGTAAAAAAAAAAAAAAAAAAAAGGGTGCATTTAAATACATGCGCTTAAAGATATACATATAATCAAATGCTTCTTAGATCAAATTTGCCAAACCGAATCCTAACTGAGACAACAAAAGTAGAATGTGTCTTTAAATACATTGTTATTTTAGATATGTTGATACATTAACATCATAATTATGTTGTCTCTATCTTTTATATATGGGGCAGCTCTGATTGGTGGAAATGTCAATATGTAATCGAACTTAATAGAAAAATGGAAAGGCAACCAGATCATTTACAATACACTTATAATAACAATACAATATATGTAATACAATAAGCAATTAGAATGTTTACTTGCAGCTATGAAAGATTATAGTTAGAAATGATGAACCGATAGCAGGTAGGGGAATATTAGTATATTAGTTATAACTGATAAGATACGGGCAAACGCTATTGTTTTGATCCACGTGCTCAAAGAATGATTGATTTATACCTAATCATTTTCTGAATAGGTGGTCTCTTAACTACAAATATAATAAACGTATGTAGATATATCAGTAGCCTGTCTTGTTGGATAAACACAGCACATCTTATCAGATTAGCCATTTCATAAATCTCATGTAATTTACAAGGAATAAACGAGAATTAAATTGATGACAAGCGATTTGATTCCGCGATTTAAATCATATGCTTCTGGACACACCTCGTACATATTGCCTTGAAATAGCAGTTTATGTAATTCAGTAATAATTACTTTTAGTGCTGAGAATACGATCCAAAACAAACATCTAACAAAGTAAATAAAGGAGCTATTTTTCATACTGAACTATCAAAAATAATTATTTTACATACTACATATATAGACAAAAGGAATAAACATTTATTTTGTAATCTGGAGACAGTACTTAATTTTTCTACGTATTAATATCATAAACTTATATTGTTTAAATAATATTTAATTCCGTTCTCGCTTCAAAAAGTTTTTGATTGTAAATTGAATATAATAAACTACAAAATAAAATAAAAAAATCATTAAATCGGAGCTGTTTCCGAGGATTTTCTAAGATTGCTTGTTTTCGGTCTTTATTTACTCGACTATACTGATATGTATCAAAAATAGCACAGATATACCTACTAACACAAATGACACTGTCATTAATCACCACGCATCATTAAAAGAGCAGCACAACACAGACAAAACATTGCGCGCTCTTGGCAAGTTCAACTGCAATTTTTCGAAAAGCATAATATACACACATAACTGCATGTTTATTGGGTCGCATGCTCGTCCTGATTGACAGGAATACTAGTGGTAATCGTTTGTCAATGATTTTATTTGACGGGAACATTTAGAGGATGAAGAGCGAGGTTCAGGTTACGAACGTTGGTGTAGAGTGTATCCTCAGTGCGCCCTGCAGGGTTTAGGATACGGGCCACACAGATGTCTGTGTTGTCCTACACACCACACCAGGGCCGCAAGGCGAGCTGCGTAGACTTTTCGAGCGAATCCCGACAGTGGGGACCCCGATAGTTTTGCGTTCAGCGCCCGAAGAATGGAGCCGTGAGGTTTATTAAGGTAGGGAACCTGGTGTTGCCAGCTGAGTTTCAAGCCCAACACACCCTTGTAGGCTCTTACTCAGATATACTTGGACGGTCGTAAAGGCATTCCTCACATACAAAAAAAAAGAGTGTATACTCAGTAATGGGAGTAGCTACAATAGGAGTTCTACTAGTGGTGCACTTCTAGCCTAGTGTTGTTGAAGATGTCTGGGCATAAAGCCGTGTTTTAAGGCCTATGCTGCTTTTCTAGAAATTAGAGAATGTCATTCAAGTATGAGACAAACATCAAATGCGACAGCTTTTTCCAATAATTACGAAGATTAAAAAAACAACGACAGGTGTTATGAGAGACAGGTGTAATATAATATGAGATAAATCTTAAAAAGCGACAGGTTATTAAGAAAAAAGATTTTCTATAAGAGTATTTTATACCAGCATAATAAAATATTTAACATAAACATCATTTTTCACCTCAAGCCGCACGCTCGTGTTGCGAGTCTATTTAAGCTAAAAAACTAACGAAAACATAGTTATTTGCTATTTTTTCACTACGAGTGCGTTGCGTTACTGACAGTGCGCAACTGTGAGTTTTTAGTATCAATAAATGCCACAGATCCGCATTCAGCGATAAATCCCTGACGCAATGCGGAAAGCGTCGCAGCCGCAACCCGCTTTATTGAAAAGCTCGCGAACTTAACGACTGCCTGGCATAGAATCACTCAATTCCAGCGAAAATGTGAAAATCAAACAGACTTAATGCCTAGTAAAATTTCACTGCAGAGGGTATTTATCATATCATATGGATAATTTTCAAACAACACATTACACACAGATACTTCCCTTATTCGACAGGGATCGATAACCTTTTCAATCTTATTGCGTATAAAGGTTACTCATAAGAAAGAAAAGTAATGGGAAAATATGAATAAATAAAATAAATTTCGGATGTACAGAGGAGATTCGTAAAGCATGCAAAACTGAGCTTATCGCTTTTTATGATCGGATCAAGCCAGCGCGAGGTCCGACCAATTGCTTACCAAAAGGCTCGTATATAAGATAATTGCAGTTGTTTGAGTTTTGTCCGGTGGAGGTCTCCTTTACAATTGTATTGCGATGCTTCCCGCATAGCTCTAAACCTCTAGAATTTGCTATCTCCGGTACTGTTCTTTATCAATGACGGCTGCCGAGGGGAAACCGTTCCAAACTATTTCACACATGGTGTTCATATTTATTCATTAACACTTAAAACTCGATAATATCTCGCCATCCTGTGCTGGTGATCACCACGTCATCGTATAAATCGGTACGTCGCTCATGCCAACGTTACGGCCTCGCCTGTTTACTAACAAAAACGAAAGGCGTCAGAAGGATTAATGAAACGAAAGCGTCTTGCGTGTAGAGTACAGGCGGCTACAGAAGTAGTTGGACATATTTTATTTTTCAATCCTTAGGGATAAAGATCAAAAGTGTTTAAAGCCCGGGAACTTTGGGATAACCAAAAATGTTTTTTGGCTAACCACCCAACCTAGTAGTTATAACCTAGGTTATATCGCAAATGGATATTTTTTCGATATTAGATTACAGTTTTTAGAAGTTTTTTAGAGCGGTAGTAGCTCAATGGTAGGGACACACGCTTCTAAACCGAGGAGTGCGGGTTCAAAACCGAGCACGTACCTCTGGATTTTTCAAATCAAGCTACGTATTTATACCACTAGCTCGACGGTGAGGGAAAACATCGTGATGAAACCTACAAATGCAAACCACTTTGGATTTGTAACCATGATCGGAAAATTGTCCGGTTAGGGGTACCGGACAATTTTCTTAGGGTTACGAAGGTCAGATCGGCAGTCGCTTCTATGTAATTACCAGACTCGCTCAATCCTGGATCATGGTCTAAGCGGACCCCCTCTAAGCAAGGGACATAACGCTAGGAAGATGATCAGATTACAGTGTTTTAGACATCCGATTACAGTAGTGTGGTTAAGTTTCTAACGTGCATAAAAATAGAATTTTAACTCAACGACCACTTTACAATTGATTACGTACAGAATTAGTTTGTTGATATCTAGTGAACTTATTTTTCAATTCGGATTCCATTGTTGGTCTCATCGTTATTTTTGTGATCAGTTTTTTCAGTTTGACAAATCGATTCGTGTCTTAAATTCGTTTTGACATGCCGGACGCGTGCCTATAAAATACCAATGAGTAAAATTAAAGACGATCGTTATGGTGATTAAACTTTCCTCGCCATGACTCTGCACGCTTGTTTGTTTTTGGCAGATCGCGAGCGTCACGTGCCGTCCGGAATAGCGGTGACTCCGGGACGCGGCCTCTTTGCTCCATGTCATGATTTACCGCCATGGCGAACCGTTAATACTACCCAACCTAGTGCTGCTAGATAAAAAATGTTTACATTATTATCGAGAACATTTGAAAAGTTTCCATGATCTGTTGAGTCTCTTCGATCTATTCCTGATTATTTACCACCATGGCGAACGATCAGTCATCACTGAACCAATTTTAATCGAGAACTTTCTAACACTATACTAAAAGAAATTGCCTGTCGAGACACGATGCTTTTTGCTTCGAGATTTACCGTAATGGCGAATGAACAGTCATAACTACCGAAATGCTGTTAGATAACGTAGAATTTAAATTTTAATCTAGCACTTTCTAAGACCACAAATAATGTACTTATCTATTGAGAATACAATAAAATTTAAATTTCTAAGATTCTCATTTCCTCTATATTATAACTTCTCTTTTTCTCTCGGTGTAATTACCTCAAATCTGTACATACATAGTTATAACAATGAGCAATTAACCTTTGAACTGGAAAATTAATCGAATAAGAGATTGTGATAAAATTGATGTTAACTATGTTGAAAGATTACACACCAAATTAAAGTTATTATTTTTATGTTTTATACGCCGAAATAAATATTTATTATTGTAATTTAAAATAGGAATGCTAGTAAAAGCTTGTAAAGCGGTTAAAAGCTAAAAGCTAGTAGTCGATTCACCGTCACTGCAGCACACGCTAACCGCTGAAATCTAAAATGTTTACCCAATAATATGATATAAGACAGCGTTAAACAATCATTTATAATGCACTTGGCATGCTGTGCAGTTTTATCCATATTTCAAGCTGACGTTGTGTGTAGTACAGAGCAGTGCAATCGTCTTGGTATCGTAAATTTTCTTCAATAGGTATCTACATGAATATTAATGGAATCTTGTAACGCAAACCTATAATTTACTTTTAAGACTTGTATGGCAATAAACTTGTCAACCGATTTGCAAATCATTCGTATTTGCTTTTGTGTATCTACTTACTTAATGTGATTCATACTTTTGCATCAGACTTCCTGTTATAAATATATCAGATTATAAGTTATCTGGCCATAAATACATTTGCATACGACACAAGTGTGTGATTTTACATTACATATAATTAATTTCAAATTATAGGTAAGTACCTACATGAAATAAATAAATATCTTACTACATCACATACATTGATCTGACTCCGATGTAAGTAGCTTAAGCACTTCTGTTACGGATATCAGAAACAACAGTGGTTTTACAAATATTATACCTACTTAAATATTGGATATCCCACCAATTATGTTATTACATGGACGCTAAAGATCCTTGCTAAATTATGAGTTTGGTTCTGCTTTTCTTTCAAGCAGCTAAAATAAGTAGTTACTTATAAAAACGATTATTTTGAAAACCCCAGTTTTATATTATATTCGCCAACGTTACGATGACTACAACGTATAAGCAGACACTGAAGAATTCATTTCCAGCCAATTATGCTCATCGAAGTCTCTATCAGTTACGTGTCAGTTTTTCTTAAGCCACGTCAATAAAAGGCGTGTGTTTATCCGCTAAGGATGACGCGCGGTGCGTGGGCGGCGCGCGAGCGATAGCTTCGACCGCCAGAACAGGTAGAGCTCCCGCGTCGCGCGTTCGCCTTCAGCGAAAGGGAAAGTGTACCGAACAGAAGGGCTCCGCTTATGCTGGTGGTTCGTGTAACACAATATCGGCCGACCTTGCTGCGAATAGTGCCCGCCTACAGACGCCGATAAAGACGCGTCTGCTTACACTCTAGCCGCAGGTTGGACGCTGAAACATTCTCGCCTTTAATCCTAAAGGTATAGATGTGTGCACCCCGCCGTATTCTATAATTAAGCACATATACTTTCTTAACATATTTGCTGAGGTGAGACAGCGTTTAAAAATAGACGGGTATTTTTAACTCAGGCGCTAACATATTTAAAACGTTTTAAATATAAATATTTATAAATTCCCGTCACCAGGTGCTTCAGCCAATAAGATAATGTTTGTCATGAATGATAGTATTTACTTCTCACCTTAGACAAGTTTTTATCTTAATAAGATCTATCTAATAAGAATCTAATAATGTAAATAACATTTAGATAAACTATTAAGGTAAACAAATACTTATTGGCAAGGGATGATCTACGTCATACATTTAATAAGAAAAAATGTCAAAGCGAAGAACAAGGTTATTTTTACATCAGTATAGATAAATTATTAGTTTATTCATAAATTACAATCAATATATATATGTACTTAATTATCGCAATTGTAGGTAATGTTGTCAAAATAAAAAACAATTAATCATGTTATGGTTATGATCCATAGAATAATTTAAACAATCAAAAATTAATGTTAGTCATCTACTATACTATGAAATGTAAATACAGCAGTCGCCAATCAGTCTTATCAGAAGGTCGCAGCGTCTAATTGGTCCTCAACAGCACACGCGGAGAGTAAATTAAGCCGTGTCGATTCGTTGCGTGCGCGGTGATTCATTTCAATGATAATTATTTATTAAACTGACGTTCCATTGCTCTAATGGGCTGGCAGTTACTGGCAGAGGTAATGATATTTATCTTGCATACTATATACTTATAAAAATAAATTTTAAAATATCAAATTAAAAAAAGAATAGCGACCGTATGCGAATTCGGTATATTTATGAGTAGTTTAGAAGTGTTTAGTCGTCGTATGTTCATCATAAATTATTATGATAGCGTAACATTGAACGATCGAGCTATGAAAGTGTCTGTATCTCAAATCACTTAAATTGTTAAAAACTTTAAATTCATTTACCAACTCATTCCTAATATAAAACCAAATTTCCTAATATAAAACCATATTTACATAGACACCAATTTCAACTATCATTACTAAAAATATTTACCGGTTTTAGCACCATTTGTAATCAGCAGTCTGGTATATTCGTTTCTACCATTGACATCCTTAAAATTTTCCGAAGATACGATGAAACCGTTCGAACGATCTGGGTCAGGCCGGCACTCACTAACGACCCTGGCCCAGCGCTCAAGTGCCTCCGCAAATAATAACTGCTCTCTGGTCAGCGCGGTGCATGCGCCGAGTAAATCAAATAATTGACCGGTGCATTTTTATCTTTATGCACTTGCTGTCAATGTTGATTTAATGATGACATACAATAAAAGGTATTGTGATAGAGAATTGGCTAAGTGTCATCACAGAGTAATAATATACTACGTACAAGTGTCGTAAAGGCGTATTTTATGCAAAATGTGTAATTATGACAAACTCTTATGATCTAGAACAAAATTGATTACAAATATGACTATCATCAAGTATGTTTAGATAATTTATGTAATAATAGGTAAGCTAACAATAACCAAGGAAAACATATCTATCAATTACAACAAAAATTTCCATTTCGTATAATTCCCTCACCCTTGAAGCACATTTTTCCATGATGTTATTTTTAAACTTGAAAGTAGAGATGAGCAACGCCAATAAACTATTTGCAGACAGTCAACTTGTTTTCGGCAAGCAAATAAATCTCCACGCGAATTGTATGAATAAAACGACCCTCAAGGAAACTCCAAGGCTTCCCCTACTAGCTGACAGCTCGAGACTTTTTGAAGAGAAGCCGGAAACACGTCAGTGGATCGGACAGTTGTAGATGGCGCCACAATAGCAGAGTTGCGCGGGCTGCGGGGCGCGCTTCCGGCGGCCGTTGCGCATACAAATGGCGGTATTACATATTGTTACACAAAACTTTCCCCGCGTAATTCTCTTTAATGCGCACTTCAGCTACTCTGCTTGGAAGTTTCTCTCGGACGCTGGATTTATAAATACGGAATAACTTTGGATTCGCACTCACGAGTAGAAGCGGATATGCAGATAAGGTTGTATCTACATTTGTACAATTTTGCGTTTCTTACTTGAATTGTGCGACGACATTATTCAGTATCATCTTGTGTCAAAATAATTTAGTGTAGGTACTAACACAATAACCAAGATTGTCATGGTTTATTAATAAATTCGTAAAGATAATAGTGATCTAGATAAATGTCAGATTCGCTGTGTCCTGGAACATTGTCTAAGCGGACCCCGAGTAAGCACGGGACATAACGCTAGGAAGATGATAATGAATAGTGAACTGGACTTGGCTTCATAAGCGATGCGCGTCATGTAGCAGCATAATAATAATTGTTCGTCTATTCAACTTAATATAAGTACTGAGAATTTTTCTGGCCTGATTATTATGTAAATTAATAATGTGTAAAAATTTTACAGCAAAGCAAATATGAACTGTCGTCTCACCTAATATTTGCAAACAGTTTATGAATTCATTTTATTTTGTTTACCGCATATCTATTTTGATCACTTTCATCTGTTTACCGCGAGTAACCGGAGGAGACATCGCTGACACACGAATTTGTTACGGTGATATTTTAACAAATTAATATAATAAATGGCATGATTTATATTCCACTCCAGAGGCCAGTCCTTGACACTAAAACCGGTACCTATGTAACGGTAATTCAAAATCTCAAATGATAATACCTGTTTAATTTTTTGAAACTGAATTTATTTGCTGCAACATTGATTTGCATCCAGCCAATACGATATATTAATACATGTTATCTCAATTGTAATTGGAGGTGATTACAAATCTCTTCTGTCTCTGGCAATAAGACAAGAACTGCGTTATAAACCGCATCAAATATTTGCGAATTTCTTGTTTGATAATGTATATGTAGATTAAATACATTTTCATGTGGACAGAGATTCGTATAAATTGAATGCCGATGAAAGAAAAATAAAAAAGATTGTTTTTATGTACAAGTATATAATTAGTGAAATGTAAACATACATATTGTAGTAATAATGAAAGCATAACATACAGAGATATACAAAAAAATGGAAACTCGAAACAGTCTAAATATGGACAAAAAATATGTAATACTAGCTGTGCCAGCGGTGTCACCCGCGTTTATGGTTAATATTATAAAGACTATTTCCGTCATACATGATTTCTATGTAACTTTAACCATTAAGGCTGCACACGCGACGGCAGCTTAAAAAATGGAGTAACTTCTCCCGTTTTCTCAACATTTCCCTTCACTACTCTGCTCCTATTGATTGTAGCGTGATGAAAAGTATACTATAACCCAGGAGTACTATAGCCCAGGAGTATGAAGAATAATTGTACCAAGTTTCGTTAAAATCCGTCGAGTAGTTTTTGTTTCTATAAGGAACATACAGACAGACAGACAGACAGACAGACAAAAATTTTACTGATTGCATTTTTGGCATCAGTATCGATCACTAATCACCCCCTGATTGAAAATATATTTCATGTACAGAATTGACCTCTCTACAGATTTATTATAAGTATAGATTAATAAGAATTAAATTAAAAATGTTATTTCTGTAATGTAACTTTAGCTTTTTCGAAAATCCTAGATTCTCTGCTGTGTCTAAAATAGATCGTTACTTTATAAAATTCATTGGACATATGTATATGTAATTTACTGTTAAATTTTCTATAAAATCGTGATCCACAAATTCAAGTCGTCATGTCGTAATAAGTAATGATTGGGTGCGATTGAACAAACGCACGCAGTCAGCGTAATAGAGCAATCGGCGCACACGGGGAGCGGCATCGCAAATGTTTACCGGGACATACACGTTACCGACGCGGTAGGGGGACCACGCAACAAGGATTCCATGAATACAACTACTAATCAAAAAGTTATAGACAATAGCTACTTGATAACTAAAACCTATATTTATCAAAATAAGTATATTCTGATATACTCTATCATGTTTCTTATCTATTTAACCCTTTATGAGTGGAAGAGTAACTCTGAAGCATTATTAGTGACTGAGCCAGTTTTAACAGAATAGGACCATCCTGCCGAAAATGATGGTGTAAAAAAATGTTAATGAAAAAATATTTATTTGGATAACTTAATCTAGTACAGTTTAGCCGTAATCGGAGCTATCTATTAAGCAATCAATTTGCTTATGTTAGGTGTGAAGTAGTGGCTCTTAAACTGCTGCGTTTCCTTCAGCAAAGTACAAATGATACCCTTGTGTTGCAAACAGTTGGCTACAGTTACAGTAAACACTAATAATCAGGCGGGCTATACGTCTGTGTGCTACCTACGTGATAAATAAAGTTTCCAATGTCTTTCAAAACAAAAAAGGGACTGAATCAAATTAAACCCGTTAACGCTCACTAAAATGCATATATTATGTTATAGCATCATTAAGTGCTATTTTAAATGTTTCTAAAATTTACGACCTGTAATCCCGCTTTTATCTGCAATTTACTTACCCGATGGCCACCCTACACCCGGGCTAGGGTTCTCACGTGGTTGTTTGTTCTGGCGCGAACGGTAATGGCCCCTATAATTGCTTCCCGTAAGGTCAAACGATGTTTGCGATTCGCATGTGCGTTCCAGGCTTGTTTTAATGATAACATTGGAACTGATTTCATTTAGAGAAGTAAATAGCAAACTACGTAATAGCTTTATTTGAGTAAAATCTACAAATCTCGCTTTGAACTTGAACGAATGTTTATTTTTATCCTCAGTCCATGTACGACGTTGCGTTAATATTAGTTTTTAGATTAAAATATTTATCTTTTATTAGAATGAACCCATAACAATATTGTAAGAATATTTAGTTCTATGAATGGCTAGACAGAACATACGTCCCGAGAGAGATATAATTTATTATGAAAAAGTAAGATTCTGTGCTTTGAGGCATCACTTCTCGTATAAAGAAGGCCAAGGTGAGTAATTAATCCAGCCACCGCTCCTTGAAATTAATGGAATCCTCATTAAAATTATATTTATACCGAAATACCGATACTATGATGCACTTGCCGCCTTCCATCAATCTACGCCAAACCT
Source organism: Glyphodes perspectalis (assembly GCA_951394215.1). Lineage (NCBI taxonomy): Eukaryota > Metazoa > Arthropoda > Insecta > Lepidoptera > Crambidae > Glyphodes > Glyphodes perspectalis. The sequence goes on along the minus strand of OX596211.1, from coordinate 7,937,150 downwards.
CACCTCAGTCGTAGCAGGGCTCGTCGTAGCACTACGTAGACCGTAGTACAGCTCTTCCGCAAACTGATACATTCATTGTCTTTATAAATCACTTAAAAATACGTAGTCTTTTGTGGACGTTCTCTATATGCAGTGGTGATTCTTTGGAATGTGGACTGGTATTATTTCCAATAGGAATTGTATATAAGTATTACAAATAAAAACATTATAAAAAGTCCTACTAATGTTATCCGACATTAGTAATTATTAAAATCTGTGTCTTAGAGTGCTTATTAAAATCTAAACGTCTTTACAATACGAACCTTGAAAGTCTTTGGTTTTTTTTTTATGTTGACAGGAAAATTTTAAATATTACTCTATCCATAAACAAGTCAACCTAATAAGTCAGGTAGAATTGGTAAGTACACGAACGAGCTAACCCTAAAACACATTTAATATTTACGTACACAAGTTTGCTCATTTACGGCCGATGACGTGACTTTTACATTAAATTACAGTCATCCTGTGACCGAGCGCCGTCCGTTAATACATTCAACACACGAAACATGTTCTAGATAATTATTAAAAACATTAGCGCAACAGATAAAACAATCACACCGCTATGCAAGACTGGAAAATCGCATTCACGCGAACTGAGCGTTTTAGAAATGAGATCTAACGAATGATAGTAATAGAGTTGGATTTATGGTGGCGTGTAAGTAAATGTGGGTATTTTTTCTGTATATTGTAGGACTGCAATAATGTTGTAGGGAGCGATTCAGAGATGGCGCGCCACGCGTCGCGCGCGTGTCGGAAGCTCCGGGCCGGAAGCGCGGGCGCGCCGCCCCCCTCGCTGAAACAATACTAAAGTGTAAATTGAAATAAATTGATGCTTCTGCATTGTGCACGCGCATAATAGCTTTCACAGGTCATCCTTGAAGGTGCTTAGCTGAAGCCAATAGCGCTCAAAAGTTGATGGCTTGAAATTGCGATGACTCAGCTAATAGCGGTGAAAATGTTTCAACACTGGAGTAAACCATTTCAACACGTTGCAAGAATGTTGTAATCTGCATATCATCTATAACGTGTTTGTGTATTTTGCTAGCTGTGGGTATTTAAATAACATGGTAGTAAAAATAATAATTTCATTAAGCATTCGTACATTCCTAATACAGGACGCTGACAATCAAACTATTGACTTTACATGAAATTATTATAATAATATTAAAGCTTTGTTGACAACCCCGCGATAGACATCATAATTAGTATAATAATAAACAAATAACATCATGTTAGTGTACCGAAGATAAGTCAAATAAGAGTAATTCGATCGCTAAAAGGCGCCAGCGGTAAAACACGAGTAATTAAAAGTTCCCAGGGGTACGCCGCGAGGGTGGCGCTCCCGCGCCCTCGGCGACTCGTCGCGCTAATTACGCAATCAGTTCTCACAATTACGCGTGACACCTCACCCCGCCGCTAAGTGCACCGACTAGTGCTATTGTTGATATACCTACTGGTAGTTCGATCCACCGTTGTGGGCACCATAAGCTCCAGCTAAGCTCTTAGATGGAGCGTTATGCATCTTATAAATTTGTCCGTAGTAGATATATAATGTCACGTATCTATGAAAATCAGTAGTCAGACTTGTGCTTAATACCCGGATAGCGATGCCCACAACCTTTTTTGATTTGTGCCTCATTTTGGAACACTAAGTAGTAAGTTGGTCTGGGACTTAAATACTGTGTTTCTATATAAAGAAAAAGAAATACTTTCTTAATTCGCTGTTTCCATTAAAAACCGCTCTGTGATTGCCACGTTACCCGCAATGCTACTAGCAACATCTGTAACGTCAAAATAGGTAATTTTACGGTTAGTTTCTTTAGGGTTCCGTATCCAAAGGGTAAAAATGGGACCCTATTACTAAGACTCCGCTGTCCTTTCGTCCGTCTGTCTGTCACCAGGCTGTATCTCATGAACCGTGATAGCTAGACAGTTGAAATTTCCACAAATGATGTACCCCTACAACTAAAAGTACTAAAAACAAAATAAAATAAATATGCAAGGGGGGCTTTTATACAACAAACATGATTTTAATACCTACTATTTTTTTCTGGATATTGGTACGGAATCCTTCATGCGCGAGCCGACTCGCACTTGGCCGGTTTTTTTATTAGTAAATACTACGATTTAAAATTGCTCTTCCTTTACTGTCCAGTACTAAATAGGTCAACTTGCAAGTTTAACTCTTGATGGTCGATTTCATATCAGTTTAGTCTGCTATCGAATTAATGCCGAACAGCTTGTGTTCAATACTTTTAACTACCAACAAAATTACCTATTAAAGCTAGATTACACCGCAAAACTTTCTACCGAATAAACAATTATTGTTTGCCATCTCGTTTGTTAATAAACAGTGATACAAATATCACGGCTCATTACCGAGGCGCTGAGTGCTCCTCGCGACCCTCGGCGAATTAATTGCGGAGCGGAGTCGCCGCGGTAACGACGTGTTTGCAACCAACGGATTGCGACGCTGAAATATCAATTTGGACAGGGAAAGCTGAAGAGCCGCCAAGACATTCACGCTTGTTTTGTGTGTTCTTCTTACAATTAGCATAAGGCTTAAATGACAATCTATACTTATAATAAATCTGTAGAGAGGTCAATTCTGTACATGAAATATATTTTCAAAATAACTATTAGGGGGTGATTAGTGATCGATGCTGATGCCAAAAATGCAATCAGTAAAATTTTTGTCTGTCTGTCTGTCTGTCTGTCTGTATGTTCCTTATAGAAACAAAAACTACTCGACGGATTTTAACGAAACCTGGTATAATTATTCTTCATACTCCTGGGCAGGTTATAGTATACTTTTCATCACGCTACAATCAATAGGAGCAGGTAGTGAAGGGAAATGTTGGGAAAACGGGAGAAGTTACTCCATTTTTAAGCTTCCGTCGCATGTGCAGCTTTAATGGTTAAAGTTACATAGAAATCATGTATGACGGAAGTAGTCTTTATAATAATAACCATAAACGCGGGTGACACCGCTGGCACAGCTAGTCTTAAATAAACATAGAAGACTTATGACAATAATATGTAGGTAGTTATTACGATTGATGACAATCTCGCAGATGCCTCCTCTGGAACTCGTGTGTCAAGGTAAATATTGTATTGCCCTAGACCACAAACTGCGTACGCCTATGAAGAGATATGTAGTTTTTAAAGGTTTGACAACGATTTTGGTAATTGAAATATGTACTATTACAGATATAACAATCCGTATTGGTCAAATCTTAACTTACATGATAGAAATTTTCCCTGAATCACAAATCCTATAGTAAATGGGAGGTGGCGCACTTTTCAGATTTTGTAGAATATCATATCGGTGAGCATGATATTTGATAATTCAATTATGAAATACAGGGAAACAATATTAACAAGCAATCAAATCCAAATTGTTGTTTACCAAAGCCGCTCCACAGAGTTTTAGGAATTGGAGATGACAAATACTTGCCGGAAGCGATCCATTTTGGCGGGAAACGGTACGCAGGAAGTCGATTCGCCGACCGCGAATGTGGCGCCACTGGCGACGGGCAGGGTTGTGCTGTTTCGAAATGTCTTTGCAGTCATTCCATTAATATTAAAAAAAAGAGGAAAATCTGTAATGGTATATATGACACAGGATTTGCACTTTTTATCTCTTTTCTATCAGCATCTCTTGTATTCCGATTAGGTACCTATGTAATCAAATCAATCTATAATTGATAAGATAAATGTGAAAATTGCAAAGGATAATTGCAATTTTCACATTTATCTTATCAATGTAACTAAGTAATCTAATAACAAGTGGTCCCCGGACATTATAACACGTCCGGAATGCCCGAAGGGGTAGAAAGGGTCAAATGGACAACTAGCCCCCTTAACAACATTCAGTCAAAACATAAAACTGAGCTGGGTTAGATGAAATATTGTAAAAAAAAAAACAGTTTATTTTAAACATTGAGGTTGCATGGTAGCGTAGCAGAGAACTATTTAACGGTTACTAAAATAACCTTTGAATATGAAGTAATTTAAGTACGTATTTTTTCTGAATCTACTTGGTAATCTTAAAACTAACTAACTAAGTAACTAAACTTCACGCCAAACAACTTAAAAACTAAAACTTAAATATTGTGTCAGACCGCTTATACCATGACATCTGTACTTGGGAAAATATATCTATTAACACACACAATAGTAAGATACTGTCTTGACGCTTAAAAACCTTTTGAATTATCAATAATGATTTGAATGTTTCTTTACAAACACAATATACCTACCTACTAAGAGTGGATCAAACATAGAGTTATACTATTAAAATTTAATTTGAAAAAACTATCTACTAAAAAGCATCATATTTTTATCCGCCATTGTTGTCCAATCCGGTCCTCCTAAAGAACACAGTGATAATTTGTCATCGAGGACTGACTCCGCGCACCTGGTCCGCGACCCAGCGCACAATGGCTTCCCTTTGACACGATTCGCGACGCACCTACTTTGTCAATATGATTGTTTAATTTATATTATGTGATCTTCAAACGGTATTTAAGTACTTCTCTAAACATGTGCAGATGCGAGAGAGGCGGGTCGCCAGCTGCAGGCCTCCCTTGCGGTTTATGTATTTTGATGGCACTAAACACAATGGGATGACGCGGAAGAAAACTTTATGGCGACATTGCGGAACCTGGGGTTTTATAAAAAAAATTAAGGTACGAAATAAACTATGTGTCTTGCTTGAGGTCCAATATGTACCTAAGGGTACATACACATATCGGAACTCTAACGCGATCCTGAAAGTCACCATACCTATTAATCAAGAATTAAAAATTAAAATAGAAGGATAAGTTAGTAGATTTTAGGTCCCATGTTGGTCTGGGACTTAGCCCATGTTGAGCTGGGGCAAAAAAAAAATGTGCCAACTGTGGTTCTTGCCTAGCATGTCGTAAAAGGCTACTAATGGTATATAGGGTTTTGGGTGTGTGCTTGTGTAGGCGACAGGTTAGCCGCTTGACACTGCTTTTTCACAATTTTCCATCTTACCCAGCCCAGCTTTATTTTTGACACATTCAGCCAAAAATAAAGCAAGGACTCTGCCTACCCCTTCGGGGATTATGGGCGTGATGTTATGTATATTATGTATGTATGTATATATTTTAGGTAAAGAAAATTATTGCATTTATAAATTTATTATAATTTTCTTAATCTGATTTAGAGCCACTAAAACTAAGCTAGACCTTACTTTTTCCCTCACCTTTCTTTTATTGGTCTACCACCTTACTTGTATCGAATAAAATTGATGGAAACTTAACTGTACTTAAAATTTACATCAGACAGTGATCGGAATCAATTGTTTAAAAATAAGTATTGTAATTTTGTTATCCTTTCGAATCTTATTTTTCTCATTATATTATCAAATGTATCATATATATGTATTTGATATTTTCACACTACAATGATTATAGGTTTCCAGTACTGCTGCTGAAAAATTCAGGATAAAGATGAAAATCAATCCATCTCTTCAAAGTTCATTTGTACAAGAAAATTTATTTATTGTAATTGAGGCACAAATATTCACCAATACCGAAACCTGAAGTAAACCCATCGTCACAAACTTACGTTCGTGATAATAGTAGGATAGTAGGATCATTATCATGAGCGGCTTAAGAACCGCCAATACCAACATTGGTTTTACTTTTCCAATTCAATTAGCTCGTGACTGGCATAGCTTGAAGTCTATTAGTTCCCGAGGCTTCAGGTGAACGCGGCTGAGTCGGCCTGACGGGGCTCAGTTACCGCGTTACTTACGACCAATTAACCGTTAATCGTTGTTCTGCGGCACCAACACCCAACATCTTGAAGAAAATTCCACCTAGATTGCCTGTGAATACGTATCAGTATCCCTTAATTTCTGTATTTTAAGTCGTTTAGTTGTGCATTTATTTTCAAACATATTCAGACGAATGGGTGTTTAGATATGCAGATGATAAGGTACATTGCCCTATTAGAAATGACTACTTAATTCGGATATTTTATTACCTATAAAAGAATTGCGGTGAAAAAAATCTATATTAACCTTTTCATACTATTTTATTACATTTAACATCAGTATAATGGTATTAACAAAAGACATTTTTTTGGTATGTAGGTAGTTGCTGATCTAATCTACCCAATACAATTTTGTATGGAACGTATTATAATACTAATACTTTCCATACAAAAGACTATCACCTGATAGGCTATTTCGCATATACTAAAAATAACCTCGTATATTTAATAGACATAAAATCTCACAATTTTCTTCTTTACAAAATCAAGTTAAGGTTTGCCTGTCAAAATGAATCAACTGACTTCTCACGGCTCATTACCAGCACCTATTCAGACACATTCCAACGCAACGGTAGCAACTCCCTTGTGCTCGTCTCTTTGTTGGAGGCGACTAATATTAATCGAATAAAGATCATTTACTTCCTTCCTCTGCTTTGAAGGAGCCTCCATTGATCGATCGGGCTGGGCGGGACCATGTCGAGATGCCGCCGACAAAGCGTTGCGCAAACTTTGAGCCATTCTTACATAGCAGACAAATTGGAACGGTAGAGTCAGTAAAATTACATTTAAAAAATCTATTCTTTAAAGGGAATTTCTTGTATTCAAAAATATATAGTGGGTCTGGTTACATTCATAAGATGTATCTAATAAACGAATGTTTATAATCTACATATTTTGTTAAACCCTCTCTGTAACTCGTGGTAAAATGTAGATTATTAATATATAACATATATTCAGTGATACCTATAAATTGTCTAGTTATCATGATAAGGACAATCACAAGAATTGATAATACTTGTCTAAGTGCCTATGATTAATTTACTGCTACTGATAGAAGGTGATAAAAGAACTTTGATTAAATGTAGGAGGTACTTAGCGATACCTACTACCTATTGTAAAAAGTATCGGTACATGTATATGTATTAGTATATGACCTGTTTATACTAATAACTAATAATACATATTTAGTAGGTACAAAAGGCAAATGAAGTAATTCGTTTACAGCAAGAAGAGGCTTGAGTTGTAGGTAGTAGGTACCTAACAATTTTAATACATATGTAGGTACATACAATAGTCAACTTTTTCCCAGCAACGCAAAATCAATTCTTTATGAGGACATCCTGACATCCATTTACATTGTTGCAAAGTGAATCTTTTGTCTGGCATGTTATGCCATGCAATTAGGGGTGGAATCAACTATTGGAAAACGCTCCTATGGTGTTCAGCGCGTTTCGCTGCTGCATACACACGTTTTACAGTTTTGAACGCCACACAAAGTAAGCAATGGTGTAGGAAACATACCGGTGACGTATTTGAGTCAAACGTTTTTATTGCCGTGGTATTAAGCCGGTTTCACATTGTGAACTAATTACACGGTGCGCGATGGGCGGCGTTACGATATGCGATAACAGTAAAAGTCCCATAATGGCGGCGGCCGCGTCGATTGTGTCAACTTCGCCACACTTCCTTAATGATCCACACAGGATTAATTGGTTGGCCCACTATAAATTGTTCCAGCTTTATGGGCAGCCTGGCACAACACTTTAAAAGGGTTTGCTTGGTTAATGACTGTTAACGTCCACAATTACTTTTTGTATTACTAATAACCCAAACGACGTCTCCTAAATATGTGTTTGATTTCATTATTTACTTGTCTTGAAGCATTAACTATAAAGTCATATTAATGCAACCACAGTACAACATCTTGTAACTACATAATATTTATTACTTAAAAAGAGCATTTCCTCGCACTTTTTACTTTACCTCTGGCGAGTCATCAACAGTTTATCTAGAGAAAGGTTGTAATAAGTTTTTCTAAATAGTTATTTTAATCGAACTAGACTGTAATTAAAATACTTTATAATGTGATCATAGAATCCCTTCGATTTAGTCTAGTTTTGAAAGATCTATATTTTTTCTTGTCCTCAACGGCTACTTTCGTTTATCTATGAAAGACCCGTACACCTGTGTTTATACGCAGCACGTCCTCAATAGAATCAATGACCTCTTTTCACAACGCACACTACAAGTATGTGAACTCAAAAGTTCCGAAGTCATTTCCGATTGTCCGTAATGACCGATGAGCTGTACTGCTGACTTGTGGGTGGAAACATCCCCTTGCGACAAACGACCGTTCTTTGTGTCGCGGACATTGCGTAAAAAATCAGTCGTGGCGTTTGTCGGCGACGAGACGACGCGAATCGCATCCGCTCTTCCGACTTTTGTCGGCGGAACGTCCCATTGTCGTGTCCGATATTTTTGATAAAATTACGTCACACAATGAGCTGAGCGCTCAATGGCTTGTTGTTCGATTGTTGTAACCTCATTGAGCGAATGATGTATGGTCCGGGGTCCATTTAGTTGGTGCCGTTCCTTCCGAGCTCATTTGCTTTGGTAATGCTATTGCACAATGCTCTCATATTTGCTGAACTTCGCCGTTATGAAAAGCCAGCCGTATAGTGAAAACGATAAGGAATTATCGATTAATGTAATGGTCCTGCCAGCTAGCTAATTCTATTCGTATGGTTGACAAGATACTATGGATAAATAAAGGCAGTTTAAGCTAAGTACAAATACCATACCTATTAATCACAGATCTACATCTTTTATAATCAGCCACTTCCTCTCATCTAGTTAGATTCATTATCCAGTATAATTACGAGAAATAGTATTGAAATGCCTCATTATAGGTATCTACTTTTGTTTACCTACCTACCTATATTGCTTTAATCAATTCTGCCTTAAATAGCGTCCTCTCTCTCAGGCAAATGGGAACTTGCGATCCTTCAGAATTTTTTAATAACGAATCGTTTAATATTATCCCAGACTGCAGTATTTGTTGTATTAACTATTAATTTTTTTGACAAAGTACCTACACAAATAATTAGGCATATCTTTATGGGAAATGCCAAATGTCACAATATTTTAGTCGACCGTCCTCAAAGTAACCCTTTCGACAGTTTCCACCCGCACTTTGTCAGAATTAATAACCCGTAAATGGAGCCCGGGGCCCCGCAGACCCGCGCAACGGATTTTCTGATTTTTCGGATTGTTTTACGCATTATTAACCTGACAATCCAATTACATAAAAATGATTACAAGGGAGATATTGTTTACACGGAATGTTTACCATCACGGTCTATTTCGACAAAAATATGACGCAATAGTAAATTCCATAACTCGTTACGTTTAACACTCGGCCTTTGAAAAGACAGTGCGAAAGTATAAAGATGTAGAAGTCGCGGAAGGCCCAGGCTCACCTACCACGACCAGATTAGTCATGTATTAACAGAAGGTTTTGTTAGGAGTCATAAAAACCGTAGAGCTTGTATGAAAAGGATCATGAATGTTAAAGAAGCAAATTTTCTCTGCCTACCTCGCTAGGGAAGTGCCGTGAAGTTAAGTTAGTTCATAGCTTTTCTATTTTAAAGTATTTGAAATATGTGAGCATTATTTGCCTAAAAGGTGAATGTAATCTAGTCTAGTAATATGTCCTCACCTTATAAAAACCGACCCAGTAGATCCACAACTATCTTTGCTAGAGTCAAAAGAAATAGGTGCATTCCGAAAACATTTTGATCGTCAGTATAATTTCCTTCAACACGCTTACGTAAGTTATGTTCTCATAAAATCGCATTAACATTCATTACACAGTCAATAAACATGGTAAATCTCTTTTTAGTGAAACATTTGCGCGTGTAACAATAGGGAATCAATCTCTAGCGGTAGGGTGCGAGCAATGTAACTCGATGAATGCTAAAACAACTGGCAGTTAGTAGGGTGTGAAGGCGGGAATGATTAGGCAATATCCTGAACCCTCGCCGCACCCTCCCACCCGCTGTTACATCTTATTTAATGCGCCCGACTTACTTTGATCGGACATATTGTGATTTCGCAGCGACTTTAGTGTATTGGTTTGGCTTACTTAAGTGTGGTTAATCAGGTAATGTCTTCATATCCATAATTATTGCATATTTAAAAAATATATATATTTATCTAATAACATCTTCACTACTGAAATGAATTTCTTATCTTCACCCAACACTCACAACTCTTTTTATGTAATAAAGTAGGTATCTAATAGCTTTATGTCATTAAATAGAGTTAAAGAATAAATTTTTTAAGTGCGTTAGCTGTGATTATAATATTTCTACACGAACTGAATATTATATTCTATTGCACCGCATTGAAAGAAAAATCAATTTAAATGGAAAGTTTACTTGTTGGCATATAATGTGATTTCGAATCTTTTATCTATCAGATGTATTTTCACTGTCTATAGTCCATGCACTCATAGAAATACTATGGTAATCTGTATAAATGGTTCAGTTTTATGTTAATGTACTTACATATTATAATTTTACAACCGATATATTTTTAATTTATAGAGTTAACGTATCTGATTGGTTATATAAACAACAGAGGCCTGAAGTGAATTTAGAGTACGCGCCTAAACGTCCGCCATTTAATATATACGAGTGAAAGCAATTTTAATTTAAACTAGAAAAGCTGATAAGCCCGGCGGCTAAGTAGAGCGCGATATTAAACGGATCCATCACACCAGCTTTGCGGTGTCGCCTCGCGGTTCATTACGCAGTCATTGTCGCGTTGAGGGTTAACTGTTTGAGTTTTTAATTAGTCGCCGACAACTGTCGCTGTTGCTGTAATAGGCTTAGGAACGTTGAGATTAGATTGTTTTTGTTTTTGTTTCAACTTAAAATAATTGGAGATTTTTATTTCAATACTAACCTATAAATTACAATTGGAAATTCATAATAATTTGTCCCGTGTTGGTCTGGGACTCAAAAAGAATTTGCCAACTGTGTTTCTTGCCTAGCATATCGTAAAAGGCGACTAATTGTATATGGGGTTTTGGGTATGTATTTGTGTAGGCGACGAGCTAGCCACTTGTCACTACTTTTTCACAATTTTCCATCTAACCCAGCCCATTGTCCCGTGTTGGTCTGGGACTTGAAAATAATTTGCCACCTGTGTTTCTTGTCTAGCATGTCGTAAAAGGCGACTAATGATATATAGGGGTTTTGGGTATGTGATTGTGTAGGCGACGAGCTAGCCACTTGTCACTACTTTTTCACAATTTTCCATCTAACCCAGCCCATTGTCCCCTGTTGGCCTGGGACTTAAAAAGAATATGCCAACTGTGTTTCTTGCCTAGCATGTCGTAAAAGGCGACTAATGGTATATCGGGTTTTTGGTATGCGATTGTGTAGGCGACAAGCTAGCCACTTGTCACTACTTTTTCACAATTTTCTATCTAACCCAGCCCAGTTTTATTTTTGGCTGAATGTGTTTAAAGGGGCCTGCTATCCCTTAGACTCTACCGACCCCTTCGGGGATTATGTGGCATGATGTTATGTGTTATATGTGCATATTTGCTATGAGGCTATGTTAATAAATTGGATTTTTATATGTCAAATTTGCCAGTACCCTAGTACAAAAAGAATAATATGTACGACTACTATGATTTATATTAATTTTCAAAATATTTAAGTGTAAGTACTGGAAAGTAGAAATAATAGGATTATTGCCATAATATGTCTGAAACTCTCACCCCGCCCTATGAAAGATATCATTCGTTATACTCAACTGAAATAACATAGCTAATATTAGATTAAAAAACTCTCTTTAATTAAAAAAGAGAAAAGACAACATGCGTTTTTTTATATTTAGTGCTAATTTGATAACAAACCTCTTACAATACGAATGTTAATAACCTTATAAGTCGCATCGAATATGTTTCGCGTCCAACTAGCAACTGTAAGTATATTAATGAAGTTAACGCCCAGTCGCCGCCAGCGAAAGCTATCGGAGGACAATAGACAGGGCCGGATTAGCGCCAAATCCGTGCATGGCCTCGCATACAACGAGGGTCCATTCCTAGCCTCATCGGTCGCGGTACAATTAAGAAGGGTAAGCGAGCGGATACTCGCATAAATAATAAACGATGTTTTGATATAAATATAATACAATCTCAAACAAAAAAGACATCCAGTTTTCAATACGGGAAACGAGCGAATGGAATGGAAGACGCCTTGGGCATGCTGCGTTGCTACATTTACTTATTCCACATCTATCAAAAACGTGTGGACAGTACATTTCTGTGTTAGTAGAAGTCCTAACAAAAGAAAACTGGATCGATATAGACGGATATTCATTTTGTTAGTAAAATTGATCACTCAATTTGGTTTAATCTTCAGTTATGTATTGGCAATATACAGTGGAACGAACTTCATAATGCTTAAGAAATTTTATTCCTTAATATTTACACTCAACATAATAGAACAGGAAACGGCAAGCATTTACAGGTCTTAACTTTCATCCGCTCATAATTTGCACCACACACCAAAATTGCAGGGGTGGCCACACAACAACAATCAAATGTAGCGGCGGTTTTAATATTGCCAGCGATTTATAAGGATAAGTCAGTGAGAGCAAATATTAAATTTGTTAGCGATACTTGGAGATTAAGTGGGAGGGCCCGGGAGCAGGGCTCGACGAGTATATTTGATGTTTATTAGGTGTAGAACTAATCTATATTGCTGGGTTTATGTAAATATTATAGTGTTTTCATAACTCATCCGATGCAAGTTTTAAAGTGCAAAACATAAAGTATTTCATGCAATTAATAGGCTTAAGTGCAATCTCCTCAAATAATGTTTTCCGTTCATTAATATCCTTTACCACCAGTAAATAAAACAAGTTTTTTTTCATCGCTATCTATCTCCTTATTGTATGTAGTTCCCGTAAGATTGTCAACATATTCAAAACAGTTTAATTTTCCTTATTACAAAAGATTATCTGTCGACATATTAAATAAAATTGGGTTTATAAAAAAAATATGTACATATTTTTACACCGCAAACAATATATGTAGATAATATATGAAGAAATGTCTTTCAAACCAACACCTAGGTATATATTTTTAGGTATTTTTTGTGAACAGGAAATTCATTTTATATTAAAATGATTTTGAAAAAAGTAACATCTTTGATAGAAATATCCTCGCGTTGCAATATTAGCGTCATCAATCCCCATTACACAGGCAGTACCCCGCACGACTCCGCCATCTATTTACGCTATGATTTAAAAAAAAATATTATGATATAAAGAAGCGGTGGTAGCTCAATGGTAAGGACACGCGCCTCTTCACCAAGGAGTGCGGGTTCAAACCCAGGCATGTACCTCTAGATTTAAAAAAAAATCTATGTACGTATTTATACCACTAGCTCGACGGTGAGGGAAAACATCGTGATGAAACCTGCAAATTCAAACAACTTTGAATTAGTAACCATAATCCATAAATTGTCTGGTTTCCCTATCTTAGGGTTACGATGGTCAGATCGGCAGTCGCTTCAATGTAATTACCAGACTCGCTAAATCCTGGATCATGGTCTAAGCGGACCCCGTCTAAGCACGGGACATAACACTAGGAAGATGATGAGATATTAATGTATGTATGTAATTGCGGCTCGACCTAAGTCCACGTTCCTTATTTTTATTAATTTCTTTATCATACCACACATCTAAGTAGTACTGAATATAGCAGCACGCCCATAATCCCCGAAGGGGTAGGCAAAGTCATAGGGGTAACAGGCCCTTTTAACCACATTCAGCCAAAAACAAAACTGGGCTGGGTTAGATGGAAAATTGAGAAAAAGTAATGACAAGTGGCCAGCTTGTCGCCTACACAATCACATACCCACAACCCCATATACCATTAGTCGCCTTTTACGACATACTAGGCAAGAAAAACAGTTGGCACATCATTTTTTAAGTCTCAGACCAACACCGGTTAATAGTACTGAATGTAGCTTTAATTGATTTCAAGAAATAGTCTGTTTTGCTTTAACTTAGATCTTTGGTACCGACGGATTCTACGAACAAAAGATTGTACTATAATATGATTCATTGTACTATTAGCCTCCGCATTTAATACTTTTATTTATATAAGTAACCATCTACAATGTATACATGTGTTGTACTCGTATACTGATACAGTATAATATCAGCAAGTAGGTAGAACAATGGAAATAAGTTGCGTCGTAAGACTTCTCGTAAGCACTCCCTGTACAGTCTACGCCAAAATTTCTAATCAATTTTGCACCTTGTTGTGTTGAACTAAAAGCTAAAATAAACCAACCTTCCTGAAGAAACTGTACATGGCAGGAGGCACATAAATCTTCACATATTGCCTCGCCCGAGTATCCAAGCCCGGTAAGAGAAACAGCCAACCCTTGGCTGGCTCGTTATTGAGCTCTCACTCCCATTGTTCTGTCCTTGTCTAACTAAAACAAAAACGTAGAACCTCATTGCATGCCGTCTCACTCCAATTTCAATTTACTCGAGACGGATTTTCAAGGCTTTATGAGATCACTCAGGATAGTAAACGTGGAAAACTAAGAGTAATTTTTTTTTAAATAAAACTGACAATTACATCCACATCAATTATAATACATCAACATCCTAAATTCAAATATAATAATTTGCAATCTACATAAATGATTATTTATTTACTTATAATAAAACCCTTTCTGAATACGAATAATTTTTACCCCACCATCCACGCAAAAAAAAATCTTGATGACCATATTATTTAAGATCGTACAATTAAATTGCAGAGATATGTGCAAGATAAGTTTGTAAATGCCTTACTAATTAAGTATAACTATGCAAGTGTACATCCGGATTTTCAAATAATATATCAACATTTAACAATCAGGATAGCTTCAGTACCATCGTCTTTGTATTAATGAGAGTGGTTTTCCCTAAACTAGAAATTAGTAAAAATTATTAGCAACACATCTTAATATGGTGTGAAATAATTTTGGCTAGCAAACTTAATAAAGTATTTTTCGTGAGTCAAGTATTTGTTTCTACTTTACTATCAAACCATTTTATGTTTTTTTTTCGCGTTTACTACGGCCGACATACGCTTCCCGTTTCCTCGGGTAGTTAATAGAGACGACAGTCTTTTGTTCTTGTTAAATTGTAAGTGCTTATATAGCTGAAATGCTGCCGTCTTGCTCCTTCGCGTCGCCGAAAGAATCGATTTATATTTTTTATACATATTATTACGTTTGTTTTGCATGGTGTTTTGATGAATAACACAAGTCTCATAAAACTTGAAGAAAATAAAAAGGTTTTGATGTAAGTAAAATTCTATTAAATAATACCATATACATCAAATATTTACGTTAGATATAATTATTTGATGTAGGTATAGGAGGTGTACATAAAGTCATATCTGATTACAAATTTCGTAAATATAATTTTATACCTATGTATTGTAGATTACCAGTAAGGTGGCCTAATATCTCTGATAATCTAAGTTTAAATAGAGTATACATGCGTAAGAAATTGCTATCAAAACTATTAATGCTTTATTATTTGTTGCTAGTTGCCAGATGATCATCGCTTAGACAAGAGTATCTACTGTCCGTTTTATATCTTTGCATGGATTTTTCAAATCTAAGTACTTACGTGTTTACACGATTAGTAAGTATCTAGACTAGCTTGGTGTGGTGAAATTATCAACAACACATTTAGATATGTGGACCTAAAATCTAAATTGACTTTTTTTAGTTTAACGAAGTAAAATAGGCTATTTGACAGTAAGAAAAAAATAAGTTATTTAATATCATCCGCGTTAATTACGAATTTTAAAAGCATTTTGCATTAATAAATATAAAAAATATTGAATATTTTCACCAAAAAACCCAAAATAAAATAATATATTTTGAGTGGAAGCCACGTGACCGTAAACGGTTGTGATTGGCTGAATGTATTGTGACGTCCTAAGTTTGTAAACAAGCACGTCTGCCATTGCTTTAGGTTCTAGTTTTAGGCTCTAGTAGGCTCTAGTTTTCTTACGATTTTTAAGTCTATCTTTGTAAATTATTTGTATGATCAGTGCTATTCACTTGTACAATCATGGATACTTTAAATAATCTTTAGTGTTTTAAGTATTTCATTATTACAACGTTTTAAACAGTGCAGGAAGAGAATCTTATGGAGATTGTCGTATTTTTACACTCTGGCACTGCGCACCATTTATTGCCTATTTTTTCTAGTAAATTACAAGTACAAACGTAACTAAACAAAAGAATGCAAATGATCCGACCTTTTTCCAATGTCTTCGTACAAACGTGTGTCGTCACTCGACGCCATATTGCCGAAGTAGGCGTTTTGACAGCTCAAATTATCAGTGTATTTTTAAATATTTTTTTATATGAAATACTAAAAAAAAATGTTATTCCTTGAGTCCTTATACATCATTAAATAATGTGCGATGGTTTTCAGAAACTAGTCAAATAGCCTATTGCCCCTTTAACGTACTCGTCAAGACCAAGCAGTACAAGAATATATTTTCTAGTCTAGTCACCCTAAAATGGGATGTGGAGCTACGGTGAGTTACAATTATAAGTAACTGTGTTATAAATAAGGTTATCTTAATTTCTGGGAAAAATTAACATACATAACGCGTAGATAATATAGACTGTGAATCTTTATGCAATACGTAGTTTTGGTTTAGTCATGTTAAATCGAAGACTCTCATTAACGAAAACTTATTTAATAAATAGAGTCTATTCATGGAGCTCCTTACCTATGCTAGTCGTTACTATGGTACGGGCTTGTCTCCGAATCTGCACAATCTCTTTGCGCCTATTTTGTCTCTCTATAGATACGCACAAGTCAGATAGGCGGGGTAATAGGAGCGAGAAGTGGGTGTGATCCCTTTATCGGCATCCGCGAAACATTCGATATCTTTGTGGTCCAGATTTTCAACTGTACAAAATGCTTTCACAATAGAATCGCCTTTCGATCGCGATGATTTGTCAGCGCGCGTTACGAATATTTATTTATTTTTGGAAAGCAGATGTTTTCAGAGTGATTTACGTTTGCATCTATTTTGAACTATCTTCCCTTCCCCACCCAGGACAAACCATTCGTATGATGAATACTTGTGTTTGTTCTGTGTCTGGGTGTAAATATTGAATATTTAAGTATATATTTCTAATACCACTGTTGTTTCTGATATCCGTAACACAAGTGCTTAAGCTACTTACCTCGGACTCAGATCAATGTATGTGATGTAGTGTAAATTTATTGCAATTATTATTTAACAATTAAAACGTTGGAAGCGTTAAAAAGTTAATGACAACATTCAATTGGGAAAATTATAATCGTAATAAATCTTAGCTACTGAAGAACTTTTTATATTTAATATATGCATTCTATCAGAATACCTACAAACAAAATTTGTAGGGGAACAGTAAAAAACCTGAGAATTGAAATTACCCAACATATTTTTTTCAATAAAAGGTATAACAACGCGTTTTAAAACTGCGTCCTCCTATTTCCATAAATGCTTAAAGTATTTTCTTTTATTTTGTGGTTCGAAATTAAGTATATGTAGAATCTGAAGAATTTGCAACCTATATTAGATTCAGCATTTTTTTATCGGTCCATAAACTATAGCACTTGTAGACAGAGGCAATTCGGCGTGATGCCCATCCTCGGGTAGGCTGGGCGGGGCACCCGTCGCACAGAAGAGGGTGTGATCCTTTAACAACGCCGCAACCACGACATTGCGGTTTGTAGAACCGAAAAAATGTAATTCTTGTTTTGTGGGCGCGACGCTTTACAAAGAATGTCCACGAATATTTATTTATTTAGCCACGCAGATGTTTGTAACAACTTATCGATTTTCTTAAGAAAGTCACGTGACGTGTAATGTTTTATTCCACGAATCGCTATCGCATTCATAGATAGCTATAGTCTTGGGTTTAATCATAGTGGTAAATCAGAGAAATAAATAGAATACGTTGAAATACTTTCATCGTTAGGTGAACAAAAATGTACGAGTACAACCTTAATATTACTTTTTAAAATTGCAGATCTCAATAATGAAAAATATAGGCGGTTGTGGTATAATTTTTAAAATATAGCTTAGTTTATTGTTATTTCAATAATTTGAATAAAAAAATATATGACTACTTATATGGTTTAATGAAATGAAATGTTTGAAATGTATTTCATTACAAACATGTATTTTAACCGGACTAGGATGTTATATAGATTTTTTAGGATTACCAATAACTATTAATCTAACTGACTATGACACGCTTTGGCTAGCTATTTCCTAAACATACTGAACTTAAGTTGAATATGTGCTCATTTATTTATATGACATGACAATGATTTTTAGCCGTTATCTTTCTATCATAGTTTAAAGAGGGCTCATCATGTCAACTGCAAGTCATCAATTCTGATTTGTCATGTGTACTTAGTCATTCGAATAATTTATCAGCACCCGCACTCGAAGCTAGCTGCGCGTACGCACCAAGTGTGCGGTCGCCATTCACCATCGTCCCTCATTGTGCCTTTGTGCCTCTGTCACTGGGACCTAAACATCCATTCTCTCTGCCCGTTAGAAAAAAAAAACAATGTTTACTTTTATACTCGAGCACATATTTTTATACAAAGTGTGGTGGTTTTATAATGAGAGCGTTTACAGAATAACGCCTGGCCACAATGGTGCGTATACGCGGGAATTAAAGGTGCTGCCATGAATGGACACTACTTTTTGAAATGTTTATAGGAGCAATGAAGTACGACTGGGAATCAGGTTTAAATGAGTACCTACCTAATTTGACCTCAAAATATAATAAATGTGTTGTTAAGGTGTGTACGTACAGTATACCTCTAGTTTCAATCCAATCTAAATTTCAATTTCAATCAGATTCAATCTAAACTATGATAGCACAAGAATAAAATTCTTGGAAAAATTTACGTGAAGTTTGTAAGGTGTAAATAATGCAACAATAAGATGTAAGGAATATCTAATCTGGATAGGAAAACTGAGGGAGAACACAAGTATACGTTAGTAATATTAGTACAAAAATGTTTGCAGTCACGGTATGCAGATTAAAAATAATCTGACCGTCAAAAAAACAAGAACAGTGTATATTGAAATAAAGGTCAGAGAAATGTTGGCACGCACCCGATGCCATTGGGCATAACTGATGCAGACGTAACTCACACAAATGTGTGTCATTGAATCTATCAATTAAGCCTAAATTATGGTTTCCTGTTAGATATTTTTTGTGCACATGCCAGAAATTCGTAGTCCTCTAATTTAAGTAATTTTTATGTACAATATCAAGGTTAAGTTAGTACTTCACTACATTACGTAAACTAGGCAAGGTATTTACATATTATTTAACATCTTAAAATGCGTTTTACATTAAAAGGTTATTCCAAAAGCTCAATCATAATTTTCATAACTATAATGTGATTCGGGTGTTCTAAGACAAGCGTGAGCGTGTTAAACCAAGTTCAATAAAAGTGCTCTGCCGAGCACTTTTTTTTCCGAGCACTCGCTTCTAACATAATGTCTTACGCTTCTACTTTTTTCAGTTCTTACATGATACAACCCGTACTTTCGTGTTGCCGTACCAGCTGCAGCGTCGTGGCTACTCGAAGGCGGCTCGATGGGTGGTCGACTGCGTTTGATTCATTGAGCCCCGTATTGTGACCAGTGTAAACAGTCTCCGGACGATTATCTTCAATATGACACTTCCGAACGGATGTCTAGGAAATGAAACGCGTTCATTGATTGTTTTTTTAAAAACTAACTAACTAAACTTCACGCCACTTCCCTAGCGGGTTATTGGTTTTTTAAGGTACTTATAATAATCTTTACTTAATATAAATGCAAAAGTAACTCCGTTAGGTCATCACGTCTAAACAATTTCAATAATTGCAATGGGAGCGTCTAAATTTTGGGCTCTGAGAAAAGACGTAGGCTACTTCTTATCCTGCAAAAATATAGATGGTTTTTCCTGGAATAAACCGAATTTTACGCGGGCAGGACCGCAGACGAAAGCTAGTTGTTATATGTTTTTCATGTGAAACAAAAATTTGCTTTGTCAAATATCGAGTGTGTATGTTTGCCAAGTTGCTTATAGAAACTGCAAAAGTTGCCAACATACTAATACCAAAAGAACCGACAGGATGTCACAACCATTTGAATAATGACTTACGAAGAGAACTACATTTTGCAATTACATCCTCTATGCTACTCGAAGTAATCAGAGAATGAATGCCAAGTAGCAAAGCGTGCTTACGAATATAAACATTGACTCAAATAACCACTCAACATTTGTTTCTTCGAAACGAAATCTGATCTCGAAATGGGTTTGTAGGTACTCTAAGATCAGAGACTAAACAATAAAGGCTTGTTTGAGTTACAAGTATTTGAAACAAAAGCTTGCCTAAGAAATTTGGAGTAGCTGTGATGCAAATATGCGGTAGGTTTCGTTCAAAAGTTTTGTTTTAAAATGTACCGCATAGTTTGTTAACACTAACTAAACAAGCGTTCTGAAACAAATGTTTTGTTAATTATTGACGAAACAATTTCTCTGCCGAATATGTTAACAAAAAAGGTTAAAAAAATTGTCCTCCTGAAACAAATTTAGCCCATTTACTAAACTCAAGTAACATTTCCAGATTAGGTTCAGGCAATTAAATTTAACAAAAAACAAATTATGAAATTAATTTTTGGTAAACATTATTTGGCTTTATAGTAACGTATTGCCTAAATATTTTGATCGATACGCATGTAAAACATAATCTAGTACGCAATCAAACTATCCAGTTTAAAATTAATAAACGACTTATTGATGTATTGATCGTATGAAGGCGCCACATTTCTGTTTCACTAATAGAATGTATGTTCAATAAACAATTGTCTACAAAAATCGGCTGGACATGCCCATAAACGTGTTCAAACAAGAAGGCGTCAACATCTGTTGCCTAAATTACCTCATTGACAATTACCCGGGCATGTGGCGCTTTGTCCCAATCCCGGACAATGGGCAAATAAACAAATGACCAACACTTCATAACTGTGTCCCCGGCCACGCGTGGGAACAAGCCCTGGGCTGCATTCGCATCCGGATGGTACCTGACTTAAGATTTTTTGCCCGGCAGTAAAACACTTGTGGCACTAAATGGGTTTCATTGAAAGTATCGTTTGGAGTGTCCGCCTATTGATCCCGCACAAGTGAGTGCAAGTTTGAGGAGTTACTCATCTCTACCGCATGGTCAGCGGAGAAGAGGTATATGGACATTATGAACAAATCGAATATAGGTATGCATTGCAGAATTCCTAAAGACTTACAAATACTACTTCTTTCCTGAACAAAGAAATTGTGATAAATCAATTTCACTCCGGGTTCATAATGATTTGTTCAATAATTAGGTACATGAAATTACTTATTACATGAAATTACTCCTGAATTAACATCAACCTCAGATCGATGAATATTTCCTTTATAAATAACTATGTAGACTTTTTTTAAATAAAGAGGTAATATAAATTCTATGATAATTGAAAAGGCTAAAGGGAAGATTAGTGAATGCGTAAAGTATAACACGGAAGATTCATTCATAAATAGGCTTTCTACCTGGCGCGGCTGTCCGTAGTACGGCGAGTTGTAAAAATTTGTGAACAACTTATGAATGAAAAGCAATCGAAAATCGAGACGCAGTACCTTCCGCCTCCTCAATACTGCGTATCCGAATCAATTTTACGCTTCTACACCGTTGCATAAAACTGCATTTAAACACAAAACAACCCTCGATCTTGAAAATCGGCAAACGTCACAATCCCACGGCGCGATTACCGGGAACAACAAATGCATGAATGAACGCCTCTGGAGAATAGACCAATGCGTGTGTTGGCTTCCATCACAGACTCTATTTAACCGAATATAAACTGTCATTTGAGATTATGTACGAGAATAATTGTATTGTTGCTGCTGCCCCCAAACATGTAATATGGCCATTTAATTTATACTCAACCACAACGCGAGACTGACTTTATTCATGGCGATTCAGTTTTAAACTTACTGGCTATGAAAGAAATAACCAACGAATTCTTCATCTATCGAATTTCAATCAATTCTATAAATCTAATATCAATAATTGCGATAAATATTATTATCGAGCAATACAAATAGATAGACATTAATTATTGTTATCAGTATTGTTTATTATCTTTAATATTGTAAAAGTACTTCACAGTAAAGATAAAATCAGTATTTCTTATCGTAACAATATCTACGCGCCTCCTCGTGAAGGCTTTCTAACGATATCTGCGCATGTACTCATATACTTTACCTACTACTAATCTTTAATATACCTACCTATGACTACGGAGCAAGCAAATGAAGCATTAAACTTAGGTACTCACACTTTTACTTGAGAGACCTCCAACGACTTCAGGCTCGTTTCTTACTAATATTATAATTTCTTCTTTGCAAAACGGCGACAAACTGTCTGGCAAGTTGAATAGACCCAGAGGCGGCAAGTCGCGTTGGCTCATTTTGGGCATTACAAATCCTTTTAAAGACGCGACGCCTGACGTGGGTCTCCCTTCCGGGCGACATAAAGGAACCAATTATTAGACTTGCCCTCGCATTGATGTACCCTTAAGAGACACACTACGGCTTCCGAATTTCAAAGAAACTCTAAAAGGATAGAGGATTAGCTTGATTTAGTTTATTGAATGTTATTCTCCATGCGTTAATAAAAAGAATGCAAATAAATTAACATTTAAAAAACTTCAGGTAATCCGCAACTCGAAGATTTCAATTGGAAGTATAAATTAAGTTTTGTCGTCGCTGACAATCCATTACGGAGGCGAAACTTTTTTGTTATTCCGAGTTTTGGAGTCTGCTATTGTCAGTGGACGGGACCCCCCGGGGCAATCTAATTTCCCCTTTTACGTCCGTCGTATCTATCACGGTCACTCCGAAACGTTGATCAATGTCGTGAGCGATATTCATAAATGCCTTTTAAGAGCACCCACACATTTCATAATGACTCCGAGAAAACAGTAGCAATGAATCAATAAAAGGATTAAGGAGCAATACGCTCGCTCTGAGCACTTTTCTATTGAGATTTATGAAATCATTTATGATTGGGAGTTCTATAAAAAAAGCAGTCGCAGTATAATAAATTCTTCTTAATTCATCTATATGTATAAAGTATCTCCATAAAAACAATATGTATACGATAAGATAATTTAATGTGAAGTAAATCAGCTATTCTTACTGCCATCGTTTCGTACCAAACATAAACTTGCTCCCGTACTATTTACATAAATACCTATCAACTTGTTTTAAATGACTATAATTATGAAATATTAATGACCTCAAACATTAGCTAAGGAAATATTGTAAATAAACACGGGATATTAAATACCTACATTTTAATTCAATCAGCGCTAAATCTCAAATAGAGCTTTTGAAACTCTCGAGACCATCTAACTAGCGCTTTTAACACGTTCACGTCTCGCTAGAGAAATTATTAGCTCTCATCATTGACCCATTAGACCGGCGGGATGGGAGGCCTCTGATAACCATAATTAATCATCACGAATGACCATTAGGTGTTGCTGAGTCAGCAGCCGCCGGTGGTCGATAAACACCGCTCAATGGCTCGCTTGTTAAATGTTTCTGACGATAAGCCCGTTACACAACTCACGACACCTACTTGGGTATACCCCAGAGTTCTTTTGCTAACTTCTTTGGATAAAATGACTAAGGCACTGTGGAATTTTTCTACTAGCAACTTACAGTTACGTTTTCATTGTATTTACACGGAAAAGGAACGTTACCTTTGTTTGTTATTTATCATTAGCTATTTAAATAGGTAAATATAAACGTTAGCTAATAAATAACAGTTTTATAAAAACACACATACCTATACCAAATATAAGAAATTTTATCTATTTAGGTATAAACTGCATTTCCGATTATTTTTGGAGTGATTTAGATTGGATACCTATGGGTTTATTATCTTTATAATTAACAGAAAATCTGTTTGAAATCTACATATGATATTATCAATTGGTAGTTCAATGTAATAAAAATATATTTAAAATAAATATTTAATTTTAATTTATTTGATTCCATTTTTTATGTTACTTATAAATCAATAAAACAAAAGAATGTTGACGGTTTGCCAGCTGCCCATCGAACTGTAACAAATAATACTTAACTTTTCACCGCAAATGGCCAGCTGATATCTTATTTAGAAAATACAATAGCCACGCGTGCATTTGTCGTTTACAGCCTCACTCTGCTCTTTCAAGAGCTGTAAAGTATCAATTAGACCTCACACTGGTCACACCAACAGTGTAAGGAGCAGCGTAGGTGGCCATGACATTATTGCCCACAAATGACCAATCACCTGGCCATAAATAAAGAATCTGTGATGTGTAATTAAATGGAGTTTGACGTCTCATTCACAACAACCGGCGGGGGGCCATTCTGCTACCGGAAGTACCGTCAATCGTGACGACTTAATTTTACTCTTCCGTACTGGACCAGTACGCCACAGGCGAAGCTATAGAAATCAATGAAATATGCAATCATTTAATTATAATGAAATGCAAGTAAATCTTTGGCGCTGTGTGTGGGCGAAAATGACTAACCAACATCAAAAGTTACGCACTAAATCACACCAAGAGTATTAGACTCTTGGTGTCGTAAAAATATGAATAAAATGTTATTAAAGAAGTTTAAAAACTTACAGCGAAACCAATATAGATTTTAATTTTTTTTACTCTTGTAAAAATTATCATGGACTAGACCAAATATATATTTTTCCTGATTTTGAATTGAATATAAAGTCTCCAGAGCGCGGAAGGACCAAGAGATTTATCGACATCTTTTTTTTTCAACTATAAGGGGAACAAACTACTGTTGTGAAAATTGACAAAGTTTTAATAACACAGAGGTAAGTTTGTAACGGGACAGGAGGATCGTCGCGTTTAAGGTTGTCCATAGATTGCAAAGTCAATTATTCTGTTTTCTATAGGCACGTATAAATCACGGTAATCTGTTGATTTTAGTACTCCGTTGATTTTCTTACAGGCTGTGACTGTAAACAGGAGCTGTGAGTATACGAGAATAGGGATTCCATTCCGATTATCTATTTTAATTATTCGAACAGATAAAACATAAGTGATGTTGGTTTTTCATATCTAACGTGAGTTAATATTCAGGCCAAAAGTTATTACCTAAGTAATAACATTTAGTAGATAACGACGTAGGAAGGTTCCAATAAGCCTGTGCTCATTCGGGAATAAGTTGCAACTTGATTTTCACGAAAAATAAGACCAAGCTTGAACCAAAATGATTCGTGTGCTTATATTATAATATAATATAGTCGTCAATGTGTGGACAGCCCTAGCGATAAGTTGTAATAAACGCACGAAGCCGGTGCGTATCGATTTTCTGATTTAGTCGCCCCCGCCGATAACGACGCAGGTAACCGCCTTGGTACTATGCTGCTCCATGGCGAACATGGCATACGTTACATGAATATTTCCAACAGAATTACATCAGCTGGAAGTAGCTATTACGAGTAACGACATAAATCTCTTTTATTTAAAATTTTATTATCTTCTATATAGATGGAATCCCTAATGACGATGATCATAGACGTTGCCTTTCTAATACTTGTAATGTTTTGAAGCGAGTACCGTATAATCGTAAATACAGGGGAACAGGATATTTTTATTCATATGTATTCGAATGTGCAGGATTCGAGGAGGACGATGATCTCTCACTGAATTTGTATTTATAACACAAAAAAGCTACGGAAATATAAATCTTTTTAACATCAAACAAATGTATTATTATCGATTTTATAACTATAGGTACTATTATACTATATTCTTGTAACTATAAGATTACTGTCGGCAAGATTTATATTCCAATCTGTTAAGAAGTAGCAATCTTGAAGTTTTTTCCGTTGATTCCGCAAAAAGCTCCCAAAGAGCACATCAATTAAACTAAATACAAACAACAATGCGCTCGATAAAAAGGCCAATAAAATAAAGTGTAGCATTAATAAAGAAATACGACGGGCCACGGCGCGGAGTTCCTTTGATTGGAGGGCGATTTATTGCGCGGAAATGCCGTTACTCCGTAATATTTCCGCCCCGGCCTATTCATTTTCCCTTTTTTACGAAAAAAAGGGCGCGATACGTCTTAATCGAACTGCATGCAAGGACGGGACGAGCTCGCGCAGTGGGGACGTTCCGTTGTAACTGCGCACTCTATAAGAGTGAATTGGCAAAATATAACTACGCATAAACTCGGAGATATACGAGTATTTTAGGCACGAATTCTATTTAAGATACATGAGTATTTTACCAAATGAAAAGGAATAATTTTGAATGACGCACTGTATCTACTTATGGCATAGCTAAATATAAAATCACCGTATTTTTAAATTTTCTTAAAAAAAATATATTCAAAGACTGGAGTAGTAGACTAATATCAAGACTATTTTCAAAAAAACTAATTATCAAGTTCAGTAAGTAAAAAATTATGTATTATTATATTTATTCGGAAATTCACATCATACTTCTTGATCATTATTTTCTGCCTGGGTCACTCCCAAAATCCAGAACTGAAACCACACTGATGTACTGATTTTTATTTAAATAAACTGTAAAAGTAAGGTTATTAAGTTATAATCACTATACATTTTTAATTTACATTCATTATAACTAAGTGTTCAAATTGTGCAATTATATTATTTTATACTTTGCTCTTCTAGCATTAAAGCTTCTGAAGTAGTACCTACGTAGTGGATGTTATTAATTAAGATAAGTGAATGAACAGAAAATGAACCCTCTGCGTTTTATGATTTTGCGCAACAAACGTACCCTTGTTATAGGATAAATGTAAGTATAAACATATGACAACTTAAGCTTCTATAACATATAAACTTAGATATTTACCTTTTATAACTTGGGTCGGCGGACTCGGCG
Organism: Glyphodes perspectalis; assembly: GCA_951394215.1. NCBI lineage: Eukaryota > Metazoa > Arthropoda > Insecta > Lepidoptera > Crambidae > Glyphodes > Glyphodes perspectalis. The sequence goes on along the minus strand of OX596211.1, from coordinate 7,910,206 downwards.
GGAGCCCGTAGAGACTGTTTTACTAAATTCATCCCTAAATGTCCTTGTCTCATAAGATTTACTTTATCAAAGTTTGGAATTTGGGACAGCCACGTTAACAGCAAATTAAATTCTGAAACATTATTTTTCATTCTACCAAGTGGAAGTGGAGTACTACCTATAAAATAATTACCATTAATATTTTTTATAAAGTTTCGTCATAGTTACTCTTACTTTGCACTTTAATTAAAACAACTTTTGAATTAAAATACTATTTAGATAATGGATACAATTATTAAGACATGTAATTCATATTTCAGTACATTATAAACACTATTTATTTCAAATGGAATAACATGATTGATTGTAAAACCATAGATTTTATTTGTTTGTAGAAACAATAATAGTGACATAGTCTCTACTTAACTTAATTTTTGTACACCTTACGAAAGAATTATACGGTAACAAGTACATATAAGGTCCTTTACAATAAGCACACCCAATTCCGGAAGTGTCTGTTTATTTTAGTAACCAGCTGTATCAAATATAGATACTGAATCACAAAGTAATGTCTCGATATTTTCGCGTCAAATAAGTATATTACCAATTTGTAGGTGGGATCGATAAGACAAATGGCTCAGAGCGGGCTCGCCCTAGCGAATCGACACATAACCCCAAAACGCTCGCATCCGCCGCACATGATATATGCGAGGGTATTTCCTGACACCGGCCAGTAGCTACTTGATTTAGCGGAAAGTCAGATAAAACCTAATGCGCACAACAAAAAATATATCACAATACCCGAGCCATAAATATGACGGCCTGTCGTAAACCTTTATGTCTGTGCGTTACTGGCACGTGAAAAATGGCATTCGCGATACAAATAGAGAACTACCATATTTTCTGCAAACGATTTACGCGTTCGGTAGATTCCTCGGGTGATCTGCGATTATCTCGGCTTTGTCTCTTACTCCGCCTGAATAACCTCGGTGTCCAAAAACAATTTACGAACACACGCGCTGGTAGGCACAAAAATGTAGACAAGTATAAATAAGCTGCTGCCACGTTATATCGAAGGATAAATCCGATGACCTCGTTGGCGCTGTCATGTGGACTGACATGCTAGCCGTAAAAAAAATCTTAGTTATTTCCCACCAAAATAAAAAATACCTACGGTACTACTTGGTATAAACGCTATTTATATAACATTAAAAAAATAAAACTTTCAAACTGACCTTATTCATATTTTGTATGACGTTTCAATGTCGCATTTGACACACAAATAGACAAATAGGTATAGGTAAGCCTAAGATATCGAAAAAAAGAAAACTTTTAATTAATCAATACGTTTATGTTTTGGTTTGTATATTGTTTGTTATTGTGTGCAAACACACCATGTGTTTAATAGATTTAATCCAATTAGCATTGTATCCAAAGAGTATAAAACATGACCTGCGATATAAAATAGTGCTTTCAGATTTCATATAACTAACTATTTCTAGTAGGTATTATATTCTTTACCGAATTTTCACTGAAGCTTTCGCACAACACTCAGATAAACCCAGCCGTGTCGTACCGATCGACTCGATCCGTGGTAGCCCAAATTTCACCTCCTTTAAATGCGATGTACCTATTTCCATTTACTCATGTTTCAAGCAGGTTTCATCCATAACAGAACACAAACAACGACCTAACCCAAAATACAAATTAGATGTTTCCAATGCTAATAGATCGAACCAGACTAAGCCATAGTTTAAACCTTCGACTGGCTCGATGGCGCATTCGGTAGTGACCCTGCCCCATAATTGTTGTGGATTCGATCTGTGTGTTTATATCCAATATTTAAGCATATATTTGTAATACCACTGTTGATTCCGACCTATAACACAAGTGCTTAAGCTACTTACGTCGAAGTTAGATCAAAGGATGTGATGTCGTCGGATATTTATTTATACCTGACACAAAATGGTACTTCATAATATTAATAAGAACTGGACTAAGCTATTCCACACCAGGAACCTATGACGAAGGTCACGCTCGCAATCTGCGACCCGGCGCCGGGCGGGGTGCGCCTCGCACGTGATCCGTAGCCGGAACGCGAGGACAGGCAATAACAAAACCAGCGTCATCGGCGCGGGAAGCGCGTTATTAATATTCGTTAGCGCACAACACGACGTGTTTATTAGAGCAGAGGCTATAAATCCACGGGTCGCGGAGGCCCGCCCCTGTTGTGCCCAGGGTTTTGGTGAATGCTCGGACTAGGATCTTTTCCGTAATGCATGTTTACCTGAAACTTTCAGATAAATTAGCCATAGTTCAAATAAACTAAAGTAAGTAACTAATTTCCTAATTTATATTAGAGAGTTAGGCCCTTAAATTATGATAGAGTAGTCAACACCGTCCTTCAGCGTGGCCCTTGGAGTTAGCGGATTGCACACTAACATCGCCACCAATCCGTATATTTAAATAAAAGTGCTCAAAGTTTAAGATTTAATGGTAAATAATGTCTTAACGAATATATTTGGGGCACCGTAACAAAATGAAAAAAAATGTGTTCCCATTCCGCAAAATTCTAAGCAGTTGTTTCGTCTCAGATATCAGAATATCAGAAATTATCCCCCCAATACTTGCTGTTAGTACTGGCAGACAACCAATACTCCAGTTAAATTTGTTGTATCTATGTTCTGCTCTTTATAACAATAAATGTGATACCTCTGCTAGTATTTATTAAGAAAGAACAAACGCCCGCAGTTTTAAAGTTATCGTTATATATATCATACTTCACGAATCATTCGTCTAAATCGGGACGTCCCGGGAAAGCTGTGACGCGTGGGAACACGAGCCTTCAGCATCGGCCGGTTAGCCGCAAATGGGCTCAGCGCGTGCCCGCGAAAGCTTCGCGATGTGCTCTATACTAGCTCTTGAACACTGCGTCTAATTGCAGTGATGCATCTTTTCTAACCTTAAAATGCATAATGATAAGGCTTGTCGATCCACTGGCAGCAGCCGTTAAGAGCAACTTCTTGAGCGCATGTAGGTTACTGTATAATTTTGTCATTAAAAACTTTTAGTGATCTTTTTGCCATTATAATCACATGTCTTAGCCTAGAATCGTGACCAAGTAACCCATAATCTGTTTCCACAAGCGAAAACTACTTTGTTTTATAATTCTTTTAAGATTGATGTGCCATAGTTGAAGCTTCCGCCCTGCAGTAAAGTGTTTTAGATTTTTCCTATTTAATGGCTTACTCTCCTCAATGGTCATATTATCAGGCTAGTATGTGGACGACAAAAATTAAATAAAGTAGCTGTAAAAGTGCACGTCATCTGCGAAGCGCCCGTACTGCCACTGTGTTGACTATGGCAATAGTGTGCGATCGCTTTGATTTACTCATTGGATTAAGTGGCGTGCGGGAGCGGCGTCGACGGCGCGGATTACCAGACGACTCTATCGACTTCATAAAACTTTATTAACTTGACGTTATGAATATGCTGTTGGTAATGCTTAATGGGAACACGATCGTGCTGTTTACTTTGCAAATGGAGAGAATCAAGCTCTGAATTTATGTTATGTCTTTATGTCAATTAAGTGCAAATGTATACCTACTATTGAAAATTCAGTGTCGTTAATATTTTTTTCACGATAAGCATACAGATAAGTAAAATGAGAAGGATAATGGGACATTAGGTACCATACTCACCCAATTTCCTTTTTTTTTTAATCTATACTTATAATAAATCTGTAGAGAGGTCAATTCTGTACATGAAATATATTTTCAAAATAACTATCAGGGGGTGGTTAGTGATCGATACTGATGCCAAAAATGCAATCAGTAAAATTTTTGTCTGTCTGTCTGTATGTTCCTTATAGAAACAAAAACTACTCGACGGATTTTAACGAAACTTGATACAATTATTCTTCATACTCCTGAGCGGGTTATAGTATACTTTTCATCACGCTACAATCAATAGGAGCACAGTAGTGAAGGGAAATGTTGGGAAAACGGGAGAAGTTACTCCATTTTTTAAGCTTCCGTCGCGTGTGCAGCCTTAATGGTTAAAGTTACATAGAAATCATGTATGACGGAAATAGTCTTTATAATATTAACCATAAACGCGGGTGACACCGCTGGCACAGCTAGTACTTTAATAAATTTGTCTTTTGTCGCGTCTAACTTTGTCTAATAGCATATTCGTATACTTAGCCTCAGTAGTGGCAAATTTCGAAAATGGTAAAATGCATATGTTAGTTAAAAAAGGAAATGTCTAATTTCATACTGAATTTTACATATTCATAATTACAATATTAAATTCACTAGGTTTACTAAAGTGGAGATGTATTTTTTATCGTTCTTTGTGTACGACTAATTAAAGTGGGCTTTTAAGGTGTAGTGCACACAGTATTAGCAGTGGCGTTATCAGTTTCAGGGCGAGTGCACACTGACCGACTGGTCGTCCATCATAACGTTATTGCGCTTACATCGACAATATTGTGTTTCATACGCTCGGTTCCGCATCAAACACCGCTCCACAATGTACTCAACCCGTAACACAATTGAGTTCAAACTCATCTAACACAAGTGACACAAAATCAATACACCCCGTAGTCACGACTGCGAGTTTATGGTTCAACCCTGTGGAGTGGGCAATGAAATTTGAACTATGTTCGCGATGAGGAAGATGCAATTTTGTGTGCCACGTATAATGTTTAAGATGTTTTGATAATACTTGTGGGTCCGAGTCGTGGCCATAATGTGCAACGTCATAACCATGGAGCACTTACTGGTGCTATCGCGCCCTGTGACCACGGGTCTGGAGAGATAAACTTGACGTATAGTAAGAGCGACTTAAGGATTGCTGGGGTTTGACATATTCAGGACGTAAGTATACCTCTTGTCACCATGAGGGTACATTAATATTTATTTAGATTTCGACATGTTGAACAGTAAGCACATTTTATGTTAACCCACATTTTATCTAGCCACGTATCCTCAGATGCTTATTGTATTACACAAAAGCATTACTAATGGGGATCGCAATGCCGAATTCAGCAATCCAGGTGACCGGCATAATTTTAGGTATGCTGAATACCGTGTGCTGGTTCTATGCCGCTGAATTGCCATCCCTACTAGGGACTGCGATGTAGCAATCCAGTTCTGCACAATTTTGCAATCCCTAATTAATACAAAAATCCACAAAAAAAATTACATATTTACAAAAGCTATAAATTTTGATTTTTTAAATATACATATAAACAAATATGTTAAGCTAAAATCGAGTAGATACATTGATTTGATTCTAATGTGCGTAACTTAAGCACTTGTGTATATTTAAACACTTGTACTATAACGATTCTGTGGATCTATTTTATACTATATACACATAACATCTACTATATCGAAACGAAACAATGAACAGATTTAATCATCACCAAAGTAAATTACCTGGCAATTGTGAATAAAGATTTAAAGTTTTAAAAAGAAAAAAATGCTTCAGACCAATATAAGAAAATGTTACTTTGTACTTAATTTAGTATTTTTATATATTGGAGAACGTCTGACTAGGAGGCTCATGATTGTGAAAGAGCAACCTAAAAAGTAAGAATAGAGTATATCACAATACCCGAGCCATAAATATGACGGCGTCGACTGAGCCAAAACTTCTTATTTCCATTCCTGATTTCTTCCAATTCGTGTAAATTACCCAACGGCTTACCTGCACAATGCTCGCGAACACGAATCGGTTATAAAAACAAACAGGCAATGCCACATGCGCGGGGGCAGGCTGTATTTGTTGTGCGTCGCGCTAATCGGCTTACGCGCACAATCATTCTCCTCTCGTCATTCCCGTCGAAGGCGTTCGATCGAAATTAATTCACAGTTTGTTTGGCCATTGTGCGCTACCGGAGAAGGCTTTGTGCTCCTGCTATTTATATAATAAACGCTGGGCCATTGTGTCACTTCCACTGGATGCGCCGGAGCCGATATCCTTTGTTGCGTACACATACCTTTGCCACTTAGACGGGTATTTTCTGAAGCTTCGATATTTTTACACAAACAAGACTGTTTAAAAGAATCTGAATGTGAAAGGTTACAATGTGTAAATATTTTCTAACACAGCGAGAACATTTTCATCGTAGAAGCGCGTCTACATTTCGATTGATTAAATTCTCAGCAGTTTATTAAAAAAGATAGATAAGAATGAGTTTTGAGAAGAAAACTATGTGTCTGTCGGAGACTCTTTGTAAATCAGTAAGGTTTAATTAGATATAAAGAAAATGTAGATATAATTTAGCGAATTTATATTACACTATTTAATGATTCTTAGTAATTAACTGTTGTTTATTAGATAGCTCAATGTGATGGCGTGAACATGAAACAGAAAGACACTTTCGAATTGAAAATATACGTAAGTAAACGAATACACTAACTTAATGGACTGGTTTGAAGGTATTTTTATACATACTTGGCGATTAGGTTAATAAAATATGCCTCTTCAAATATACATCATTGTATGACAGGATACAGAATTATACATCACAATTTGACTTTACGGACAATTTACTTTGTACCCATAAGTATATAAATAAATTCTCCAGACTGACACACCAATTCCCTAGTTCCAAACTAAGCTTATGCTTGTACTATGGATATTAGATGAACGGATAGATATACTTAAATATGTTAATAGACATCCATGACTCGAGTACAAATGTCCATGTTCATCACACGAATTGCCCTTAGCGGGATTCGAACCCGCGACCCTTGGTTTCGTGGTCAGGGTCTCTGACCACTGGACCAACGAGCCACACAAGTATGTAGCACTTGCCCGTATATCTGACTTTGTACGGTACAAGCAAGTAAGTATGTAGCTATCTGCGCATCTGTTCCACAATCGAATGTATCTCGCGAATCATTACAACATCCACACACCTAGCTACGCGTTTAGCTTGCTGTACTAGTACGTACAGTCGGAGTAATAAATAGACCAGGTGAGCAGAGGTGAGCGTAGGGCTGCCGACCGTACTGTAAAATATAGTATTGTATATATTTCGACTCTGCGTACTATATACTGTTGAAGAAATAAATACATCGCATTAATACTATATTTTGTCTATAGGTACAGAACTCTAAGAGCGTCAATTCAAAAATTTAAAAGCAATTGACTGGTTTTTTTTTGATAAAAAATATTACAAGAACTGCTAATAAATGTAGCTTTTATAAAAATGAGTAATTGGCACATACATACATACATATCATCACGCGCATTATCCCCGAAGGGGTAGGCAGAGGCAAATAGGCAGCTAACCCCCTTAACCACATTCAGCCAAAAAAAAATATTGGGCTGGGTTAGATGGAAAATTGTGAAAAATCAAATATATATTTGTCTATTTTTTTTTCTATAAAATACTGAATTTTTTTGGAGTATTCTATATTTATTGTAACTTAGTTTGAAAAATACTATACTTCGTCGAAGAAATGTTGGCAACCCTTGTTCAGTCGGCTCAGCCAGTAATCAGGTCGCAGCTATCGCGCGATTAGATAAGCGCCCGTAAATATTTAACCGCAAACAATGATCGGTCACACGTACGCACTGACCGACCCAACCTGTTATTAGTAAGTGGTAGTCACTTCGCATGTCGTCCAAGAATAAATAATGTTCAACTAACATTCACAAACTAATACGGATTATTTCTTCTAAATAACATAAACGTTCATATTCACTCAAAACTATCCATGTTGCACTCGCAATTGAATAGGTACTTAAATGCCAAAATACATGTAATTGCAAGTATAAACAAACTGGACGACTAATTCTTGTCACAAACAATACTAATTTAGTAGACTACCTCCACCTAGTAATTTGTTTTTACAGACCTCGGATATTTTTGATTTAAATACCCCAAATCGACAGACCCCGTAAAATCACTGCAGCAACTTTAAAATAGCATGTTTTGTATTTTTTTCTAAATCTTGTGTTAATAATCTTTAAATTTAGTAAAGTGAGCTTCTTCATGGAAGTTTTTTGTAAATAATTTTTTTTGCCTAATATATGTATTTTCAACATGTCCTGTTGCGCCGACGGACGATGTCAAAACAAAGTTCCGGCTGATATTTTAGATAAGATTGTTTGTTGCTATTAATGTATGGCATAGACGTAATCGAATTTATTTATTTATATAAATCGATAACACTTAAATATAACTCGCATCATAGATCCATGTAACTTTTTTCTCTCCTAATAAGTAGTCAATCAATATATTTGCTTTATTTTTATCTGAGCATATACCTTGTAGCAACCTAGTTCTGGGCAAGCGACTCTTATATATTTACTCGACGGCATCAATTGTCGCTTATTTTTTATTTACTTTAATCACTTAAAATAATATAAAATGAGACTTTCAAGTACTTATTAATAATGAGTAGATAGTAGGTATTAGAGGTATTATAGAAACAACATATTTTTACATTCAATCAATTTAATATTCTCATAATAATTTATATTTAACACATTTTTACAACCTTAATAATACGTTTTCTAGTAGAGTACAATGTGTGAAAATAGTATTTGGAATGCTAGAATATGGTGTAGTACATATGTAGGTACTGTGATAAACGCGCTGTGATAACCCATCCAGGCCACGGGGCCCGGCGCGCTTCGCTCGTTGTTAGTTAACTGCTCTCACACACCGTTATATACACAATATACACTTTTAGATTACTCTACTCGTATATTCTACCCACGACGTAAAATAATAATAATATAAAACTTTATCTGGAATATACATAAATATTATTCGCTAAGTATATTCGACTATGATAATACTGCGTCTTAAACACTAAATATTGCATTTTGATAAAATCTGGTCATTTCTCATAATATTATTTACGTAACTAACCACCTCAAAAGCTTTTTACATAAAAATATACAAACTCCATTATACCATGGAATGTACTTGATCACTATAATTTAGTGCCAAAAGTATTTGAAAATATTCAAATTACTACAATGGCTAATAGATTCAATACCTAATTTTAGCCGATCTCGTTTAAAATTAATTTTTAATATAATACAAATTAATTAGGAACTCCAGATACCTTAATTTTTTTATAAAAGCGCCGTGGCACTTGTTCGTACTTTAGTATTCGAGTTACTTTTCAACTGTTCAATACTAGATATAGGAAAAATTGTTAAACTTAAATTCCAACACGGAATGTAAAAAAATGTCCCGGTATGTTCGCAAAAGGCATTAATGGTTTCTAGTTTAATGACGACTAACAGAATAAATCTCACTGGAAGGAGCGGGTTGCGAACACACCGTGACATGTCGACTAGGAAAACACTGGAACGAATATTGGTGGACTCGTGATCACCACCAGCAGCCGCTGGGTTGCGACGCGTGGCCCGCCACCGGCGGCTGGTGGTGCATGGGCTGGTAGGGGGGCAGGGACATGCCCAGAGGCGGCAGGCCGTCGGGCTTGCCCAGACACGGCCTACCATCCTTCACTAAAACGGGCACAGCCACACGCCGCGGCGAATTCAAGCCGCCGACATTTAAGTCATGAGCGCCTTTCTCTTGCACAGCCCGCTTCGTCTTGTACCTGTGGTTCTGGAACCATATCTTCACCTGCGTCGGCGTGAGACGAATTAGACTCGCCAAATGTTCCCTCTCAGGTGCCGACAGATACCTCTGCTGGCGGAACCGTCGTTCCAATTCGTAGGTTTGTGCTTTTGAGAACAGCACGCGTCGCTTGCGCTTTTTGTGAGCCAGGTTGGGGTCGGAGGTGTTGGCGGCAGGGTCATGGTCGACGTCGTCATCGTGCTCGATGTCGTGGTCATCGTGATCCAGCTCGTGGTCGGTGCGCGCGTCTGCGGCGGGTGGCGACGCGGCCGACGCGCCGATGTAGGAGAGCTCGGACGCGCGAGACGTGCTGTCTGGGCTTGCTTGCTGTCCAAGAACACCTACGACAAATAAGTAGTCGTTGAAAATACCACCCAAAAATATCTAATTACAATAACATACATTATAAATTAATTATTATGAATCCTTGCTAAAAAGTTTCACAAATGCGAAGGTTAGTCCATCTATTCGAGAGGTCTTAAACTGTTTAACCAAATACGATACAATTTAATAGGCAAATTATGAACCCTGAGTTATAGGGCACTTTTTGTTCAGAAAATAATTATAGTGCCAGGAAAAACATGATTGACTCTGTAAGAAACCGAATTTATCGCAAGCGCAGCCGTGGGCAACAGCTAGTGCTAATTAAATCTCAGATATAATTTCAAAAATACCTATATAGTGTTTTGATAGATAGTCATTGTAGGCGTTATATGTATTTAAAATTTGATAAAGATGATTGTGTCCGCAACACGGCTACATCAAAACGTGTAATTTTTAAACTTAGAAGCTTTCCTAAAACACTATACTTATGGCAGCAAACTTCAAATTATTATTAAAGTGATTGTTCAGTTCGAGTGTGAGAAATGTAGCGCAATAAAAACGAGTAGCAATAAAACCGCTAAACAAAACTGTAACACGCTGCAACATTAAACACTCGCCCAAATCTCCGCTTAATGCGCGAGGGGCGCCCTATTTAACTGCAACTAGTTCTCATCGGATAAATAATGGGACGTGAAAAAATCGGTGCAAATATGGCTTTGTTCCGCTCCCCTCGCCCCTCTTCACACGGATATGATAATGCGGCCGCTGGGCGTGGTGCCGGGGGAGGCGCCACTCCCACCTCCCGGCTCTTTTTGTTCACCGATAGTCCTGCTCACCTCAATAAGCACATCCAGGAAATTTAATAAAACCACAGTATCACGTAACGGGTTTATCTCGGCTAGAACGCTTAGACGATTCGAAGAATTTGAAATATACATTTTATGTTCAGTTTTATTAACTGGATGGTATGGTACATATTCAAATGCATGGTAATCTTTCATTAAAAATATTAACCTAACTGTTTATTGTGTAGGTATTTGCTATTAACATAATCGTTATTATGTGTTACTTAATTAATTATGTTTTATGCAATATTATGTATTAAAGAGATGTATTAGAGAGCGGTGGTAGCTCAATGGTAAGGACACGCGCCTCTTAACCGAGGAGTGCGGGTTCAAACCCGGGCATGTACCTCTAGATTTTAAAAAATCTATGTACATATTTATACCACTAGCTCGACGGTGAGGGAAAACATCGTGATGAAACCTGCAAATTCAAACAACTTTGAATTTGTAACCATGATCCAAAAATTGTCTGGTTCCCCTATGTAAGGGTTACGAAGGTCAGATCGGTAGTCGCTTCAATGTAATTACCAGACTCGCTAAATCCTGGATCATGGTCTAAGTGGACCCCGTCTAAGCACGGGACATAACGCTAGGAAGATGATGATGCAATATTATGTATTAAGTAGTAAGTACTTTAACAATTTGTAAGTATTTTTTAACCGACTTCAAAAAAAGGAGGAGGTTCTCAATTCGGCTGATTTTTTTTTTGTTATATCTCTTTGCTCAGCTAAACCAAGCCGAGACTATTAAGACTACTTTTTATATTTCAAAATTCAAGTACGGATAAAGAGATCCTTACTTTAATTTTGAAATATATAACCTAAAGTATCTTCTTTTTAGGTACCTATTGGTATTTTATTGACAACAACTCATACTCTTGAAAATGCATTAAATAATTCCCATTACCTGCATAAAATGCGTACTAGATTATACTAATACATATGGCCTAAACATTGTGATGATATTCCTGATTCGCCCAAATAAACAAAACAACGACCGCGACCCAGGCCGAATTGATCACACGGCGAATCTTCGAACAATGGCCAATGTACAATGGAATCTATAACTGTCATCGAATAATGAACAAATTGCATCCCTAACAGCCGCAAACAGTGTAATTGATATCTGGCAGCTGCGAGGGCCGGAGCCCCATTGGCCCCGCGCCCCTCGGCCTAGGCCTAACCGGTGACATTACATTCAACTCGCCCCTAACTAGCGCGGGGCGTGAACGTGGGCCGACAGAGATCTGTCTGTGTAAATTACCTTAACCGATCTTTGAAATATGGCCGGATGTAGATATTACAAATAAATTGGTCATACGGTATATGGTATATACATGTCACACTACTTCTGATTTACTTTATTCCTCATACAATTTACTTTCTAATGTAATTATACTTTATAAAGTAAATGTTATTATACATTATAAAGGACATTGTAAAAGATAGGATTGTTTCTATTATCAATTAGGTTTAAAATCTGGCTATCTGCTACATAAAGATATTTACTAACACTTAAAAATAAATGAGTGTCGCTACAAAAGAATACTAATCCATTTGAACACTACACGCGGTCGAATCGATCATCGCGAGACAACGTCGGTGTTGTACAAGCCATTGAAAGCACGCGCGCAATGAGTGCCGAAAGTGTAGAGATAAGCGATAAAAATAATTAATGACAACAACCAGATTAGCTGCGGAAGCACTCCACTGGAGGAGCATTTCAAAAAATAATCTCTGCCTCTCGAACACACCGCCGAACATCTATTATTTCGAGTGGGTCAACGCACTTTGGGCACGATAATTTGACATCTGCACTTCGCGAGCGATATTTAAATGGTTTATGATAAGTGGATGACATAATTATTGCAATCAATGCTTAAAAATAAATCTGTACATGTAAAGTAAGTAAAGTTATAGTTGATTTTCCTTTTTCATGTTCGACGTTAACAACTTGAATATCAGATAGCTATCACGTTGTAATATGTAGCCAGACATAACATGTATGAGAGTATAAAATGTTATATAAATACATAGATTGGACCCACCATGACATGCATGTCGGCAAATGTTTCTGAATAAAAACAAAGATAGGATTATCAAAAAAAGATTGTCATCTCCACTGGCTTACTGTAAAGACTTCAAATACGCTTGTAATATCGGCATAACACATCAACGGGAAATATAAATGTCACCTTTATCAAATATGTTGAGATATAGATGATATTATAGAGCGGAGCGCAGACGTAAGTAAACTTGATACAGGCCGATAACGGTTTAGCAATAAGTTAAAGAATTTACACACCTGTTTTTTCAAAACGAAACAAATAAATTAAATTATTATTGGAAGTACATAATTAATATTTTTTTTATATTACTGTCAATTTGAATGATACGCCAGACGCCTGCAAAATCTATATGTATATTTATAAAATCATGGCCAATTATTGCACCCCACTCTAAAAAAAATAGTACTAAAAATAAATTAGTTGCCCTCTTAAAAATGAATCCACATCCTTACTTTTTGATCGACTTAAAAAAAAAGGAGGAGGTTCTCAATTCGACCTTATATTTTGACTGACCTAATAAAAGGAGAAGGTTCTCAATTCGACTTAATTTTTGACCCACTTCAAAAAAAAAGGAGGAGGTTCTCAATTCGACTCATTTTTTTTGTATGTTTGTTACTCGATGTCTGAAAATTGTGAACCGATTTTCAAAATTCTTTTTTTATTCAAAAGGGTATATCCTCGAGATGGATGGATGGATGAAGAAATCCCAGGAAAATCGATACCCTAAAATTTTATAGGCACGTACAATGTGTTTTAGACATTTTCTAAAACATTTCAAGTTTTTATAAAAGAAGTAAAGCTAAACTGGAAACCTAAGACAAATAACGATCAAACTGATTAATATTTACCATTTCCTTCATGGTGATCGAGGGACAGCCACGGCTGGTGATGCCTCAGCAGTTCGTGGGAGTAGTGCTGGGCGGGCGGGTAGGGTGGTAGGTCCAGCGAACAGCCTAGAGACTGCGCCGGCGGCGGCTCCAGGCCCTTGCCCTCGTTCAGGCCCAGGATGTCCGAAATCTGGAACCCGGGACGCTGACCTGGCATCTTCATGCTGTCCAGCAGGCTGTACAAAAGGAACCTAATTAGATTTCACTCGACACATTTAACAACAACAATAATAAATTGAGCGCCTGGTAATTCTTTTCCGAGTCGTAACGAATATATTAGCTTCCTTCAAGAGAGATGTCTTGTCGCAGCTGTTCTTTAATAGGAACTCGCGATATAACAAAAGAGACCTGTTTTAACCTTACTTCATCGCAACTACAAATTATATTGTAGTTGTACTAATAGTTAATTGTGGAGCGCAACCAATAAAGACCTATTTATCTGACTGTGAACGTCTTTACCATGAACGATGGAATGACATTTATATTGATTATATTATAACATTATAAACAGTATATTATAAATAACAACTAGTTCATACATTTAAGCTCATACGATAAAAAGACAAATGTAACAAAAACTTATCTGTAAAGTTATGCCGAATAAAAAGAATTGCTTACTCCTAATTTCAAAAGAAAAGACTTGAACGCGTTACGTACTTAAAATATACGTAAATTATGCACCTTTAATAGAAAATGAATCCAACATAAATCTGTCATGTTTTTAAGTGTTAGAGGATTCAAAAGCATAATGAAAAAACTAACAATGTCAAAAGCTCAGAACAAACTACTAGCACGTCTGAAGACTTATAATTGAAAGAAAACACGGATACAGCATTCCATCAAACCGAACAATATCACTAAAGAGGGCTCTTGAGAGTACGTGACCCATATAAAGGAATGCTCGTAAGGATTCAATAAGGCTGTCTATTAATACGTCAAGTTGTTGCGTTTGTCCGAGAGCCGACGGGCAACCCGTACGTGACGCTGTGAAAGGGCGGCGCTCACTGAACCTTTAGCAGGTTGTAAACAGGCCTATTAACGAGCTCACACGAGAGCCGAAAAAACTGTCACATGATAACACTATACCGAACTAACATTAGCATGGTAATCTCTCAAAAGACGTGAGAGCCCCTTAGCGGCACTCAAACACACAAGGACATTAGGACGATTTAGGATATTTACCGAAAGGATTGAAGTCAAAAGCTCATATTAGTTAATCATGTCAAAATCACGCTGTGATCTAGATAATTCCAGAATATAACGATCATCATTACCGCATCTACCTTAAGTTTTACAAACACTGAATACAACAGGATCTTCCATAAACATAAGTATTTGGGCTTCGCTGAATCGGATCACCTAAATAATTAACTCCTAGATGTCTCATAAAAATTCCAATTATGACTTTGTGCACTAATCACTTTAATCAGGGTCACAGGTTCTGTCGCTCACCCTGGGAACGCAGAGCGGAAAGCGGCCGGGTAAAGCGCTGGCAAGAAGGCCGGCCCCCACGGTGGCAGCAGAATAGGGCTCCAGGCCAGCAGCGACGCCGGCGGCAGCAGCGGCGGCGGCGACCGCGCGCTCTCGCCCTCCTCGCACTTCATCTCCCGACCGGGAGAACTTGCTTTCGGGATAATCTTGACGGCTGACTGACACTCGCGTTACACGTGCTGCGCCTCGCGACGCCGCGTCTACACTGAACGACCCTCGAGTGGCCCTCGGGGTGAAGAACACCCCGCGCCGCCCTCGTGCCTCGACAGCCTACTCAGCTCCGGACTAGCCTGAAGGGTGCTCCACTGACCCCGGCCAATGGAAGCCGCGCGCGCACTGGGCGGGTCCTGAGCCGACCAATCGCGACCCGCCCGAAGCCTTCTCGACAAAAAAATTGGAGTATACACTTTGAATAGAGGAGCTTTCGACGCAGCGCGTTATGTTATGTCGCTTTTTGTAATGAGAGCGAGCGTTAAGCCCATTGTTGAGCCGGGTTCGTTATGGACGCCGCTCTAAATACCGGGATAACGATTTTCACTTAGAGTGTTTTTAATAAGGCCGTGTAAGCTCGTGTTTAGAGGACTTTTCAAAGCTTTTTTCATGGGTTGTACCCTAGCTTATCAATAAAGTGATCATTGTATTCGGGAACATTTTTTTTTTGCTTTACAGCAGTCTGTTTCGTTGTATCCAATAGATATTTATTCCTAAATGCCAAGTTGAATGATTTCAACATGTTTATAGACCTACCTAACATCGATTGAATTTTTATTTTGTATCCTTATTTTTTTTAATCATGTTGGTTTGTCCACCTTTGCACTTGGACAAACTAGCACATGTGCAAGTACTTAGCACATTGCTGGCCGGACAATGGGCGCGGCGGTTCCGCGAACAGGTACTGTAAGGCCGTGGTTATCTGTTTATGGCCTGCACGTGTGCGCTGCGCATTGTCTTTGCCTCCAACTTTTTCTTCTGTTTATAAAAGCTTTATTTAGTTAAACCCTTATTCTAAGTGGCCAATAGCTGTTTATTCCACCTCAGTTGTGAGTGAAGAGAAATGTTTTATAGTCACGTTTTATATTTAAAAACAAACAAGACCTACCTACCGACTCAAATAATGGCCTTTCTTTCAAATAATATCTTTTCAGAAACATTTATTTATTCGTTAACTGAGAATTTAGTGAAGTATAATTATGGGTCTTATTAAAAAAAAGTAACACATAGTGAATGACTCACTATCTGCACTTGTCTTCTTCGGTTAAGAAGTTAACATGCTTATGCGTATTCTAGTATAATATATATATTGTGCGTATTCTTATCCAAAGTTCTTAATACTTATGCCTACTGCGGCGATTTCCGCCGCTTATATTGTAGGTAGGCTTCTTAACAGGAAAGAAATTATAATGTAAAAGACGTAGTTTCTAAATTTTATAGTATTATAATAAAACGTACAGTAGTTATCTTTTAAAAAGCTTAGTAATTAAAAAGTATCGTTGAAATTTAACATGCTACACATGGTAAATAATAAACATACATTCCACTTGATTGACGACGTATGTATCTCACTAAAAATATTCACCAGTCTTTTTTCATAACAGTACCTATAGATAAGATGTTTAACAAAGTTAAAATTTACAAATATTAATCTCGGTTAAGCTTACTTTATTCAAAACTTTATAGTAATTTTTGTACATGAAATGAAACTTCATTTAAGAAGTAATAATTATTCCACCTACTCATAATTAAGGTTATTACCTACTCCTAATTCAAGGGCGGTGCAGTGTGACTAGCAACTTTACCGGGCAGTTACAATATTGCCCGAGTCTTTATCTAAAACAGTCTTAGCTTCTCAATGCTTTATTCCAGAAAAATAGTAGTTTGTTTTACGACACGCAGGTGTGCAACGGGTGATTATGACAACAACAATGGATAATGCCTAACAAAAACAATCGCAGAGATTAGCGATGATTAAGTAAGTAGGAACTGTACAAAAGTGGACTCTTTTATTAAACATTAACGTAGGGGTAGGTACATTTTATAGTAATTCCAAAGGCAACGTGTAAAGGAAAATGTGTAATCAGTCATACTTTAAATTCAATAGATTTTAATGAGTCAGAACATTTAAGGGTCAGTATCATCAGGTACTTAATGTAAATGCGATTTAATGTAAGTAGTGTCTTGAAATTATATACCTACTCGTTAGGGAAGGAAAGCTTTAATTCTATTATATATATATATATATATATATATATATATATATTATTTAATTATTCTTTAAATGTAATATGATCAAGTCCGAAAATTAAAGTCCACGTTCAAAGCGGCGGCCGACGGCCGACGGCAACTGCTCTCTTACTTCGTAACAAACATGAGCAAAATATTTATTAAAAAAAATATATAAGCTTTTAAAATGAATAAGGTTGTGAATATAATAAAGCAGAGTAATTTGTTTGTTTAAACGCTTTAATTCTAGGTGTGATCAATGTAACATTTATATATGTGTATATATATATATATATCATTTCTTAAGCTTTTACGAAAAATCACTGTAACTTTATTATAAAATACATAATTCCACCTCTATCTAAATATCCAAATTTTGAAATTTGAAACAACGCAAAATGTGGAGAATGATTTGTTGTATTAATTAAATAACACATAAAATATACTTTCAAACTAAGAAAACGTAATGTAACAATGTTTGTTATAAAGAATCAAACAACACACCCTTTTTGCACGCTAGAAGGAACACCTTGCCGGCCCGGCATGAACCCGATGAGTCCTCATAATAGACGTAACTGTAAATCGATGGGCACGCACAATTTCCAATAATTTCCATACAAAGGCACCGATAACAAAGAGCAATTATTTATATTGGGAGCGATCCCCTAAGTGGCGTGCACGAAATGTTTAATTGACTTATTGAGAATGAGTTTTAAAAATATCCATCGCAACTATCGTTCCCTGCTCATCGCATTACTTACAGTATACGCACAAATGTAGTAAACCTTGTTTGAATAATTTTTTTTCGTCAATATTGTCCTACGGGACTAAACTTTATCTAAGTGTGTAATAAATAATAATTTATTAAGAAGAATATATATTAATTATAAAAATGATTTTTTTTACCCGTACTGAAATTGAAAACATTTCGTTGGTTAACGTTTTATTTCAAACAGTGCCTAAGTATTTCACATGCCATATTTCACTCTGCTACGAGTATATTGTGACACTATATTTTGTCCCGGATTATGTATGAATATTATCTGTTAATATTAATTGAACATTGAAGCACAATAATACATTGCATGAACTTTATCCCGATGTCAAATTAAAGGGATAAACGCAAGTGACAGGCATATCGGATGGTCTGGTTTATCGGCGGTATTCATTGGCGGCTGATAGTATCAATCTTGAAGAGTGTTCGATAACATTATAGCATCTGTAATCTAATGGGCATTCAGTCATTATCGCTCTAGCTCGGAGTACTCATACATTTTAATACATAAATTACTATATTTGCCCTATCTACATATATTGATGATATACTCGTATACAGGGTAATTTATAAAACATCAACAACATCACAGTAGTAGATTACTGACATTTTAAACAAAAACATTTCGACAAAAAAAAACGAATTTACATACAATCTAATTAATACTACGAGTACATCAGCTGTTTGGTCATAATACAGTACCTATAGAAGGCCGGTTTTTTTTGTCGATTAAGGAAAAGTCGTAGAACAAATGTTGTTGTTTATAATGTCAGTAATCTACTCCTGCCAGGTTGATGTTTTCCAAATGACCCTGTATACTAATAATACTAGATATATTGGTTTTTAAATAAGTAGGTATTTTATAAAAAAATAAATTTAAAATAGTTTGACTTTAAAAAACACTGCTTTTGTATTTTTGTAATGACTATATAGTTATTTGATTGAATAGGTAAGTGGCTACATGTGGCAGATATAAAAATAACCTAATACAGTATTTTAAACGTAAGTGCTAAAAAGGACAGGCAATGGTTTTGTCTCATTTCTCATAGTAACACATAACCTATTATAGTATTATCAACATACATGTCAAAGTATTTTCTAAGTTTATCTGCACACCGGGCATATACTACAGAGGTAAGCTGCGAGGGCCAGATTTAGTAGGGGCGCGAGCAGGTGCGATCGCCCTTCGTGCACGGGTCACTAGGCTTGTCTGCGCCCGCGCACCTCCCTCGCTCGGCACCGTCCTGCCTGTACTCCCACACTCATCGCACTCATAAATAACACAATAAATTAGTTGTTGTATTTTGTTCAAAGTACCTATTGATTGTAATTAAAAAAAACTAAAGTTAAGCAAACTATTACCTTCTTAATGCACGTTGCACAAGAATTAAAAATTCAGTTAATTGAGAACCTCCTTCTTTTTTTGAAGTCGATTAAAAATATGAAATATTTTCTCACCAAAAAAACATTGGTCGAACTTCTGATATTAATTTGTACCTCGGGCCAATAGATATACGGCTTTAAATAAATAGAACACATTGTTAACATAACATTCTTTAAACAATTTCTTAAATTGAGCGGATCTAAAAACAGAAAAAATTACGAATAACTTATTTTTTCCTTTGCAATATACGAGTACCTATAACAAATTAGTTGTTTAATAAAGAGGTTTTATTGTAGTCATAGAGTAAAATTATTCTATAAATAAGATCATTTCAACTCGTCTTATTGTCCCACCACCTCACCTACTTACTTCATAATCTTAATCATTGTAGGTACGGTGTGGTAATTTATGGGCTTAAATGCTTTTTTTTATTATAAATGGTTAATAATATGATACCCAACTACTAATAAGTCGCAGATTTTGGGTAATGAATTAATAAAGATTTTGTTTTGAAATATTTTTTTTAATAAATTTATCTTAATCTTACAGCACAATTAGGTAGGTACATTTTTAAAAATATAACATTATGTTATTAATTCAACTGAGTTTTATTTACAAACTTCCCACTCACGCACAAAATGTGCTTTTTCGACGAAATGAGGAAAATGGTCTTAACCTTCAAGCATAAAACACTGAACGTTATTGAACCGCCATTGTTTATCCCCGCGTAATCACCAACTTATCCGTCACACCTGCCCGCTGCGCGGTAGAACCCGGAGCCACTGGGCATTCATTAATCGGACCAGATGTTCCGCTGGCCGAGGGTAAGTACAAGGGTGTTCTTTAATGAATCATTGTTTATAGTCAATATTTCAAATAGTTTTTAACACCTTGATTTTTGTTGCAATTTATTTATTTCATATTATGTTACTATATTTAAGAAATAATTTACATACATATATAGATCATAGATGTGTTATGCAAATTCACATCAATCATTAATTCCCTCATTAATTATGCAATTGGTGGGATGACAAATTATGTGTTTGCTCGGTTGTGTGTCCTACTACAATTTTCACCAATTTATATCATTTGTATGTATCTATGTATAACAACTTGTAAGTTGACGGGCCGGAAATAAATACCGAAACATTGAATTTGATACGAAATCCATGAGTAGGTTCAAATCAAAAAACTTCATTCAATTCTAACCGAATTTTTATTGTTAGGTTAGTATCTACCTAACAATTTTCTTTAAATCATTTAATGGTACCTAAAACGATATCAATATTGTTTAATAGTTTTACATAACCAGTGGTATACGACCTGCAAATATAACATAGACTACGACTTATGCAACAAATTACCGTTTGGTACCCGTACGGAAAACCCACCGTTACATTGTAAGAAATAGCGTATCATTAGGAGCTTTATTCGAAAAGACGATCGTTCGTATTTGCGATGGTTAATGATAAAATAATGGGCTCTGATAGCGAGCACGATAGGAATGTAATTTGTATAAAAGTAGGATATTCTATTGAGGAACCGGCGCTACCCGTACCAAGCGCCGGCCGCCTGCGAGAAAAAACTACCCTATGACCAAAGTGCGATTACCGCTCCCACGGCGCAATCAGCCACTGCACGACAGCCTGCGACTGCGAGCTACCATCAGAAAGCCGTGTTCAAGGATAGCCGTCGTGATGGGACGAACCAAATAAATCCCCCGCCCTCACACCGCATTCGTGCCCTAGTAATCTAGGTCAAACAAAACAAATGACTAACGCACACACGTCAGTCAACACCGGCGTTACTAAACACAATTTATCGCGGAGCTCCTTTCGCTAACTCCAACGCCTTGCGGCGGAAAGAGGCCAAGTCGATGGGTTTTCACGAATATTTCGTTATAGCAATCTGGTTAGGCGCATTGAGTCTAAATGGGTGGAAGCACGCCAACTCGCGAAGAGGGTTTCCAAACCAATTAAGGGCTTCACGAAGGCATGGGAGAGCGAGCAGCTGGTAGATTACGAGCTCGATGGTACTCAGTCGGCGGATCCGCCGCGCTATAAGTGCGGGACACGCAACGCCACCGCACTGCCTGTTTACAAACCATATCCGAACGAAATACTGTATTATTCTAGAACACACAAGTTTAAAATGCTTGTTTAATTTATGCACAGTGTTCTGATACATTTAAAATGAATCAGAACATGCAATCAGATACACGATATATAGATATTTACAACTACAAATTGAACACATTTAAGTATTTAATTTTGTTACACTGCCTTTAGGATTTCCTAAAGTCATTGAGTCATTTTAATAACAACAATGGGTCTCCCTAATAAGTAGGTAGATATATTCTAATCTATATTAATGAAAATGTGACTAATAGATAATAATAAATAAATAATTGGATTTAGACTTATTGGATATCTTTTAAATAACTTTTCTGGCAACAAACATCTTATTAGGAAATAATTCCAACCATTCTTCTTCATTACGTAATTTCTAGTTAGAATGCAAAATATATTTGGTAGACACGAGGCATTACAAAATCAGAATAATTTCTAAGAATGTACGAAATTTTTCTAATAACTTTTAAATTTGAAAATGCCTATATCTTTTGATCTTCATGTAACATATTAAACGTTTATGGTTGTGTAAACTAATAAAAGATAAAAAAGCAATTTTTTCCTCAAGGCCCGAGGTATTTAAATTAACCTGCAACATATAAACATGATTTTCAAGACAATTCTTCACAAGCGAAATGTTGTGAAGTGAAATGTTAGAGCAGAATAAGCATAAAGTCATATCGGGCTCTCAGGCAATTTCAGTCAGTGCACTTGCCGCTAGTTGAATTCAGCAAGTCTGGTTTACGACGTCGCGTGCGGCCTGCACTCCGAACGCATAACAGGCACTGCGAATGATGCATGCACTTTGTCTGCTCGCAACTTTGATTTGGACTGGCTTTCTTGCCACAGTTTAATTCCATTCGCTTTTTAGGTCGCACTAGATGCATTTCCGTCACTTGCAAATTTGTTAAACATGCAAAATATGAAAACTGGCTGCGTCAATCAAAACAAAAAGGCTATTGAGTGAATGCATTTATTCGTTGCTACGTACAGAAAAGGATTAAAAAATGCGAAATTCGCGAATATTCGGAAAAGCTAATACCTACTAATTTAGAAGATATTAGGCAAAATTTTAGGATTGAACCAAAAGCTTCTACGCTGAGTTGACCTCGGTGGAAATGCGGGAAAATTACCCACATGCGCTTATCCTTTTTTAAACGAATGACTCCGAAGAATTGACTAATTGATTAAATTATGTATACTAAAAGCTTGAATTCTGCTAAAGCTTCTTTCTGGGCGTACCGACATATTGACCATCTTAGTC
The DNA here is from genome assembly GCA_951394215.1 of Glyphodes perspectalis. Taxonomy (NCBI): domain Eukaryota; kingdom Metazoa; phylum Arthropoda; class Insecta; order Lepidoptera; family Crambidae; genus Glyphodes; species Glyphodes perspectalis. The sequence goes on along the minus strand of OX596211.1, from coordinate 7,887,215 downwards.
AGCCGTTGGTAGACATGAGGACAGACAGCCAATAAAAATACTAATTACTCACGCATAAGAGTTGTATCTGTAGTCGTCTTCGGGCTGGTGCTGCCGCATCTGGTAGGCAGGGTCGGCGTACTCCGCGGGCGCCACCGACCAGCCCCCTTCGTAATTGTAGTAGTCGCCGTAGCCCATCTCGCTCTCACCCATCATTCTCATTATACACCTCCACTGTACTCCCACTCGATCACTTAACTCTACTACCACAAATCTTAATCGTCTTTAATCGATTTATTACCGTCAATCGCGGCTGATAGCCACCCAAAATGATTAATTATTTCGACGATAATAATTGTAAGTGCAGCCGTGTAGAGCCGCAGATGGACTGCAGGCGATCCTATCGACTGATCGATGCCTCATCGCGCCTTATCAATAAAATTGTGTTCTTATCATATCTATCAGTTTTCCCCTGTGATATGGGACTTTTATAAAACTCGCGTCGTCGCACCGACCATGCCAATATTGCGGATAGGTAGGTACGGTAGATAGCTTTATCTATGTTAGATGTAATGTCGTATACTTACGCCAAACGCTTGGCAGCCGCCAGTAATGTTATGAAATCCAGGAATGACAGGTGACAGTCTGAGCGTAAAATTCGATAAATAGGTTAACGGAAACATATGAAGCTTATCGTCGAATGCGTCATATGCCTAGTACAATAACACCGACTTACGCAAATCGAATTCGAATATTGGAAGGTACTTAGTTCGAAAGATTTTAAATTACTGTTCACTTCATCTGTAATTATAACGACACGTCGTCGTCGTCGGGTTTCATCACCCCTAGGGGGCGGTTACGGGCCTCGAGCTTGTAATCGCTTATAACGACACAAATCATAAAATACTTTATATCCGTAAAAGCAAGACCAGTTTCAACATTAAATAACTTAGTTTTTAACCAAATTGATTCAATCATAAGTCTTAACTTGATATTATACTTGTCTAATATTATCTTCTTGGGTACCTATTAGACTATTGCTTGCACCCGGACTTTTAATGCGACCTCAACGGTTATTGTTCAATCTTGCCAAACCATTGTTTTCAGTTAGCGTTATGTATGGGCACTAGGTACCCACCTAATATTTGTGTAGGCAGCACTAATATATGAAACACGCACATACCAATAAATAAAAAACGAACAGTATTTAAATAGTATCTCGATAATATAACGTTACGTTGCGATATACATACTTATCTTAGCTTTTATATGTTTATGTTTTAAGATAGAATATGTTTTATTTATATGTATGTTCAATTAAAACTCTTATTATAAGTGTTTTGTTCTAGATAAAAGATTAATATGCTTAGCCTTTTAGTCGTTACTTGGCTTGTATTTTGTAAAGAAGAAAATAATATCATTGGACAATTACGAACACTGACTTAAAACAAATCGTGGGCTCTACTACTTCTAATATTATTAGAACTTCTCACCCATAGAACTACTTGGATAAACGTGTGCGCAATTAGCATATCTATTTATTTTTTATTCAAAGACCGACAACATGATCAGAAAGCCGACGATAATGAATCAACAGTACTTCTGTGCTCATACAAAAAGGCTGGCTGTTTACCTCTGGTGGGACTCGAACCCACAATCCTCGGCTTAGGAGGCCGATGCCTTATCCATTGGGCCACAGAGGCGGGCGGCAGTGCGGCGCGAGAGGCCGACCGTGTTCCGCGGCGCGGGCGTTGCGTCACGCCGCGTCACCGATCGCTGCGGGTGCGTCCACACTCGGCGATAATTAACAGAAAGCTATTAGTCATAGCATATTTGCTATCTACGCGCGCCGCACATCGCTATTTTTGTGTGGTGTGCTCCACCTATGGTCGCCGTCGCCCTTAGTAGGAAACAAACAACTTCTATGTTGCCGACTTTGCTCGTAATGAGTATCGTAGGAATGTACTATAAGCGTATTTGATGGCGAGCCTAATGCTTTATTTGTTGTACAAAGTACTTAGTGCGTAGTCTTTTGAGGTCGATATATTATGTATTATTCGCTACTGTTATTTTTTGTCCACTATATACAGACGGAGCCGACTCTGATTTTAATATAAAAATAGTTCGTTTATCGGGAAAGGCACTATAAGTATGTGTGATCAAACACCACACTAATTATCTAATCCAATAAACTTTATGAAGGTATATTAATGAAACACAATCCAGTTTTCGAACCACCATGCTAGTTATCAACTTAAATCGAGTAAATTATAAATTACCAATTGAGATTGGTAATCGTCACGTCACTATCATCGCTATTTTTAGTTTAACGTAAACATAGTATTATGATAATCAAAACATAGATAATAAGTGTGGTTACAATAAATTTGATCAAAATATAGGCAGTGTTATTGATGATATCGTAGTTGATTCACTAAAACCAAACACTAAATACTACAAATAACAATTATCATTATTATGAAGAGAGAATAAAGGTTATTTTTCAAAGACGCTATCGAAAATTCTATTTATAATTTTCCGTACGAATTGAACCAAAACGTAAACGCTTCGGAATTTATTTCGGGACATACGAGTTTGTCTAATTTTATCATTAGCCTGTCGTTTTGTGAAGTAGAATCTATTGTTGTTGTATTTGAAGGCAGATCTATTGAATCCAAGAAAATGTAAAAAAACAATTCATAAAAAAAATTTAGACATGGAGTGGAGACAGTTAGTTTTTATATTTATAACATATTGCCTTAATCAGAAACGAAGTTTTAACTGCAATAATAAAATTAAACTAAATGTAAGTATGAAATTTGCAAAATGTAACATTTCCTTGAATAGGGAAATGTAATGTGTAGGTACATTTTAACACTCTTAGACTGTTTATTCAAATTCAATATTCGATTGATATGGGCATGGTTCAAGGTTACTAAATGTTAGCACGTCATCAATGAATGACATCAAAAGGTAAAGATGGCAAATTAAGAAACGGCAGACCTAAGAAATGACACTCAGATCTTAAATACATACCTATTCTGGATACATATTTATATTTTTTCTCTAGATCCTGCACGAACATAAATATACACAACATTAGATACCTTATTGTTTTCTGCATAGGTCGAATCTCCATATACAGGGTGACTTGGAATAGGTGTCATTATTCTAAGAAAGTGAAAGCATAGCCCATTTGACGTAAAAGTATGTACGGGACACCTGATCGATATTTACTAATTACGGAAATAATTGACAGTTTAACTACTTTTCGAAAATTACCCAAATTCAAAATACTCTAAGCATGCACTTTTTTTATATTTTTTTGTTTACTGGATAAAAATAAAAACATAAAACGTCATAAGGTACTTAAAATGTTAGAGTTAGGAGGTCTAAAAGTCTGTATTTTATTTCCGAAACTAGTGAATTTCGACTAGGTGTTCCGTACATATATTTACGTCAAATGGGCTTTATTTTCACTCCCATAGAACAATGACACCTATTCCAAGTCACCCTGTAGGCGAATTATGAAATGTGTCGTGGCTAAAGGTGTTATTTAAGTAAAAAAAACAATGTTCGTTTGCATAAAAATTGCTATATTAATTCATCTTACACATCAAGTAAATCATATTTATATAGTGGAAAATAAACAAGAGTACATACCTATATCTTTTATAATAGAATATCACACTGTATACATCTTTACAAACATCTGTACAATGAAGCTTATCACTTTATAAAGATTTAAAGATATACTTAAATACTTATAGCTTTACCTGTATTTAAATAAATGTTTATATAGTTATGACAAAATTATAAAGGTAATCTGATGTACTAGCTAAATATAACATAATACGCAACATGTAATGACCAAAGCGAATACTAAAAATAAATAGGTATATGTGCATTGTAACTTTTATTTGACTTGTTTGTGAAATAATGGTATCCTAAGAAAAGACGTCACTAAATAACTATGTATTGTGTCCATATAATAACATTTTAACGGGCCTCTCACTGCAAGCCAGACGGTCAGCAAACTATCTCACTTTTAAATGTTTTCAAGTGCTGTTGAAAAACTACGAATAAAGTTACAATTTTACAATTGAGGCGACACACACACATCTTAATTGTATCAAAAATATGTTCTCAGGTGGCAAGAGTACAAATTCAATTCTGACTTCGCTTCGACTCGGGTATTGTTTGCACAGAACTGTTGCGTACTCAGACATAGACAATTATGTCCAAATATTGTTTTAACATCATTTGGAGAATGTGTGTGGACTTAATCAATTTATATCATGATATTGTATTTAAGATCGGCTTGTGTTGATACGAAGATGTATATCACGTTACAGTCATGCTGTGTACATTGCCTCAACATAAAAATTATATATGGCACACATGCATAGTATTTATCTACTTTTGGAGATAAAAGTAAATCCTAAAGAGATTCATAGAATCTCTTTACTTTTTACGTTACTTTCTTCCTCTGTCTGACTTATAAACTACTTGTGTAAATTTAGATGTCGTTAAAAGCCTTTTTTATTTGCGCAGTGTAAAAAAATATATGATAAGTAAAAGAATTTCCTACAAGCAGTTTAAGGATACTCTGTTTTATATTATTTAGTCTATGAATATCTGTTCGCAAAGAATTAAATATCAACGCACACGCCATTTACTTTGTTTTTTATATATATTGCAGACGAGAGATTTTTTGTATAATATTGATGTAAATTTAATTTTAAGCGAGAATAAAAACACTATCAACGCCGACTAATTGACGTGGGTAACCCAAATTATAGCATATCCTCTGAATTCCTCTGAGGCAACGAAAACGTTTAGCGACTGCTATCGGCCTCGCCACTATGGAGCCAAAAAGGTTATTTTAAGCTATATTGATGACCACCGATATTTGTTTAGTGCAGCCATCGCTTCAAGATTAAATGATGATCATTATCATACACAGTCGCTTAGAAAGAGAAATTAGTTCCTTGCCTTTATTTAAGTAATTAATACAAAAGAAAAATGTTGAAATCTTAGCCATCAACACGGATGCCGCTGACTGCGTCTTACATATTATATTATTGACATGCGCATGGCATGTCAATATATATGTAAGATGCATTCACGGTAGAACCACAAACCAAATTTCACGCGGGCAGAACCTCGAAAAAAAGCTGGTATGTAATATGTTCAATTATTTATATATAATAAACTGTGAGCGCTGAAACAAGTCTGAAACTTGCAGTTTCAACACATTTAGAGCGCGTAACATATGGCTGAAGCTTGCACGCAGCCCCATGTTGAGTGCAGCCGATGCAGGTCGGTCCTCAGCGGGTGGCGTCAGTGCAGCTTGTCGAAGCGCGCCGTGCACGAGTAGTGCACGATGTCCCCGTTGGGGTAGCGCACGAACGCGCTCTGGTTGCCGAAGCGCTTCTTGCACACCGGGCACACGTTGTAGTCGTTTATTACAACGCTCTTCGACTCGTGGAACTGCTTCAGCTCTTGCACCTGGTGACAGATAAGTGGAATGTAAACCATAATCCGTGAAAAACCAAAATCACATATCTAAGTTCGATTTTTAAACCATTCGCTTAACGAAAAAGGAAACTTTGTAGTATAAGTTTCATTTATCGCTAATTAGCTATAATGTATTATATTTAGGTAGTATTAGTATAATTTCGTCTGGTCATACAAATAAAATCAATCAAATCATGATGATGACTGTCTGATTAGTTAATTATTAAATTACCTGCATATGTTCAGCGTACAGTAGCCCTTTGAGGACTTGCGTACGTCGCTTGAGCATCAGCTGGCCATCCAGCGCGCTCTCCAGGAAGTGCTTCAGCCGGGTCAGCGGCACCGAGTCCGGCAGAACCGATAAAGCCTGCAATAAAATAAAAAATATTTTGATCCATTATTATCAGAGATTGCAATCCGGAAAACCGGATCCGATAATCCTGCTAATCCGGCATCATTTCCAGTCCGATCGATCAGTCGGATTCAGCCGGATTGAAAATGACACCGGATTGCAACCCCTAATTATGATTTCTCATTGGGATACACAGCAGCAGTACGGTATTTACAGTGAGGACACACAGGGCCCGTGGTCAGGCTCTCCATTCTGAATATGCTAAACCGTTACATCACACCTTTGTATTTGTATAGAAACTCTATGAGAGCATTTTATTACAGAATATTATAATAAGTGTGGCAGTGGTGTAGCTCGGGGTGGAAAATTGGTCCCCGCCATGCCTATGGCGGGGACCGCAACATGTAATTGCGTGGGTTTCTGCCGCCTGGCAGAAACCCACGCAACGCCACTAGTATGTCGTATAATGTACCGTATTACTGTATTAACACGTTCAGTGCCGCCGACACGCTCGTCGAGTTCAAGTAAATCTTATTCCAGTGCCGGCAACTCGTTTGGCAACATCACGAAAATCGTAGAGGCCCTGAACGTCTACCTTTAATGCAGAGATCTTGTCAGCGTTCTTCTCCAATATAGAGAGAGCCGTTTCGAGGTCGGGCGCGGCGGTGTTGGGGTGGCGCGGCACGTCGGCCAGCGGGCCGCCCAGCGCGTTGCGCTCCGGGTTCATCAGGATGCGCATCAGGATCACGTACACGTCCTGGTTCTTGTCCTTGGCGGTGGCGCACACGTTCTCGCAGTACCGCATCGCCCTGTCCACGTCGCCTGAAATACAATAGTAATGGATGTTGAAGAAATAGCCGAAAGAGGAGACAAGACAATTTTTGAGTTTGGATAATTTGTAATGTCGTCCATTAAAATGTATGCGTATGATGCCATATAGATAAAAATCACCGATTGAATAAAATAGAGAAATATAAAATTGAGGTCAACCAAGGATGTAGATAGAGTGTCTAGCTGGTTGAGTTCGGACAGAAAGGGATTTATAAGGTAAAGAATAATGAGTATTAGAATAGTTGTAACTAGCATGCATAAACGAACTATTTAAAAAAAAGAACACATTTTAAAATTAAACCTAAGTTAATGTTTTTAAGCATCACTTACCTAAGATCTGCACATATATCGCAAGAGCTTGTTCGTGACGACCAAGCTTTCCTAATATGACAGCTCTCTCTTCGAACAAACTGTCAGTGGGGAAGTGCAGTATCACCCTCTCAGGAGTATAGTGGTAAGGTGACTTCTCGAGGAATGCTACCAGTTTCGACTTGGTATGCTGATATTCTTCCTCCGTAATATCCGCCTTTTTGATGGTTATCTTATCTCTGTACATTCTAATCAAAGCATCATGGAACAACGGATTCGTATCGTTCCACGTATGTATGAGGTGCTCCAAATACGGTATCACTAACGAGTCGTGTTCTCTCAAAAGAAAATCAAGTATTTTTGGACGGGGTAAATTCTCAACTTCTACTATGTCTTCAGTGAATATCTTCAAACCTTCCTCTGGATGCTCTTTTAAGATCCAGTCGGAGAATTGGAATATTAAATTTATGTGTTCGGCTCCTGAAATAGGAAAACATTAAATTAAGCTGGTACTTATAATACCCACACTTTCATTATGAACAAAATCATTGCAGTATCAGTGATTTTTTACGGGCGGCGCTATAAACAATACAGATTACGTTCTGAGATGTGCTAACTATATATCCATAAGCACTTAACGACCCCTGCATTACGGATTTAAATCACATGGTTATAATCAGTATCAATAACTATAAACAGGGCAATGTTTAGTACTATTAGCGCCGTAAGCAAGATTGATATTGAAAAAACCATACATCACAAGACAGTCGGGGCGATTTCCACGCTTGTTTGAGATTGCTCACACCGAGAAAAGCGACATACACTCGCGAGCAACCAAATCTACTCAAGCGCTACCTCTGCATTCAAACATTGCTTTAAGTAAAAGTATTCAACATTTTAATATAAATGATATGTCATTTATAAGCTTGAAATTTCAGCTTTAATGAGATATCATCATTATTAATATCCATGTATACGTTTTTTTAGTATTGGTGTCTGAACTTAAATGGGGGAAAAATGGAATTTTGGGTAAAGGAGTTGTGTTCAGAATTGACACAAATAAAACAAGTTTTTTTCTTAAGAAGTATAAAATTTATTGGTTCAGTATTTGGTATTGCCCTAGCCCTAATTACAGCCCGTAGTCGGTTCTTCATCGACCTTATTAATTTTTTGACGGTGTCTTGAGGAATACCTTCCCACTCCTCTAACAAAGCTGCCTTCAATTCTCCTAGGCTCGAACGGGCTGGATTTCTTGCTCGTACCCTTCGTTTGAGCTCGTCCCATAAATGCTCGATGGGATTTATGTTCTGGACTGAGCGCAGGCCAGTCCATTGTGCGCAAATCGACTTCTCGAAGGAACTGCTAAGTAACGCGCGCTGTGTGGCATCGAAAAATGTCGTGCATTAGGATGAAGTCTTCGCCAACAAATCCTGCGTAGGGCACAACATGTTCCAGGAGAATATTTGTGATGTAACCATCAGCCAGTCCTGCTCCTCGGCCTCCTCCAGGCACGAAAACGAGCTCGGTTTTACCCTCCTACGAGATACCAGCCCACATCATGCAAGAACCGCCACCATAGGCAACGGTTTCTGCGAAACAGCATTAGGAAAATCGCTCTCCCGGACGCCTGTAGACCCGGCCTCTCCTGTCACTGCCATGCAGACACATCCTGCACTCGTCAGTGAACAGGACCGACCGCCATTGCCCAACGCTCCAGTTGAGATGCTCTCGAGCAAACTGTAGCCGAGCTTGCCGGTGGCTTGCAGTCAATTTGGGGCCAGTTGCAGGCTTTTTTGGGGTCAGGTTGGCTTCCTTCAGACGTCTTCCTACTGTCCATTCGCTGACAGCTACACCTCGAACACGTCTCAGCTCGCCCTGCACGTCGACACCCGTAAGGTGCCGATTTCGCAGGGAGGTTGAGACAATGAAACGGTCGTCTCGTTCAGAAGTACAACGGTGGCGGCTGGTTGTTAGTCTCCGATTGAATGCTCCAGTCTCTTGATATCGTCTGTATACTCGGGATACAGCAGACTGACTCAAGTGAAGCTGGGAAGCGACTACTCGCTGACTGAGTCCTTGTTGCAATAAGGCAACAACTTGAGTGGCTTCTTGAGGTGTGGTATCCATGGTTTCTTGAAAACAATGAATGCAGGCTGCGGAGATGTGTATCGGTCAACTGTTGATAAGCGACTTATAAGGGTCGAAGGGTCACGGGAGGTTTTATAGGGGTAGCGGATAGCGCAACTCGCAGGTAGCGTAGTGAGTAATTTGTCCCATACGCCCTAATTGCGCAAATGAATATGTTGGTACTTGTTTTATTTAATAGTGTTGATGTTTTTTTTAAAGCTTAGGTTTCAAGCTTTCAAATTACATATTATTTTTATTTAAATGTTGCATACTTTTATTTATAACAATGTTTGAATGTAGAGGTAGCGCTTGAGTCGATTTGATTGCTCGCGAGTGTATATTTAAACCTGCAACAAATACACATACCAAGATTTTGCAAATAGGTCTTCGTATCGGTGTACCCCTTCCGACTAGAGTCAGGCTGTTTCGCCTGCTCCTTCAGCAACTGCAGCGCTTTCGTGTGCTGCCCTTTCGTCTTGTACAGGATGTTCAGCTCGCTGTGCTTGTCATGTTGTAGCAACGCCTTCTCCGCCTCTTCTAGACGACAGTTGTTGAGACGCAGAAGTGGCGCGACCAAGGCATCGTTAGTCTAAAATGAAGTAAACTATTATTAGCAGTTAATACATGTATACTATTGCGTAACGTAATATCAAAGTTTATTAAGACTTTGTGTGAATGTGACATTGAAATTGTAACGCTATTGTTTTCTTTAATGTTAGGCGTTATAATACCTACATTAGATATAAAGTTATTGGCTGTAATATACAACTTTAAACAACTGGTCAAATATAAGTCACGTACACAGCGGCGTGAATTTAATAACACTCGATTGACAAATACGTAATTACGTTAAATTTAAAAAACGAATACCTGTAGATAACATTTCAGTAAAGTTGTATCAATCAGTTCTAATTGCTGGGCGACGGTCCTCTGGCTGCCTTGTTCTTGGCTTGTTCCAGGTTGATTCTTAGTATTCTCCGCCTTAATATTCGACCGGTAGTCCGTCAGATAGTCGATCAACGCTTTGAGAGCGTTCTCCGAATCCTTCCCTACGAGCTTCTTGTTCTTGGAGCCCTCTTTACCGTCCAGCTCTGGAAAGAGTTCGATGACCTCCGCCGGGTCGGTGTTGAGCTTAAGGAACTCCTTCATGGATAACAAGTACTGGCCGTTGTCGAACAAGTCGTACGCGTACAGCCTCTGGATAGACCGAATCGATTTCTTTTTCTCTTCCTCGGAACATTCTGACAATTTCTGTGAACAACAATACAATACATACAAGTCCAAAACAGTAAAATATAATCATAATAAAACCATCTTTGATAATTTCCTTACATGTGTAACCAACCAACAAAATGAGAACTATTTTTGAAGTCGAGTTTTGATAACGATCTATTAATAACCCGTCCAAAACGGATATTTCGATATCATTAAAATAAAACATACTTACTTGAACTAATAAAGCCATAGTACCCTTACGATTTTTAGGCACAAAAAGCGGCATCTTTATTATAAAAAGTGCTTAGACTTCTGTTGATGTTATTTGAACTGGATGGTATGTATATCAGTACTTTTATTTATCAATTATATGGAAAAACAATTTATATAAGTCTGAGAACTCCCGAGAACTATATAGGTTATTGCAATATTGCAATTAACTTTAAATTAATGTTGATATAATATGAAATTGAGATGATCGACACTATATATTATAATCACAATAGGTACATACTCGAAACTACCATTTTTATCATTTGGTGTAACAATGGGTCTTTTGCACTTTCCAAAAAATTTAAATCATGTTTTCCTAACTTTTTCATATTTTATCCTATTAAATGAAATATATAATAAGATAAAAAGTGTCCTTTAACACTCACACTTTTACTTTCTTAGGATTTTAAACTCATTATACATTATTACTATCACTCATCACAGTCTCAAGACTCGTCAAGTGTTTTGTATTACTTACGTTAAGTAATTTTATAATCACAGCCTGTCTTTTTTTCATTAAGCCCTGGTACATGTTTCCAAAAAGTATTTAACACTTAAATGTTATGTATTATATTGCACTGACCAAATTTTATAACGCGTTCTATCGATGGCTAACATTAGTTATGTATATGTTCTTCAAAATGCACAACGCTGATAAATCCGGTAAGTACCTATAAGTCCTTCTACAGCAATAGGATAGAGTTATCACACAGTAAGTCACAATGTAAATATTACACTGAATTATAAGGTAATAAAGTAAGACTGTAAATGGCATATCCTTACTACAATCTTGATAAAATATTAATAAGATATAGAGTAGGATTCCCCCGGACCATGTCTATTGGTTACACACTCTTTACATAGTATTATACTGTACGCTGCGTCCGCAGTTTCACCCGCGTGCGCAGCGATTAATGTTATGTAGCCTATAGCCTTATTAGATAAATTGGCTATCTAACACATTAGCGCGTTCAAGCAGACAAACAAACAAACTCTTCAGCTTTATAATATTAGTATAGACAAAACGAAGTAGCCGCATCTTGGCTTGAATCTTTTGAACTACACAAAGGAAGTTGATGCGATTTCACCAATAGATAGAGTGATTCCAGGGGAAGGTTTATATATATATTCTTGTTGTTTTGTGCTCACCGTGCGGAGCCAGGGCGGATTGCTAGTAAACTATATAAAGGGCCTCGTAACATTTAAAGAAAATATGAAATCACAAATATGAAAATAGATTTTAAACCCAATAAGTTAAATTTTAACAAAAATAAAAACCGACTTCAAAAAACCCCGCAAAAAATGTTTATAAAAAACACAAGTAAAAACTGCCTTAATAGCTATTTAAATGTCCAAACACTAAAAAGTATAAAATAAATTCTATCGACTGCTTCGATGAAAGTATTAATCGTTAACACGTATTTAAATATTTACAATAATCAGTTAGTTTTGGAGTCGGTGCCAGCGCGCGTAATTATATCATCATTTCGGAATTTGCAATTATTTGGTTCCTTGGTGAAGGGTGGTAAAATAGGTTTTGAATATACAAAATCAATAGTAAGTTAATACTCATATTTTAACTAATTTGTTTCATATTGTTATTAGTAAGGTAATTTGTTATTAAGTGTCTACTTCTTTTTTAGTTTGGCTGGCACCGACTCCAAAACTAACTGATTATTGTAAATATTTAAATACGTGTTAACGATTAATACTTTCATCGAAGCAGTCGATAGAATTTATTTTATACTTTTTAGTGTTTGGACATTTAAATAGCTATTAAGGCAGTTTTTACTTGTGTTTTTTATAAACATTTTTTGCGGGGTTTTTTGAAGTCGGTTTTTATTTTTGTTAAAATTTAACTTATTTGTTACTTTTTAGTGAAATTTATTAATAGGTAGGTAGACCAAATCAAAACGAGCTGCTTTAATGAGACAGTGCCGGTCTTATGAGACTAAAGACGAAAAGGTATAACGAGCCTTTAATATTTAAAGAATTACTTAAAACTACTAATCTTCAAAGAGTTATACCTTTCATCATCAGCTAAGCAACATAACATGATGAGTACGAGATGCAAATACTGGAATCGTTTTAGAAACAATAAATAAAACACTTAACATGTCGTTAAAATTTAAGAGTGGCCCTCGCTTTCATGGAACCCCATCACAGACCAAGACTTGGTCAAATTGAGACTATCTTGAGAATAACATTCAATATGGCCCTGTAATATTGAAAGAATTATCCACGAACTCCTAATCGTTAAGGAGTTGCACCTTCCATCATCAGCTCAGCAACATGAGATTATGAATACCAGACGTAAATACTTGAATTGTTTTAGAAAATAACTAAAATAGATTGTACGCGCCTATAATACTTGAGGGTTTCCCTCGATTTGCCTAAGATTCCTTCATCAGATCCAGATGTGGTACCAATAGGACTAACTCCAGGATATACCCGTTTGAATAAAAAAAAGAAATCTAAAAATCGTCTTACAATACTCGAAGATATCAATATTTAAAGAATCATAAACTAATTCCTAATCGTTAAGGATTTGTACCTTACATCATCAGCTCACCATCATAAGATGATAAGTACCATACGTAAATACTTGAAAAATCTTAGAAAATGTCTAAAACACATTGTACGTGCCTATAAATTTTGAGGGTTGCCCTCGATTTTCCTGGGATCCCTTCATCAGATCCTGACTTGGTGGCAATGGGACCAATTCGGGAGTAAACACTTTCGATTAAAAAAAAAATTTTGGAAATCGGTTAACAATTCTCAGAGATATCGAGTAACATACATACAAAAAAAAAAAAAAAAAAAAAAAAAAAAAAAAAAAAAAAAAAAAAAAAAATTCAGTCGAATTGAGAACCTCCTCCTTTTTTTGAAGTCGGTTAAAAATGAGTCGCATCAAACTACATTACGTGGCAAAATTGCAGAAACAGACATGAGTTACGTTTCCCCGTATATGTTATGGTACTTTAAAACATTATGCGTTAGCTAATGGTTAATTTAATTGATATCCATTATCAAATACGGGTACATATATAGGGAAAAAAGGTTTTCCCTATACGTTTTCAAACATGCTATTAATAGTCTCTAATAATATTCTAATAATTGAATAATTAAACTAAATATTTTAACCCCAATCCACATCAAATATTCCTAGATAAAAAGCATTCTATCATTAAAAATCTTATGAATTACCAAATCTGGGAATTTTAAGATTCATTGTAACATAATAATTAGTTATATTGTAGATAACGGGGATTTGGATTTTGGACAATGATTCTCGATTATTTAATTATGTTTAATGAGAGCTAGAAGTAGCTAGTTTTTAGATATGCTACAGTTTTAGGATTATTTACAAGAAAACCTTACACATTTTGTTATTAACTAAAACAGTACTTAACAATTACGTCATTGTTTCACTAAGACATATAATTTTATATTTTTAGACTCATATAAATTCTGTGTAGAATATTGACACATGACAACAAAATATTGATTACCTTAATTAAATTTATTTGGAATTAAACACTGTCTTCAACCGTTAAAATACTACTCAGAAACCGAAGCACTTAAAAAGGCAAATATCAACGAAACAAATATTTTTTTATTTTAAATAGCTAGTACTGTATGTATGAAATTATTACTTAATCATTTTCAGCAACAAAACTTACTCGTTATTTCTTTATATTTATGCTCATTTCTATAAAAAATATAAGTCTTTACAACATTCACAATTTAATTAGATTAAACAGCCCTGGTATAAGAATCATTCTTGTACCCTCAGTACTTTCAGCCCACTAAATTAAATTTAACTACTTATTAAATTTTTGTCCCATGTTGGTCTGGGACTTAAAAATAATGTGCCAAATGCTAGGCAAGGGCCTAGCATGTCATAAAAGGCGACTAATGGTATATCGGGTTTTGGGTGAATGATTATGTGGGCGATGAGCTAGCCACTTATCACTACTTCTTCACAATTTTCCATCTAACCCAGCCCAGTCTTATTTTTGGCTGAATGTGGTTAAAGGGGCTTACTGCCCCTTTAACTCTGCCTAACCCTTCGGGGATTGCAGGCGTGATGCTATGTATGAATGTAATAATTCTTGCATTTATCCTTTGCAAAAGACTCCACTGTTATATTCCACACTATCACAACAACATAATATTTTCAAAACGCTCACATCCTAAATTTCGGCTGGCCAGGAAGGGTATACTACTAAACCGATCCTAACAACACAGGAATTTAATTATGAAATTAAAACAAAACAATATGAATGAGGACAAATATGTTGTTTTATAATATACTGTATGTGTATTGTATATTTCAGAGTTAGTCATACTAAAAGGAAAATTGTATAATGGCTAGCTATATCGGGTAAACTAATGAATTATTATTTATCACATTGTCTGGTCCTTATGAATATTGCTTTGTGACCATTGGGCAATACAATAATAAAGCTACATTGGACAATGTGCGGGGAGAAAACAAGCTCAAAGGGAAGCAAAAATCAGGGAAACAAGCTCATGATACATTAATTAATCAGAGATAATTAAAATTCATATTGTCAATAATCATGTTTGTTTTATACTAATATTTATTTTCTAATACTTAGTTTAAGTGTTAATGAAAAAAAAAAAAACAGGTAGTAATTAAAATAAAATAATTGGCACGACGACGAGCGAGGAAGTGTTAGGTACAGCGGCGACCCTACCGCGGCAGCGGCCGGCGAAGATTTTTTTACACTACATAGTTACAAATTGTGCATCATGGTAGACCATGACTCAAGAATTAGAGAAGAAGCGGACCCTGACTAAGCACGGGACATAATCTAAGAATATGATGATCGAAATAAAAATAATAGTAATGCAACATGTTTTTAATTACTCTGCCCAATAGGTGATGGACATTATGTACAATGCCTGGAAAATGCGATTATTTGAATAGTAATGATCGAATTGCCCTCTCCTATTGGTTATTTATCATAATGCCCGGGCATTATGTATAATTACCAATTTATCACTTGGTCCATAACATATACAAGTAACATCAAAGTTGTTTATGTTGTAACTTGAATGTTGTTTTTGAGAATTAGATCAACATGGGACGTTAGTTGGAGCATCAAAAATAATGTAATAACTAGTTCTTGTCGTCAAAGGAGACTAAGGGTGTATTGGGTATTGGGGTTTGATTGTATAGTATAGGCGACGAATGTGCCAGTTGTTTTTTTAAATTTTCCAAATTATCCCAATTCAACAATTTTTTTTGGTATGTGGTAAAAGTTTTATAAAATTATGTTACTAACATAGTCTTTTTAAGTTTTTATTTTATTGGTACTAACAAAATTATATGGATTCATTTCTGAAATAAATTATTATTATTATTAGGGAGCTATATATGACTCCTCTCCAACTGCCCCCTCGAGAATTGCGGACGTGATAATATTATGACTTTAATTAAAATGTAAATTTTATAGTTTTACAATAAATAAAATACGCATAATTACATGTTGCCTTGATTCCAAAATAATATAAGCTATTATTATAATGATCTTACCGTTAAATGGATGGCTATTTCAAATTGTTTATCTTTTAAAAGTTGCTGCCTTTGTTTTGTGACATCCACTGAGCTAATGCACCAAACTTGTCCCACTGAGGAAACAAATATCAAACCTCTCTTACATCTGCAAATAACAAAAATATTATCTTGTATAAAAAATATAAAATTTTTGAATACTTATATATTTTTTTATTATAATTAAAGATTTGCTGGTTTTTCGAAAAAGAGCATTGATCCATAGATATTACTTTATCTATGAGAAAGACAAACAGATGAAGCAATGAAATTATTTTAATACATGCTAATAAATTAAGAATATGTTCAAACATAAGCATACCTATACATCAGTCTTGCTTTATTTAACTCTGGTAATGTTTGGATAAATAATGGTGGCTCCACAGTTTGAACTTTAATTTCATCTTGAACTAAACCTAATATAAATGGCTCATCCCAAACTGTAACAAAATTAAAAACAATTTTATTGTTAGCCTTGAACTAGTTCAATACCAAACAGCATAATAATAATTCCATAAAAAAAAACATCTGAAAATTTATCTTACCTACGCCAATAAGTGCCTGAGACCACTTA
Source organism: Glyphodes perspectalis (assembly GCA_951394215.1). Classification (NCBI taxonomy): domain Eukaryota; kingdom Metazoa; phylum Arthropoda; class Insecta; order Lepidoptera; family Crambidae; genus Glyphodes; species Glyphodes perspectalis. Next base: position 7,870,451 of record OX596211.1, on the reverse strand, counting down.
ATAGTCTTTTTGATTTCAATAGTTTTAGCTTCTTCAACCAAGACTGACGTCTGATCACGGCCGAGAAGGAATGAAGTTTCAGAATATTTTGCTATAGTAGGCTCGGTTGATTTTGAGCTGCTTGTTGGAAAGAGTTCTTTCGGCTTACCTGATGAGAGCTGGAATAATACAATAAGACTTGAAGAGCATATTTGTAAACTTTAAGCGAATTTTAATTCCTATTATATCATACATTTCTTAATTATGAACTTATAGGAAACGAGATTCATATTATTGTCAAAAGAGCCTTTTCTTAGGCTGACAACAGCATCTAAGCAAACTGAATATAGCATGTGTTTCACAAAATAAGTTATTGAATAATATAGATTACTTATGTGTTCTAATAACAAAGATCCAAGGCAGTCCTTTTTTTTATTGTCACAATCATTATTTTTATAGACACTTAGTATCCAGGTTAGTTACTTACATCATACAAAGTGTACTCTCCTTTGAAGCCAACACATAGGTATTCTTGACCCCATGCTATAACTTTAGGTACATCCGGTATATTAAAATCAAACAAATGTTGTTTGAAATCACCATTTTTTCCATAATAAACTTGAAGTTTTCTTCTCACAGCAACACACAAGTGAACTACTGAATTTGATTCCCCAGTCATTGATGTTGTGGACTGAAATTATATTTTAAAAGTCTTAACTATCATTATTGGTTACCATGCCAAACCCCATATTTATGTTAGTTTGTTAACATCAAATTATTAACCAATTTAAATGAATATGCTAAATTTCCCCTCAAACAAGACATCAAGAGGTTGAAAAATAAATTGGAATTGACAACTTACATATTATAAAATGTTTAAGTCAAAACAAACTGATGCTTTTGTATTTGTATTTTTTGCTTGAATAAATTGGGTCCTACCTTATTATCTAACGCAAACAATGAAGCACCCTTTGTTTTTGAAAATGTCTTTACTATAGGAAAGTTTACACCATTTATGTCATATGTTGACAACACATTGTCGGTTAGACATAGCAGCAAATTATCCTCTGAAAAATAAAAATTAATTAACTCAATTTACTTGTACCATGTTAGTTCTCCTATTAACAGATAATTTACATTTTAGCTATTGAAAAACATTAATTCTAATTTACATTAAAATATTTTTATTACAGGGCATAATATAGATACCAACTAGACAGTGGAGATATAGACAGTGGAGGACTAACAGGGGGGCAGAAGATCCTGAGGGCCTAAAAAATACCTGACCACAACCCCTGGAAACATCTAAAATTTGGGTAGGCTGCATTGTTTGTAACTCTACTACAGGCCTTTTTCAGCTATGCCGGTGACTTGACAGGGCTTAGGGCTCTAAATAGACTTTATCAAGGTACAATTACGTGTATATCTTCGCGATTTTAAATTCAGGTGTCATGAAAATAAGTATAATTTGGGATCTTCATAATCAAAGTTATTGATTATAACTTTGAACTTGGAGTCACATGACAACTTTTTATTTTTATTGTTACATCACTTGATTGAAATACCTAAATACATTATGTTTTTTAAATATGTAATGTCAGATTTAAATAACCAAACATGGATAAAATTGTGCGTAAATTAGTACCTGGTATGACATCAATCTGCTGTATAGGTTTTTTACTAAAATTTTTACAATATCTAAGAAGTTGTAGTTCATATTTCTGATTGCCATTGTTTGAAGATAGTGAGTACATCAACAAATGACCTTGTCGAGTTCCCAATAACAGGTTACCATCTGAAAGTTTACAACATAAATTGTGTTTTATATTATTTACTTGATTATGTGTATATAAATAAATATATGTATCTACTTATATATGCTCAAAATAAAAATATTAAAAATTGTAGTTTTCTTTAGGATACAACAAGTGTAGTCGAACAGTTAAATAAAATAAAAGTCTGAAAGCAAAATGCACCTGATAGGCTATAGTTTCATGGGCGGAGATCATAACTATAATGATCACACAGAGACACTATGCAGATTAAGTTTAGATTAATATTCTTACCGTAAGCAGCAATTGCCTCTATCTGGACGGTAACAGTAAGAAGATGAGATACTTCATATGCTTCATGCATGGTTAAGAATATATATAAAGCGTTTGTTTATTATCAGTAAACTTTCGGAGTCATTCCACGTAATGTTTCAACACATCCACATTACATAAAATAAAATGCATTAACAGGTAATAAATACGTCTTCTGTAATTTCATGTTAAAATTACCGATAAATTATTACTAATTCCCTCTCAATTTTAATTTTTACAAAAAGAAAATTAATTTCTTCTTGACAGATCGATTACTTCAAATATGTCATAATTGATTGTGACAGTTTGGTTTCATAATAGATTATTTGGTCTTAGCTCGGTTTTAGCAATTTTGCCATAAAATCGAATCGAAAAATGCGTTCGTAACATATTTAGAAAAAAGAATGCGTTTATTTCCTCATAAATTCTGTAAATTAAAGCAACAATCAAATAAGTGTTTAACATGCCAAAAGCGGCAATGTTTTCGTAATTAAATATATACTTTTAATCGTAAATCTTAACATAGTTTAAATAACTAACTTAAGCTGGTGAGCCCCATAGTAAATAAACTCAAAAGTATTAACAAAACCTAAACTTATGTAAATATTCAAGTTATACATATACTCCTGTATCCATTCGCAGGAAATCAAATCTAGAAATCAAATAAACCACTAACTATTTTTAACTTCCAAATTGACATAAACTAAAACTTAAATAAAAAAGAAAACTTACTAACTAAACTTCACGGCACTTCCCTAGCGGGGTAGGCAGAAAACCGAACGCCATATATGGCAAGATCCGTAGAAAACATTCATAAATAGGCATGTTTTTAGACACCTATATTTCGAACATACCTTCACTACACGCGCGTTCGTTTCTGACTACTCGACCAAACGACCCTGTTTAATTGCTAATATACAGAATCATACTTTAAGATTTTTCTGACTACCTATGTTTTCTTAAATTCAACAGCTGTTTTCGGCTTTTTATTACCTATTATTATACATTGCAGCGATATTGCTGTTTCTGAATGCTGTAAAGACAGCGATCTTGTGCAGATTTTTTTCCTAAAAGGTTTGTCGATATCGACAAAATTAGTTCCTTTTTTTTTTGACGCGGAGAACTACCCGGGGTGTCAGGGGTGTGTGGGACTTCCGGGGACCTTTGTTTGAGTTGGGGCTAAGATGCCTGCTCCGGCCAAGATGGTAGTGGCCGAGGTGGCGACGGGAATAGCAGGGGGTTCTATTCCCGTCCGGCGGCAGCGGAGGCCTGTGCAACGCAGGTAGGGGCGTCCCTGCGTCCACTCCCCGCTGGTCTGAGGCTATGATATTGGCGCCTCATTCATCCCTTCCTACGCTTTCGGAACAACGGAGCGAGGGGGTCGTTTCCTCGCTCGCGCTCCGCCGCTTCTTTCTGCGAGATAACGTCCTCGCAGAATGAGGCAGTTGCCGCCCAGCCCTCGCTCCGGAGTATGGTCTCCACCAAGCTCGGGAGCGAGAGGTTTGGTTCGATCACAGCGCATAGTTGTAGACGCTGGGCAGACCATGACGGACGGACACCATGAGCGTGTGCTCCGTTGTATCCTCCGCCGCGCCGCAGTGTGGTTGATTACGTAGATTTTTAATGTACGTAATCTAGAGGGTTGTGTGCAACTGTTCTAAGCGAATATTATCGGCGTGGGCCAATTTAGAATATTACTTTATTACTTCATAGTAATCTAAGAGGAAACAATACTGATGGATCAAAAACGAAAGTTGCAAGCAAACAGCTCCCCTTGGGTTTTTAATCAGCAAGATCTATTTTCATTTTATTAATATTAAAATAAATGAAGAAATATGTACTTACACAGAGCTTGCTAGTAATGCAGCTTTCACCCTAGAGAAAGCTTTCCCCTATTCATCACTTTCATAAACATAGTAACTAATATTATTTTAATAGATTTGTTGCTGATTATAGCGTCTATGGTGGCGAACATAAACGGATACATAAACTATTCAGAATCATTTTGTTGTAGTTAGATATGTTACCAACTCTCAATAGATGTTTTCCTTTCTTATTTTTTTTATTTTAAAGACAAAAAGTATATACTTATACTGTATATTTTCGCCACCATATCTGCAAAATAATAAATGAATGGATATGTAATAATAAAGTCATTTTATTTATTAGGCAGCAATATCAGGAAATCTAACTATAAAATAAGTCTACACATATGAAGCCGGTTTTTCTTCGACTTTTAACAATGGAGCAACGCAAAGCCAATTAGTGACACAGGCAGTAATAAATTTTGGCATTTACAATAAATCGTTTTTATAAGTAATATGTAAATCTTTCACGCTAACATGGCTCGCGGGCATTGTTTAACTAGGGATTAAAATCAATTCGTCTTTCGGGCCAAGCCAAAGAATATTTTGTTTCATACTGTCCATCGCAAGTTAACCTTTTCTATAGATTCATGCTAACCAATATACAGGGCTACCCATGGAGTATTTCTGTGGTCTGTGGTGTGTGGTCTGTGGGATCAAACAAAACTCAAAATTTATATGTAACAATTGATTGGTACCAACACGCGCACTTAAGTATATAAAATAATTTATATCAATAATATTTAATCTATTGTTTATTCCAATTATTTTTATTGATGCCTATGCCATGTCAACATCGAACATTTATTCTTGAAGATAAAAAAACATATAAAGTAATAAAGGGGCTTTAATTTTTTTACCTCAATTAAAATAGTTCATTTCATGCATACTAAAAGTTGATTGATTTAGAATATTGGGTCTAACTATAAATAATAAAACCACGATTACTATTCATTTAATATTTACTTTTATAATGTTATTTTCATTCATAACTAACAACGATATGGGTGTTACGATGTATTCAAATTCAGTAAAACAAATATTAAAACAAATACAAATTTCACTCACTATTAAATTTAATATTACAGTAATAGTAATAAGAAAACTTTTACTTTAAATAATTTGTATGTCATAACCCCATTTCGAACTATGTATTATTTTATATGGGAAATTCTCATGTAGTAAACGTGCACGTAAATCGTGAAAGTGAGAATTCAGTGGGATAGAGACGTTCAATAACATCGCTTCAAACATTCAGGTCACTAGTATGTCTTATATTTTTTTTTTTACACAGAGGGTCTTAAGAAGCAACGTCGATTACAAAATTCATATTAGATAGACTTAATAAAAATATGCATATCTAAACTACCGTGTCCCTTAACGAGCCCGAGCGGAGCCGCGGCCGCACGCCGCGCGGCGCCGCCTGCCGGACGCGTCTCATCAACTCATACCGTACAGATAATTATATAATAATTATATTTACACGAATTATAAAAGGTGTCGGCAAATCAATAGCCTTAACGACCACATCTAAGCTCCACTATGTGATTTGAAAACGGTGCGCCGAGCGCATCTCTTACGATACAATAATTTATACGTAATTATAATAGTACATAGGTACATAAAGTAATACATAAGTAATTTATGTGTTTAAAATTTCGAAGGTCCCAGCATAAAGTACGCGCGGGATTAAACCCGCTAAGCATGCTAGTATCAAAAAGAAATATTAAAAATACGAAAAACGATCATTTAGCGTATAGCGTTATGATTACAATAAAAGGCAGGTTATTGCTGCTAGTCAAAGTTATCTCATTCAAGCTAGAGTCATATCGAGCCAGACATGGGTACCATGACTTGGTCCAGATGAGAAATAGCCTCTCGGGGCGTCAAAGTGTACACTTTGCTTGTAATTCCACCATAATATAGTCTCGCATTATTCAAAGTTCATTACTCAAGTCATGACATAAGAACAATAAGACCATTGTCTTTTATTAAAGTAATTGTAATCTCAGAATGGAATTAGAAGCACTACAAGACTCCCCTGCTCAGTGAACACCTCCAGCTGCCTTCCATCACTTATTTCTCCGTACTAAGGGCGGGCGGTGCATAAGGTAACGGACATTACACCGATAAAATTATGCGATTAGGCTACTTCTACACCATGAATAAAAGATTCGTTAGTCTATACTTTAAGGTTGCCTAATTTGTAAACTGCATGCCAAATAGAAGTGCAAAATGAAATTACTCGAATTACTTAAAACTATGACAATGAAATTTATAGCATTATTTTAACATTCTCTTCATAGATGACTACTAATAACCATAGTGTTCTCAATGACAAATTTTTATATTATAGAAATATCATTTATTGAATATAGAATACAATATTATCGAAAAACTATGTCGTTACATTAGGACACCGACAGTGCTATTAAATACATTACATTTATCCAGCACTGGATAAAATAAGGTACACTGCAATAAAAATGTTTATAACATAGAAGTTGCCGAAAACAAAGACATATCTATAATGTAGTTAATCTAAAATTTATATCCTCTGAATTGTTTATACATAGTATTCTGAGATATCGTTAATATTATAAATTATCTTGAGAGATCAGTTTATGCTAGTTATAAAAATTTACAAGTATGCTCTCTATGAATGCAAAAAATGTTCCATGCTAAGTTTCATCGTTGAAATAACACTAGGCATACGCTTCGTACAAGTTTCATGAGTTAGTGATACGTTCCAACAATAAATACGCTAATGCACTACTGAATATGTCTTTCCTACTGATTACATGGCCCAAGCAAGGTTACGCTCCTCACTAAAGTATCATGCGGCTATCTCTCAATAGGTGAATCTAGTGATACAGCACGTGACGTCTCCTCGGCGTACACATCGCACGCGGAGTGGAATAGGGCTACGATTAAAAGCGGCACATCTCGCGTCGCAGACCTCGGCGGCGCCGCGACCGGCGCCGGGGAGCCGCGCGGCGGCGGGGCGAGCGCGACGAACACCTACAAGTGTCCGCGGCCGTCTCTCTCGCTCGCTGCCGCCCCGCCGTCGCTCCGCTCCCCGCCGCGGTCGCGGCCGCCGCCTTACACTTAGAACGAAACAAAACAATTTAACCGGACGATAATCTGTCGTCTATCGAACGAGCGTCACTTTCAAACTCAACATTTTAAGGTATATACATAAAAAGACAAATTTGAGCTTACAAAAGTACAAAGTGATCACATCGCGACGGTTTAGAGACTACGGCTGATACGGATTTACCCCTCGCCTACGACGGCTCAAGCTTCATCGACGATTACACTACATTATCACACGATTACTCGCCGAAAACACCTATTATGCATTTAATTTTACCCGATGGCCAACACGAAAAAGGACTATCACTAAATAGCATACGGTCGACTCCCGATCGTTACAGGAGTCAGGGAGGTCCGGCGTGGAGGTCGGGGCGCGGGCCGCGGCGGTCCGGCGGGCGGCGCCCGGAGCGGCGGCGGCAGCTGCGGCGGCCCCTGGCGGCTGGCGGCCGGCCTACGACGCGCCCGGCGACCCGCCGCTGGGCCCGCTCGCCGCCGCGTTCTCGCCTGTCGCAATACACACGAAACACGTCAATAGGTTAGTTGACTCAAATATTTTTAGACCGTCAGTTAGATTGTCAAAAAATATTGAATACGTATACGAATTTTATTTTATCTATAATACTCGAAAAATTACAAAGATACACCCCTTCCAAGATCTGGAGTCGGTTACGTCACTTGTTCCTAAAATTTTACGGAATAAGTGACGTCACGCGGAACTTTTATGCGCTGTAGTAATTTTTGATTTGCTGAACAAAATAAAAAATACGTAAGCAATATTTTATTGTAATGTCAAAAATGGACAATAAAACCATTTAGTCAACTACGCTATTAGCGTCAACCAGTTCGTAATAGTCACGCGTGAAAAGCATTGTCTATTTTCAAAGGCAAAATAATAATGTCGATTGATTGTTTCATACCACCGCAACGCAAAGTGAAAATTTTGCGTCAATGTCAACTACGAATAACATGTATTTACAGATATTCTAAGTAAATAATTTGCGACTACACAAGTTCAAGAATAAATATCCGCTGACGCCAGTTGTATGTCTTCCTATTCGTCTTGACGGCTATTCACAGCGTCGTTTGAACTAAGTATTTAAATTGGAACTGTATGTATATTTACTGCAATGCATATAATATTGCAAAAGTGCTGCGAAATAATTTTAAACAATAATTAAACTATAGTCCGTTTCACGTAAGATGATTCCCGTGACAGGTGTCAATACTCCTTTTCATGCATCTTCCCTAGTTAGTACGAATCAAAATATTCAGTTTCAAACATATTTAACTTTATACGCTAACAATATTGTAAAAAATAAATAATAATCTCCATTAATTAATGTAAAAACGATTTAACAATTTTCTTCTTAAATTTATTACTAATTTTAATTTAGTAAAAAATAACGTATGTATTGCATACTACGGAAATCGGAAATTTTACTCATAGAGATTGAAACCACTATTTACATCACATCATTAATCGATATGGCGGGCATCTTGTCATCGAGTTAGGATCAACCGAAAAAATGTCCCGAACCCATTGACAACAAAGAAGTGTCCCAACACAAAAAAAAAAAAAAAATATCGATGATTCCGTGTCTTCCTATCGCGTGTGCTTTGGACATAACTGCATATTATTTATGTGAGAATACCAGTAGTAATACAAAAAAAAACATAGTTTGAAATAATTTTCATTATCAGGATTCAAAAATAAAACAAAATTAAAATGTCGATTTTATCTGCCCTAGAACTTTTGTCGAATTGCAACAAAAATTTAATGGCCGTCATACGGATGCATTACTAGTAACGTCGAATTCAAAGTGTCACGGAACTCATCTTAGGTGAAATGGAGTATAGTGTGTGATTTAAAAAGAAATGACAGATATACATACATTGTTGGTCTAGGACTCAAAATAAATGTGCCAATTATTGTGTTCCCTAGCATGACGCGAAATGAGCCTAATGGTATATTTATTGGGTTTTGGGTATATGATAGTGTAGGCGACGAGTTAGCCACTTATACATACTTTTTTCCAATTTTTCATCTAGCCCAGCCCAGTTTTTTTTTTTGGCTTGCAGCCGCTTTGACTCTGCTATAAAAATAATAAAGTTATAAAAAAAGAACATTGGATCAACAGTTCAACGTTTTGGGAAGAGTCCACAAATGTATGTATTAATAATAGTACTGTCGTGTTTGGAGCTAAAGGAAGTGTCGGCGCGTACCCGTGGGCGTGTGCGCGTGGTCGGGCTGCGCGTGCGCCTGCGCGGAGGCGCCGGGCGCGTCGGCGGCGGGCTGCGCGGCGGCGCGCGGCTTGAGGAAGTCGTTGAGCGACGGCTGGATGCTGAGCTCGTACTCGGTGAAGTTGAACAGCGGCGGCAGCGGGCGCCCGTTGGGCAGCCGCGCGGATGGCTCGCGCAGCTCGTCGAAGAAGCTGTGCGCGCACGCCTGCAGCGGCGACAGCCGCGCGCCCGGCGTGTACTCCAGCAGCCGGGACACCAGCGAGATCGCGTCCGGCGGCGTGCACGCGCGGAATACCTGCAACGGCTGTCATGTTCAGTACCTCCTACCTACGTTTTAAGATAGCTGGCTTGACCTAGTAGTCAGCCCATAGGGCCTCGAAACCGAAAGCTGCTGTTTCGGTTCCCTCTAGGGCAAATGTGCTAAACACGAAATTTGTACTCGAGTCATAGATTTTATAAATGTATTTAAGCATATCTTTCTGCGAGTATCCATAACACATGCATATATAGGCTTAATTTAAAGCTATACATGGATGTGCTAGTCTAAGCAATATATATTTTTTAATATTTGTTATTTATTTAATATTATATATTTATTCTATCGAACGCTCCAGGTAGCAACAGATGATACCGAGAAAAAACCGCATATAATTTATAACGGGTCCGGTCCCCACATTCAGCATTCAATAAACATCAGGAACTACCCACATATAACGGTAAAAGTATGCGCTATAGACACACGTCATATGTTTTTCTTTTTGAGGTTGAGCCCCTATTGCGTCTAATCAATCTATTTAAGATAAATGTATTTATTTGCCGCTTTCATACTGGTGTGTGACACTATTAAGCCAAACTGATTAAAGTGAATCAGTGACAAGTCAAGCCTAAAGTTTGACTGCGGCATAGCTCACATAAATAGAGATGATCACTGCATTAAAAAAACTATAATTCTATACAGTCCGTCAGTTAGATTATACAAAGTATAGACACGTATTTTTTGCTTTATCAAATTAACAAAAAAAACACAAAGATAAAGAGCATCAAAGTTTTGGAGTGGGGCTTGCGACGTCACTATTTATTGAAAATGGAACGAAAGTGTGTCATCACGCGCAACTTGAATGCATTGTATCTTCTTCAATGTTTGTTTGACAAATAAATAAAAAAATACGTGTTCAACATTGTTTTTATAATCTGACGGACTAGAACAGAATTTTTTAGTCACCTTGCCTATTGTAACGCCTTCTAATCTATCCATGAGTTGTCTTATAACACGGGACAGTGTGATAAACGTGTTGAACTTTCTGAGAAACTGAAACCCGTGCAATAGATAGAGCGTTCTCATTGAGTATAAGATTAGATATTATACATGTTATACATGTTTGGATATGCCGTAAAAACCGAACAAAAATACATATATATCATATATATGTAAATTTTTGTTAATGATGTGTTCAATGTTTACGATACGTGTCGAAGCGAATTGTTTAAATGGTCTACATAGAAAAATTATAACTATCAAGTCACTTATATATTAAATAATTAATAATATTTTTAATATATATAAACAGCGTTGTGACATTTCATTTCTTTAGCCATTTAACAACTTAAGAGGAAATATATAAATATTTAATATATTTTTATTACGTTCTGCTTTTTAACCGACTTCAAAAAAAAGGAGGAGGTTCTCAATTTGACAGATTATTTTTATTTTTTTTATAATGTACATTTTAAGTTTGCACATAATACAAGATATATAGGTTACTGAAAATATATATATCAATCATTTAATAAGACCTATGAAATAAGTACCTTAAAACTGTTTCAGGTGTTAATAGTTCTACTGCACTGACAGATCTAATTGGATAGTCAAAATATTTATTATCATATATTTTTTAAACCGTATTAGATCAACGAAATGGAAAGTGAACACAATAGTATCAATCCATTTGGTTGATCAATTTAGAATAAGCAAACCTTCTCAATCACACTCAAAACAATGTTAGCCGAAACAAGACAATCGTTTAATCGACAAGGATAAAAAGGACGATATTTACACAGTTAATAGTTAGGAAACATGAACCGAATGACATGATTTAGTACACTGAGTGTAAATATAATGATCGGTAGACTACAAAGCCAGATTGTCTTATGGGCTGAATGTGTTTTTCTTCTTTCATACATAATCATCTGGCAAAGCAATGAATATAAAGAAAGTATGTAGAATTAAATTCTCCGTCAAAACAAATGCACACTGAACACCAACAAACAGTGAGAAACAATGAAACTGATTAGTTGTAACTGTCTAGTTGAAAATTCATGCCAAGGGCTGCAAAGTACTAAATACCTCCAAAAATAAACTTATGATGAAACAATACAAACTAATTTGACGAATATTACGATAGAGAGAAGAGAAGGTTGTTCGTTTTTTGAAGAATTCAGAAATTGTAATCTTCGAGATCAAATTTTTAATCAATTCATTAGTCTTTAAGATATCAAATATACAATTTTTATGCAGAAAATTAGTAAAAATCATTGAATGAAGAGTTATAGTATTATCTACCAGACATCAATAACTTAAAAAACTATTTTCAGATGATATACATTGTTTCTTATCTATTGGTAATCTTTAGTAGGGCTACTTAATAATAAAAAAAAAAATATCGTAATCAATCTAATTAAGAGATAAGTACGAATATTGAGAGCAGCTTTAAAATATTATCTATAACTTAATATCCTACAATCACATTCCCAGCCTTACGGCCCGCCCGTTTAGCCTTATTTGCCGAGTGGGGTTAAGGACATGGAGGACCAGATACATTGGATCATGGTACATCCATTGATATTTCTTCTTCATTATTTCTTACAATGTTTTCCCACGTAGCCGGTTTAAACTTTGACGTGAAAAACGTATTTTTACATGAACTTGTTAAATTTCTGTTTCTACACGAACTTGTCCAAATTCAATTCAAATTTAAACGTAACTACTAAGAAACGTAACTAACGGTCGCTGTAGTTCGTGAAACTTATATCCGTAGTGAATATTAATTTCAAGGATAGAAGTCGAATAGTTTTAGTTTTCTTGTGCCTGTAATCTGTATCATATCTGTATAGTGCGAGTGATTGTTACAATTTCTGAAATCTTAACAACATGTTTCCTATTGGAATAGTTGGGAGGTATTTAGACGGCTGTTGTACCGATATCTTACTCGGATGCGCTGGTGTTTAGTGCCACACTTGGGCATCGACATTCGCTCCAACATGTACTGCAATGACGTGTGGTTTTAAACACAACGCAATGATTAACGACCAAAAGATTTTACTACAATTTCAATATCTACCCGCAAACGTATTTTATTTCGTATTATTGTGATAAAAAACGTCGCTAATACTTTCAAGCTCATGACACTGGTGTTTCCATTTTTCAGGGTAGGTATAAAATCCAGGTCTCAATATGCACTTAAAGTATTTATTACAAACTACAATTTTGGAAAACGTAATATTAAGCTGAATTATATAATTCTACCAATATCTTCATAATCTTATGTGTATATAATTAAGAAAACGAATGTTAACAACAATTGTGTTGCATTATGGTGACACGAAATGGAAGTAATAAGATGAACCATCGCAGTGATTTGAATCTACAAATGAAAATACAATACACAACTGCTAATAAAATTATACTATTGTCATCTACATGTACAGGACATGTCTCTGGGTTTAAAGAAAGTCACTGTAATCTTACCTTTCCCCAAGGGTGGCTTTTGATTTGAGGGAATTTGAATTCAGTGTAGTTCGGATTCATCTCTCGGATTTGTTCCCGTGTTGGCGTTCCTAGGACCTGTGGATAAGAAAACGAAGCTCTCAAATACTGATATTATATTTTCAAAATAACCTTAGGACACGCATGTTTGCGTCGAGTGTAAATGCTCATTGCACTATTATGAGAAAATAAAATATAAAACTGTTTGATGGTCTCAACAGACTATTATCGCGGTCTCGGAAGTTAATTTTAAAGGCATGTTATCTTGAATTCCCGTTTACTTCAAAACAAGTACAATAACAATATGACCTTAAGTTTGTATACACATAATGGAATTATTCGTGCATTACTATTTTTTATCTGTTCACAACTGCTAGTAAACACAGATTACCTTAATGATCTCAACAAGTTGATCAACGCCAGAGTCGCCAGGGAATATCGGTTGTCCCAGTAACAGTTCTGCTACGACGCAACCTGCGCTCCACACGTCTGAAAATATAATTATTTTACACATACAGTTATTGTCAAAAGGCCAGCGGATACTAAAAAATATTTATACTTTATAATAAAAGCTTGTAATATATCGAAAATAATGTTACGTATAAAGATTGCCGTGACTATTAGTAGTCAGCCTAAATTTATGGTTATTTGCGCGGACAATAGAACCACGAGAAAATTTATTTTCCATTAGCATGCACCTATAGCTGGTCTAAAAAAGGGTTATACATATAACTTTATTACTACCTCAAAGCAATGATTATAGTTATAATTATTATGTCGGTATCCTACCCCAAAGATTCACTTCTCAGTAAATAAGGATTATATGCATCTTCTCTTTATCGATCGATTTATTGGTTTTCATTTTCTGAGAGAAGTTAGGTTTATTTGAAATTTAAAGCTCTTTGCCATGAGGAGATAGATAACAAAAAAATCCAACCAAATTAAGCCAGCTGGCTACTCCCTTCTTTATACGAAAATTACATCCAATGAGTACACTGTTGAGTTAAGACTGACCTATTTTAGTTGTGTAATCTATGGCGCCAAAGATGAGTTCGGGAGCGCGGTAGTATCGCGAGCATATGTACGAGACATTCGGCTCTCCACGCACGAGGTGTTTCGCGGAGCCGAAGTCGCACAGCTTGAGCACGCCGGTCTTCGGGTCGAGGAGCAGGTTCTGTGGCTTGATGTCTCGGTGGCAGATGCCTAGCGAGTGGATGTATGCAAGGCTTCTGAACAACTGGTACATGTATAGCTGGAACAAGCCGAATGCGCATTAGTGTCTGTCATACAGTTTAGTAAACGTTCGGCCTAAGGCTGTCTGTCCACCGGAGCGGTGAGCGAGTTAAAAATCCACCAATAGAATTGCATAAAATCTCTGCACCTCTGCAGTGGATATTTTCTATTGGCCGATTTTTAACTCGCTTACCGCTCCGCTACCCCGCTCCGCTCCGGTGGACAGGCAGCCTTAACGTTAGTTACGTTTAGGGCGAACGTTTTAGCGCTATTTGCAGTTATACCAAACAATTTTAGAAGATCCTTTGTTACTTACTGACCGTTTTATATAATGATTATTTTAAAAACGATCTATTATTATTTTTAACAATTTTATAATTTCAAAATATGCACGATTGTATTATAGAACAAGATTTAACTAATACAATCGATGATGATTTATGATGGTGTAGTTAGAGTACATACCTTTATAAAACTAATGGGTATTGTTTGTTCATCTTTGGAGTAATGACGTGCCACTTTGTACACAGTCTCTGGTATATACTCCAGCACCAAATTCAGGTACACTTCATCCTTCTGTAAAAACAAAAACCATATTAGAAAATATACATAAAGCCGTAATATTATAAAATGTTATGCTAATTTGGGTTTTAATAAGGTGCTCAATTTATTAATATAGTGACTGTAAACATGAAGTGTAACATAAAAATAAATTATATAACAAATGCGTGAATCGTATACATACATGTAGGGAATAATCAAACCAATATAAACTCAAACATCATTAAACAAGCAAATAATATTCAAATAGTTACTTGTCAATCCGAGTTTCGGAAACAAATAATGCATGGAAAGCAAATCGGGAGTGCAAACAATTGAACACAAAGTTAACATAAGTATATGGAAGAGGGAGCAGATATTTAATCGGCTGAGTAAATAACATATTTGGCCTAAGTCCAAAGGCTCTTGGCGCTCCGCGTTTAAAGAATCATAGCAATTACCTACCAGCGGCTGGAAGTCAGACCTTCAACTATACGCATACAAAATGCAGAAAATGATTCTCACAAATACATTTTTTACTTCAATTTAAACATCGCAATAAAATTATAACGATTATCTAAACAATAGATAGACAATTTACAGAGTTTTTAATAACTGTATAATATATATTTCACAGTGATAAAACAAATACGAAAGTCGTTACACATATTATGTAATAACTTAATTCCATAATAATCATAAAGCCTTTAATTAATTGAACAATGCTATTATTTGTCATTGACTTTAACTTTGTTTATAATTATTACCCAATAAAAAATTGTGTAAGTATAAAACGATAAACAAATAAAATATATATATGCATATTTAATTTATACTATTATTTTATATTGTTTACTTTTGTTTGTAGAATACTTTTGACAATTTTGTTGGAAACACGAAGTTAACTAATGTGTTTTATTGCGTCATTTTAAATATCGTATAAATGTTGAAAATTTGTACATTTTACAATATAACCTCTCATTACGACAAAATGGATTGGGATTTGAAGATGGATTACACGATCATATCGTAGCTAGTATGGGCCAAATCCAAATGATGTAATGATACGATAAAAGCCGTTTCTCAAAAACCAAAAATAAGCAAGCAACAACTCGGGTGGTTTGACGATGCCATGTACACAATGTATCTGACGATGATAATGACCGTGTCATCGAGCATCAATTGACTGATGGCTAAGCTCATGACCGAAAGAAAATGGTTCGTGACGTGAACAAAACTCGTTCTGAATTATGCACACAACTGCTCGACTGGCCCCGGAGGTTACCGATCGATATAGTTTGCAAACTCAAACTAAGCGTGACTAGTTGTTAATATATAACAAGACTCAAAAATTATTGTTCGGTAACCCTTGCCCAAACACTTGTAGACCTAATTTGTGCGTTAGCACACTAGCGCAACAATCTGAATGTTCTGACATACTGCGACTTCAAGAGACTGCATTGCGTTTAATAGAGAGCTGACTGCCGCGGGCACTGCCGCCTCCCCACAATAAAACACACAAATAACATACCCTTAATACACCAAACTGCATTATACATGTATGCAGGCTGTGTCTTCATACAGTTTAAGTCTCTTTAAGCATATGTGCTGGGCACAATTTTGTAAATTTTTGAACTATGCGTTTATACAATATTGGATCAACATTTTTCAAAAATTTTAAGTAATACAAGTGTTTAAAGGAAAACAACTGTTTAATAACGATACAGCCTGTATACGTTGCATTATAAAATAAAAAACGTTTAATTACAGAGTATACTGATAAATAAATAGTAAGTACATACTAATATTCGGTCAATGCAAAAGTTTAATGAAACCTTACCTTTTCACCGCTCGAGTAAAAGAAGTATTTCAATTTTACAATATTACAATGCTCCAGTCGTCGCATAATTTGAAGTTCACGATTCTGTAAAAATATAAAACAAAATTCATGTTACACGTAACTAGTCAATTACAATTTAATAAAATAAACTTTTTGTTGGAAAAAAGACAAAGCTTTTGGAACCATTCCAATTATTCCCTTACTGTTAAGATTAATAACCTCAGGAGCATATAGGTATATTACACAGCCAATCGTTGGTAAAAATTAAATTGTTATGAATAAAATATCTTTTACGAGCGAGCCACTGAATTTTGCCATAGTTAGGTTGTATTCAAATTCCCTAATGGAACTGAACTACGTAATGAAGTTTTTACTAAGACACTGGACTATTGGCTTAGTAGGTAGAAATAGTACAGAAGGATTCGGGGCTGGTGGTAGTCGGTAGACCAAGACTTTATCTGAATCTCCACGGTACCAACTGTCATCTATATCACATAGTCAGGCCGCTGGTCTTAGGCAACAAGTAGAGAATACCTTTTGAAATGAAGGCTAAATCCTGCCTATCATACCAACCCAACCCATATAAATTATATGACAATGTATAAAGCCTTTAGATCAAACAATAATAAACCAATTTTGAGATAAAATATAAAAACTTGACGCTTATGTAGGTATAGCCATAGAGCGTTGTACAAAGGGAGAGAATCAAAGACTTGAATGCCAGTCCTACTCATTGCCAGTCTAACAATATAACACTGTTACTTACCTTAAACCTCTTATCTTGGAGCACCTTCTTGATGGCTATGAGTTCGCCGGTGTCGCATAGTTTGGCTTGGTAGACGACGCCGAAGCTGCCGTTGCCGATCAGCTTCATGTCGGCATAGCTCACCTCCTGCGGCCGGTCGGGGCCTTGCCCCGGCGTCGCTACCACGGTCGTCACCTTCGAGCCGTCCTTGCCTGCAACAGTACCAAATTCTATCTCAGAAATGATAAAAACAACGCAGAATCGGACCCGTTTTATTCTCATTTAAGGGATATTTAAAACAAAAAAAAAGTAGTAATAAAATGTGACAGTTTGTAAGTTTTGAGACTTCAGTCACTCGACCGTAGTTTACAGCTGAATGGGATTAGCTAACATTTGTTTGATACACTCACATATAAATAATGAGACTATAGCCTAATACACCAAAGCTCGATATTTCTATGGAATTATTTAAAAGATTTCTTATTAAGCACGTCTTTTCTTATTCATTACTCTTATCTTAATTCTACTATAGACGAAGTCACAGACAAGACCTAGTCTGTGATAGAAGTAAACGTCAGTCGAAATAGTAAATAATTATATTAGTAAAACCAAAACGATTCCTTTTATTAAAGCTTTCAACATCAAACTTATAGGTTAAACGGGTTATCTTATCTATTCTGCTAGGTTGCGCCCTGCAGGAGGGGCTCCGAATACTCCTGAAGTATCCCTGCCTGTCGTAGAAGGCGACTAAAAGGGCCTTTGGGGTCGTGGGGGTTAGAGGGGGGTGCCCCCTGGCCCTCTATCGTCCCCAGAGAAGACGACTGCATGTGTTACACCCGGTCCGCTAGGATAGGGTACACAGCTGTCTATGTGGTCGTGAAACACCACCCTAGGTGTTCTGGGGGAGAATATCACTCCCTCGAGATGGGCCGCAAGGCGGCAGCGCACGCTGCGTAGACTTTTCGAGATGAATCCCGACAGTGGGGATCCCGTTGGTTTTGCGTTAGCGCCCGAAGAACGGCAGCCTTGAGGTTTAGTCGGTAGGGGAGCTGGAGTTTGCTACCGGTTTCGAGCCCGACACACCCTGTAGGCCCTACACAGGTCTATTTGGACGGTACGTAAATGCATCTATTCTGCTAGGTTAAACAAAGTAAATTCATTGTTATTATTATCATCTGATATGAATGAACACAACAATGTGCGTATAATGATATTCCTTAAAATAATGACTTATCCTTGTTTTACTGCTTAGCTTCGGTTTAACCAATTTGTATAGTATAAAACTTGCATACAATATCTGATACTAGCCTGAATATTGGTGCATAGCGAGTTTCAAGCGCTAAACCTTTCCTATCCTGGGTCGGGCCAAAATTTGTAGCTTAGTATTTCAATATGTATTGAAATTACTCAGTTACAGCCCAGAAGTTCGCGGTTTAATCACCTCGGAAAGCACGTTAAGCCGTTGGTCCTGCGCCTGACCCCTCCCCGGTCATGTCGAATTGACGTCTTACCGGGTTATGAGAGTGAAGGAATACAAGTGTGTGCGCAAACACAGGTGCACCCTACCTGTGTTTGCGCACACACTTGTGCACTATAATATTTCGACCGATATCGGTTAGGAGGACATTATTATTAAATAACGTCTTTACATTACATATTGTGTTTGTAGTAGCAACCAGTATGTTAGCATTTCTTATTTGTTTTTCCCTGCTATCATGAATGTGATGAATGGATGACAATATTCAGAAGACCACATTATTGACAAGTGATCTTACACAACGATTCAAATGGCCTCTCTCTAATGCAATTTAGTACGTACTAATGACGCAAATGAATCCAATACGCTTCGACCGCATAGGTGCAGTATGCGTAGCACTTGCTTAACATTACTTTCCAAAGTACACATACCATTGTACGCGTATATCATTATATATCGTAACCTTCTAAGGTTATTACAATATATTTTTATAATATAACTAACTGCATAGGTCCTTCATTACCAAGACATATAAATTAATAACCTTCAACGACGTTATTATCAGTTAACATGATTAAAAATCATAGTTACGGAAAAAATACAAAAACTAAGTAATTTCTAAATATATTGACTAAACTACATAACGTGACAGATCGTGACCACGGTGATTAAAATTTTGGTAATCAATAAAAAATATGTACGTAAAAGTGAAAGAGATGCCCGTTACATAAACCATAAAGAAAAAAGTTTAGACGTGTCTGTTCTTAACATAATTACACTACGTCACAAATCGTGAGCAACGAAATTCAATTATAAGTTAGAATAGTGTCTGGAAAGAATTTCAATAACAGAGAGCCAACAAAATAAAGTAGGTTATACTATTTTCTTTAAGTCCTGACTTAAGCGTCATTGAATTATGAATGTACTTAGGTAAAAACAAAATGAGAAGTAACAAAAAATTGTCACAAATGCTAAGATATTACTCAATTGACTAGCAAAACTTGATTCGCTCATGCCATAATACCATAATATAAAATCACGCCCTTTGAAACAATACAATCTTCCAACGTAAGAAACACCTACATAACCATTTCTAACTTAAGGTAATTTGAAATAGACTTCTTGCTATATCAGTTACGTTCCCCAGACCTCGGTTAACAATAATACGTGATTCGATTGAAAAGCACACGGCATGACAGTCACACTGTTCGTTCCTGGTAGTAGCTACTGCAGACAGAATTTCGTCATATATTTTGTCATATTCGCAGCAAGAAGCAATTTTTTGTAAGTAATATTACAATAGAATAGAAAACTATATAATAATACCGATTTGAAAAACGTAATAATATTATCATGATACCAAAGTGAACGCCAAATAAGCTTCACTTAGCACACAAAGAGAATCCAACAGGACTGCTTCGGGTGACATGTAACGTAAATAATTGTTTTGATCTAGTTTATCGATTAATATCGATGTACCGCGGTAACATAAATGTTGTATGTATTAAAAAACCTATTTGAATAGTAATAGTACTTAGTTTTCTTAATACAATTTAGTCCGTTTTGTAACAATAGAATAAGTATTTTGCCTTATTTAACTTAATCAAAAACATAAAGATCCATTAACAAACCCTAAACGGCGGTAATCATTTTTATTCTAAATACAATGTTGTACTTACACTTACAAAACTGGCACGTAATGGTTGTTTCGAATTACAACACATCGACTTTACCAACTACATAAAAAGACTTTTGTTCACTTTGTAAAAAGTCATTATAGGAATTACTTCTTAAATAAGCAAGTATTCTTCGGATTTACTGAAGTTGTATACGTTGTATTTTTGGGGCTTCGAATAGCGGCCTCGCAAACCGGCCAAGTGCGTGTAGAACCATGCGCATTCTGTAGTCCAGTATCAATATACGGGCTTAACATGATTATAGTTACCTAAAACCAATTTGCAATGGTACTTTGTGCAAAAATTCTCTTTTTTTTGTCCAAGTACATTTTCTAAATTAGTCTTCAATAACTCGTCTATTGTAGAGCCTACTCAAGTGTTATTTTTTTATTTTATTTTATTTGAATATCCAACAGAAAATCCATATAAAATGTACAAAGAAACAGGATACATATAGTTTTCCTCCTAATTTCGTTTTGGCTATAGTACAGCCATGAAATTTTTTACGTTCCCAAAAACAACCATTTAGCTGCGGGGAGGTATTAACAAAACGGTGAAAGCGTTTTTGTACCAAAAAAAAAACAATTTAGAACGTCTCTGCATGCTAATCTCTATAGGGATTGATGTGGCTTAGGTGCGTACACAATGGATGTTATTTAGGTACATTATTTTGTGTTAATAGGTCACCTCTAATTTAATGCTAGGCCTGTGCTTGTAAATTAAATGAACAAAATTTGTTGTTAGTTTAACAGATTGGCCAAAATAAAGATACATGTACTTCATTCTAAAAGATTTTGAGCCGCACAATAGGAATAGGGGGGGTGGGGGGGACAAACATAGTCAAAATCGTAAAAAGTTACGTATGACGTAATGAAAATGGATGAGTAATAATAGATGATGGAAACGTTAATGCAAGCTAGGCTTAAAGTAATTAAAAACGTTTACTAGCCTAACACATGTTACATAATTATAGACTGCTTTTTTTTTTTTGATGCCATGACCATGATGTTATGACAACCGTATTTTTTCCTGACTTAAAGGGACAATTAATCTTCTGTCTTTTACTTATTGCCAATTATTATTATTATTATATTACCTATTACGCTTCAAATACTGAATTGATACAATACACATTATGATCTACAAAATGCATTATTACGTAATTTCAATTTCGGAATGTCAAACCCAAATTTTAATAATATTAAAATAGTTTTCACGTCGTGTGCATTGCGCCGCAGCGCAGCAGTCGTCCGTTCCCCGCGACCACAGCAAGCCAGGAATAAGTCAAATCAGTTGCACTCGAATGAAATATAGCACGACAAAAAATTATTACATAGTTACGAAATAATTTTTGTAAGCATAGATACGTGAACGATATCCTAAGTTAAAGTTCAAAGTTAACCACCTCCGCCTAAAGACGAAACGAGTTGTGCAGCCAACACTTGTCTTTTGGACTCTTAGCACAGAATTACAAGCGTAGAATTTTATTTTTCAGCTAAATAGAGAACGATTAGCCATCTGACTAGGTTACGAAGCTGTAAGTTAATATTGAATTGAGAAGCCATATCACTTAGTTTTGTTGATACATGTTGCTTTTGTAAGTATAATATTAAATATAACAACTAGAGACGCCGCGGTATTCAGAAACAATATTGTTTGTTTAGATAAAACAAATGAGTTCTAGTTTTATCATTATTCTTACTAATCTAAAACAAACCATGAATGCCCTAATTAGGTACAGAAATATAGAAACGGCTCACAAGGATTATCCTATTTTTCATACGGACTTCATACCACAATGTTATGTCATTGTGATAAAATTCTTCTCGGCACTCGTTGATATCAGTCACTAGAATTTACCTTTGGCAGGCTTATTTAATTAATGTTATTATTGATGATCTAATCCAACTACTTCATTCACGACGATTATTATAGCGTCACATGCACACGTGCCCATGGGTAAACCGTAAAATAAAGTAACTTGCGGCGAGATATCAATCATACCCACCCTGAAGGAAACCAAGCGCCGCACCCACATAGCAACCCTTATTGACGCAAGCCCTAGCGCACTCCACCCTTGTTTATCAGCATTCTATCTTAGTACTCCCACTTTATTTATAGCGGTCAATACTCGTACTATAACTAATCAAGTTTAGTATAGAAAACGCGCTGCGAATGCCAAATTGGGATTAAGACTTTTAGTAATAATCTAAATTAAATTCTCAACTTATCTATGTTATCCAGCCAAGTGACAGGATAATCTATTTTTAACCTTTTATAAGCTATTTCGTTTTATAAATTATTCAAAATATCGGTAAAATATCTATACATAAGTGGAGGACGTGAAGTTACTTCGTGAAACCGAAAAAAAAAGAAACGAAACAAAAAGTATATTATAACAATAAAAATCTAATAGTGGCAAAAGTCACAATGGCATCTTAAGCATGCAGTTTCTAAAACTAACAGTACTAGCTTAAATAATTTAATTTCATTCTTTATCATGTACACATACATTTTAGGTCCTTTTTTTAGTTAATGAATACTTAAAACTTATTTATGATGCATTAAGACAAAAAAAATTAATAAAGTTTAGTGTTGTTTTTAAAATCAGTGAGATCTGATAGGATTAATATCTAAATTTATTTGACAGAATATATCTCGTTTATATTAGTTGTTTATCAACATCATGAAATAGCGTCTTGTGCTTCTGATTGTGACGTAACTTTTGATGATTTCGTTTCCTACTAGAGAACAATCGTCTTGTCATTGTGTAAAATGACTGCTTACAATTATGAGATCACGGGCATGACATAGAAAGTGAAGTGATAATGTTACGGTTTAGCACCATAAGTTAATTTCATGTATTCTTTGGAAAAGAAGATATACAGTAGTCTATTCAATAACTAGCTATCCTAAACTACCTCAATAAGTTACCGTTATTACGGAAATTAATTGAATTGATGATTATCGCGAGACCAAACGCGTTAAAAATCTTTATTTCATTTAATCGCACAGACAGAAAAACATCAAGAAAAAAGATTCATAGATAACTGTAGCAAGTTACATAAACCAACTAGCAATATACATTTTATTCTTCAACCGATCAAAATTGCAAATATGTTACACCTATTACACAACAATAAATAAACATTATTCATATTCAATGTGGTTTTAATAAAAAACATTATTGCCCTTTTTTAAACACAATTAATAAAATCAAAAGCTATGCAAAGCCATGTCAATATTTTGCCAATTTACCACACCACCCATGCCAGGAATGCATAAATAAACTGTTTAAGCTTTTATTTTTTAAATAATAATATTCTTAATTCCTTGATTTTAAATCTTACACTGGAAAAATCACTTAAAAGAATAAAAACAAATATTTTGGGTACTATACTACCACATCGATTACGAATTACACATAATAAACTACAAGGGACAAATTTAATCACAAAAATTAAGTAAACCATTATATCTAATTCACACAACCAATAGACCAAAAGTAACGACAAAGACACAAATCACACAATATTATGACTACAACATGTATGAGAGTGGTTTTAAACATTTATATACTCTACATTTTATCGACTTCCATGAATACAATCATGATAAACTCGTCGATATTTAACGAAGAGCTTTCGCGTTCTGATAAAAATAATGGTGGTGCATAATGAAAAGAGAAACGGTGAATCTACGACCCATCTAAATGACGTGCGCCACATCTAGCACTTACGATGCGAGGAGGCCGCCTTCTTTTCCGAAGCCAGCTCGGTCTTTTTAGGAGTTTCCACGTCGCCTGCGAGACGCGGCAAAACACAAAAGCAGCATTAGAACATTACATTGACAAACACATATGATACGAAAAGTATTTAAGTAATGGTAACATGGCATATGATAACAGCGAACTGGAATAGTATTTGATATCCGAAAAGTAAGCACCGTCCGATGGATGAACTGAAAGAAACGGCTAAGACACTCACTAATAGTACGCCGCAGTTTCTTACAGAATGTGGAGATGCGATCACGAGCGCGACTAAATTGGCCGCTTTTATCGGTGTCAAGTAAACGGAGGAGCGAGGGTTCGGAGCGAACGGCCACCTCTCCAACGGGGCGGAGGGCCACCGTCGCGGGGCCGTCGGAAACTCCTAGGTTGTCGAAGCATACCGGCCCCGCGGAACACTCCAGCTTGGAAGAGGATCGCCCGCGAGCGCGCGTCGTGATAGACTGCCGGTCGTCAGCGCGCCACGACGCCACACTGCTCGACGCGTACACCTCGACCCTCACACCACTAAGAGCATACTTATTGTGCTAATTCCAACTTCGCGAAATGGGCTATACTACTGTCATAATACTACAGTGAATCACACAATGAACACAGTGCTGTATAACATTTGATATTAAACTAAATCTAAGTTTGTTCATGATTAGTCACACCAAACTTTAGCTTAATAAGAGAATCTGAATCAAAAACGATACATAGGTATCAACGTTATATTTTTGTTCATTACAATATACCTAACTGCCATTTTCGTTTCTGACTATTCAAATAGTTAACGTTTATTTTGGATCATAAAACAAGAATACATATTGTAAGTGGACATGACTCTGCGATTAAACGCATTTGTTTATATATAGGATTAAATTATTATTTAATTATTAAGTACAATAAACATATTATGGAACGGATAATCTATTTCCATCTTTTATCTGGAATTTAATATTTGATAGGCAAATGTAGTCTCGTCATCCTGTGATCAGTATCATGCGGCACATGAACGGGCGTGTCTATCTTTTTATACAGCCTGTGATAATTTCGCCATGTATGATACGTCACAAACAAACAACTCTAAATCACTTAGTGTTAAAAGATATCGTACACAACAACAATTTAAGGACCTCATCCTACAAAAATGTCCTAATATTTATAGGAGTGGATATTTTTAGCACGTTGGATCATACTGGAATTATATGAATTATGTGTAGAGTAGAGAAATAGAGGTAGTTGTTTGTTGAGATATGTCGGGAATGTTTGTATCGGTAGGATTATTTATAGGTGCTAATCTACGGCTGATTGCACGCTAACAGAATTATGTGCGTCATGGACACAAGGCAATTGGATTAGAATTTTTGGGGAAGTTTGTTGGGTTCTTAGCACGCGAGGAACTCTCAGAGCACGCACCTGACATTCGATACGCTTTCACTGGCAAGCGAGGCGATTAGCGTTGATTGGGCAAGGCCGCACTGGGCAGGTAAAGCAAACTTTGAACGGAAAAGCAATTGAGAGTAAAAACATTTCGTCTCTACGAACATAACTGCACCGATTTCTTTATTCATTCAACGCCAGTAATATTTTGGAATCGTTCCTACTGACGAGTTCTGATAGGAAACTGAACAATAACAATAAAATGTGATAAAGAAAAATAAAAATTATAAAATGCTTAAAGATAAAAAGATTATTGTATTTTAACTGTATTTTTAAGGTTTAAAAGCTGCCGCTTGTTTTTATCAAATTGTGTATAGTTATTACGTATTAGATTGAGTAGCTATAAACTACGCAAACAAGACAGGAATCAATAAATCTATTTGCCAATATACCTACCTAGGCATTCGTAACTTTTTTACATAATGCGTTACGAGTATGTTATTTATGGGATTAAATGTAATAATGTACTGTGGAGACCTGGTGCATTTGGTCGCTAAATCCTTGTCAGTCACACTTATGCATGTCACAGGCCGCTGCGCAACTCCTTTGTGTTAGGAAAGCGATATCACGTTTGCGGTTCTTTACGGTCGGAGCTCACGCTCGCAGCTTTTGAATTCGACGAAGGTCCCATTGTGACAGGCTACGCTAGCCGCGGATAATAGGGGAACCGGTACCGCTACCTTCATGACACATCGCTCGTCTTGCGGACGAGTCTCCACAAGTCCTCTCTTTACTATCTCAATGTTGATACAATCATATCACAAATGATACATTATCAGTTGTGATATCTAGAACCCTTATCAAAGTATCACGCATGTCGGCTATCCAAAGGTGTTCTGATAATCTGAAGTGTCATCGCATCTATCCTACAAGTTTCTTAGCAAGACATTTATGCATTTTGTATGAAGAAGATATAACTTACCTTTTCCAAAATTATTCTCGTCATTCTAATCTATTTATAATATTGTCTACCTTTATGTTAAGAAACTGCTGAAATAAATCTGGGCGTATTTCCAAGGCAGACCATGGTAGTGACGCTTTCGCGAGTTAGGCACACAACAAACAAAGTTCAAGAGACTGTTGATATTTAAAAATAGGTATAAAGTTTCTTTAGAATTTATTGCGACTTTTTTATGTTTATATTGTTCTGCTGGGTTGTATAATAAACCTCTGTTGCTAGACAAACATATTCCATTACAAGAAAGCAAAACGAAAACTATGCAATTATTCTAATTAGTAAAACCAAATTTGTATAATCTATACATACCCATCGAAAACATTATTTCGTCTGTCTGAATGTGTAGTATGGAAAATTTCTGCTAAATTTTTCTTTAATTTTTATCAGTTGACATGTACACGAATATTAAAATCGATTCGCGTTTCTGGACAAAATTACCAAAAAAAAAATAACGCAAAAAATTATATTTAGAAATAAAAAGTTACAAATTGAAGATTGGCAACCGAAACGGTAAACCAAAATAGTATTCAAGGCAAAATAAAATTACATGGCAACACTTAAAATCACAATGTATGAAGCGCATATGTTTAATTAATAATGGTGTGCTTACAGCACAGTAATTATAATATTTGAAAATAGTTAGGATCAGTCAATTACTAGAAATAGTTTTTAACAGAAAGATATTTATTTATTAATTGAGTTTTGGAAGAGTCCCTTGTAATCCATACTTATGATAAACATGACCTAGTTCGAGACGAAATTACATGTGAGCACTGTAAATATTTGGGAAACAAAAAAATATATAAGAACTCATATGCAGCGTCCATTCATAACATTCACTTCGTTAAATTATTTTACTTTCAAATAGAATAATGTTATAACACCGTTATTTAGCTCCATTCTCAACAGCTTCTACATTGTTTCTTGTAAAAAAAACAAGGCAAATACCTAATAATTAACAATGAGTTTGTTTCGTACCGACTTTTTTGACCACAACGGACGATGAATCCGCCGACTTGGCCCTGGAGTGGCGATCATCGCGATCAGTATTGACGATGTAAGTTCCGCGCCGCCGCAACATTATTCCCGGTCACTTACAGAGTTCCACATGAAGGTTACTGTCACACTCCACTGACCACAAGACCATTATCACCGAACTTCAGCACGGTTATTTTTTTGTTCATCACTACCTAAAAATTTAACACTTCACATGCTTAATGAGTGCTCACTGAACAATTTTTGGCGTTAACGGTAACAACGGGCGAAAAGACAGATTGTTTTCGAATTGTTCGCGCACCGGATAACATCGGCCGTGCAAGCAGTACTGAGGAAGTGGGTTAACGAACCAATTGGTAATTTTGCAACATGCACCGGCTGCGACCACGTCGCTCGACTGTGACGGGGGCGCCGAGCGAAAGGCGAATCGACGAAAACCGAGAGTGCGTTGCCACGGTGCTTCCGCGAATGGAAGGATGATGCGGTCATTCCGACTGCGAGATAGCGAGATCGACACTGGTACTGATAACGCTACGATAACAATTCACTTGTACATGGAACGCGCAAACACTTAACATTAGATCCTGAGTAAGTAACATGTACTCTGCCATTAACACAGAATAATATCGAACACTTTTATATAATTCCTTCATAATAAAAGCATTTTTTTTGAATTATCATCATTTAAGACATAATACACATTTATGCACTTATGTTGACAATTCTGAACTAAATGTCAAGTTTATTTTGTGAAAACAGAAAATAATTAGATAAAATTGTATCAAGACTTATCAGCAACCCACAAATTGTGTGGCCAAGGCTGCGACGCCAGTTGCCATGTCATTAAAAATGCAAAACTCGAGCTCGGTTAGGTGTTTAACCATGAAGTATCCCCTCTTCGTGAATTTTTAACTCTGGCCACACTTGACGTATCTAGATATCAGTCTACACACCAGGTTTATTCAAGCGTAACAATAGGTAACACAAATTTGTGTAAATTTAAGCATTAAAATGTCAAAATTAATAGAACAAATGTTATGCAAGAGATTTTTCTCATGGAATTGTGTACTTAAATTTTTCACGAGATAAAACCATCGGTAGTGACGAGTTTACAATAATAGCACTTAGTAATAGCTAACACTGTGTATAGTGTTGTTAAAAGTAATGCTTAAATAAACCTATGTATGTATACGTGTGCAACAGATAAATGAGTGCGCCGTAACATACAAAAATACGAGAATGATGTTGACGTAGCAGTGCATTTCTCTTAAAGTAGGGAAAAATTATGTAAGTAGTAAAACAGTCACATTACAACTTGTAGAAATTATGCTTGACATTTCTTTATTTAAAAAAAAAGGAGTGTTAGAGAATAAGTATAAGCACACATATAATCTAATAAATACAACAACACAAAATAGTATTACACGGAACAAAACACGACAAGATCTGTAGAAATATTACGACAAGCCCGTACGATATCGAGAATCGAATGGAAGACAAAATTATGCATCGGAATTTCAGTGGAGCTGCTGCGTCGAATAGCTACGAAAATGTTTCTTGTTCACTCCATTCTAATTATTGCAGTAGATGAACATTATGAACACATATTTAGTTTAAGCTTACTATAAAGGTCTCTTAGTCTTTCTCTCTTTTACTTAGTTTTTCTCAATTTTTACCGCGTGGAATTCGTCCTATTACAGAAACTATATCATACGTCCTGCGAGATTAATCTAGTTCTCCAGAATAAAATATATTATGTGTATCATCTATGTCTTATTCGAACGAAAGAGTGAACGTGTAACAAACATACAGAAAGACAAAAATTACTTTCGCATGAATGATTCACATTATTCGTTTATATTAAGTAGGTACTTATGTAAGAGGCAATTACACCTTGAGTTTTTAAATTTAAAATATGGTTAAGATAAATAAGGGCACCTTGTTTTGTTCTAACTAAGGGTTCTCGAAGTTCGAACTCGTTCTTAGTCGATTCTCGTACAGGTCAACTGAAGGTACCAACTTTAATTCCTACAGGTTTGGGCGTGTAAGTTAACTCGACAGACGTTGTATGGACAGTATTAGGGGTGACCTAGTTAGAGACCAGATGTTTCATGTATATTGTCTCAAGGATCACTCATGATATAGTTAGTTAACATAAACATGTGAGAAAATAGTTTTCTCAATATCGCGTGAAAGCCCTTTTCTTTAAAAGCGCAAAATATAAGTTGAATACGGAGTGGTACGATAGGAAACCAAGCGGGCAGTGCGAGTTTCAAGGGAAAGGTATATAGCGATAAAATACAATTTATGGAGAAACGTCAATTCATGAACTAACGTGTGCCATTTATCTTGCTTTTTTTAATATAAACATTTGAAAAATGCGGGCTATGCATTCAACGTAAAAAGATACGACGTACCGTAAACGACGATGTTCAGCTCGCCTAGGATACAAGCCATTCTCCTCTCATCATTTTCTCGAGCGTGATTTCCGTCATACGAGAAGTCACTGAAGACTACTTATACTCTATAATTCTCTTCCGCTAGAATTATCACTTAACTTTACTAATCTGAATTCTCGAGCGGTGGTTTACGTAAAAAAATAAAAGTGACATATACACCAAATGGAATTGGTGCATTAGGACTAAGAAATGCTATTTGTATGATGAGACGATTCTGTCCAATCCTTTTAGCCCTATGGTATATTACGTCCCATGATGTGTAATGGACATGTGAACAAATAATTTAAATCTTAGAAACCATTTTGATTTTTTGTTGCATGAAAATAATATTTTATTTAAGAGGTCTCTGTTTCCCAAATAATTTTACTAAGATGTGTCTGGCTACTAGCAATTATTAAGAACCATTGATGTTGATAGCAAACAAACAAAATTAATGTAAGTTACTTCTAAAGTAAGTGGCAGAAAACTTCATTATTATCATTTATCACATTTTGTTTTAAAATGTTAACCTTGAGCAAAGGACATAGGTTTAGGCCCTTCAACTCTCAGTACATACTAGAACTACTTTGCATTTAAGTTAAAAGGTTGTATCTATTCATTAATACAGTCAAGACAAGATATCTTATGATGGAATCTCTTTTGATGAAAGAACAGACATTAACTCTAGATATCAGTATTATTAATTTTATGGTAAATTGATGTGAATATTTTCATCATTAGAAGATGGTGAAAATAATTTCATTATAGAAATATTAATGAGACATTAAAAATAGTTTTCTTATGCCTAACATATATGCTGCAACTATTGTCTATCTGCATGTAGCATAATAAGTGGTACCTAGTTTAACTTAGACATAAACTCAAAAAAAAAATATTATAAAAAAAGTAAAAACATTCAATCATCCAGGGTTTCAAGTTGTAAAGAAATTTGTATTATTCAACATTTGTAAGTTAATTAAGCAGACATGAATAACAGTCATAAAAAATCCTTAACAATACTACAGTAACTGTAATCTAAATGTTTATTGGTATCTTAATTCTTATTGACATCGTTTCACAAATTTTAAAAAATACTGTATCATAAGAATAATCTTGTCTATTTAGGATTTTAAATTAAATATTCAACTAGATTTTAAACTGGAATTGTTATCAATGAATGTTCAAGTTCATTACTATAATTAGCAATTAAAAATTGTATAAGGCAATTAGATGAACTGGGAGAAGGGCTGAGAGGATGATGATAAGGCAATTCAAAATTAATATAATAGAATGATATGTGCAATAAAGGTCAACTTTTGTATCTTAGTATATATTCTTACATATATCAGTTTTGCTTTGCGGACACTCCCATTTTTTCTGAGTCAGGCATCATCAATCAAAGATCATAATATTAATTAAAATTCAATTTCAACTTATCCTTTTTGCACTGAAATTAACATTGAACTTTTGGTTTAAATTGTAACATAGTCATGCAGCAAGTGATATCATAGAACTATCATTTCATTGCATACATGATACTAGATTGAACAATGGGAAAATACTATCACCTACATTTAATACAAAAGAACTGATTAAATAGCAGTGACCAATGACATGTTAAGAACTACTGTGATGATTGAACACATGTTTAGGTCTATGAATTATGAGACAAGTATAAAACTGGTGACAGTGATTACAGCAAATGGATGAGGTCTTCAACAACAAGAAATTATCCTTACTTACAATCTAAATAAGGTAACTTAAAAAATAAATATTTCAAATATAATAAATAGAATATGGGGCTTCATATAGGAATCAGCCAGCCACAATAAAAAAGTTTAATGTAATTAACTATAATATTAGCTAAATTACTCTTTCTCTCTTGCTTCGAGGCTGTTTTTATTTATTTTTATATGAAATAAATTATAATCAAAATCTATTAAAATTTTTATAATCCAAAAGGTATTAAAAGCACACATGATGGATAGTTTGCTTTGCACAGATGAAAATATACTTTAAGAAATATGTTATAGAAATAGGTATATCCTAAATTATAATTATTAGTGTTCTTGCAAATTTTGTATTTTGTACTCTAACGTAACAGCTCTATTAAATGATTTAGAAATCTTAAAGGTAGGTATTTCGAGATATGTCAGAATGGAACATTCATTTGAAATGTGTCTTGTTAAATACAATAAAATATGCAATAATTGTCTTTTTTATGATTATATTTCAATGCATTTTTTCACAAAATTAATTAAATGCTCACATTTAATTACGTCATATTGAAGTAACCTCAAAATTATCGAAATTACGTACTGGGCAACGCAACTGGATAAAAATAATGTTATGATCATAGCTTACAGGGACCAAACTGCGATGGTATTAATTAACCACAAGGCAATTCGATCATTGCGAACCGACGCATCGCTTTCAGAATTAGATATTTTGACGTGATAGCTGTCACAATGCCAGGCCTATGTGGCAGAAACGAAGCACAGCCTGTGGCCATTTTTGAAACGCTATA
This sequence comes from Glyphodes perspectalis, assembly GCA_951394215.1. Classification (NCBI taxonomy): domain Eukaryota; kingdom Metazoa; phylum Arthropoda; class Insecta; order Lepidoptera; family Crambidae; genus Glyphodes; species Glyphodes perspectalis. Next base: position 7,837,784 of record OX596211.1, on the reverse strand, counting down.
GACGTAAATGTAGCAGATATTGATTAATCCAAAAATTACGGTAAATTACTGGGTTAAATGCTGATTTGTGTCAGTTTGCAGCCATATTTAAAATTGTCGGTATCAAGATACGTCACAGGCGTAAAGAAATCACGATGGCCGACAAAAGAATGGTTAGGTGGTACTTACTGCTAATTTTTACGCCTCCTAGAGGTGGTTTCGGTGGTTGGTTATCGAATGTCTTTCGAACGGATTTGCTGCCCTCGGCGAATGACGTGGTCCTAGGGCGTCCGCTCATTATTAAACTTATAAAATAAACGGCTTTAGAATCCTGAACTTCATAGATACTTCACATTTCTCGTTACCACCCTTGCACACGCACTGAACTCTCTCACTTTACCGATGATATATAAGGTCTGGGATATAATAGTCAAAACAATATCACTATGATACAATTAAAATCAAAATAAGATTATCCTTTCAAGCTGTTACAATACCATTTTCTTAAAATTTCAAAATTTACATCACTAAAGTGAACGACAGATTTTAGTTTCTTCGTCTTCCTTCTTGACTTGTACTCGCTCTCTCGTTCGGGTAGTTTCGGGTTTCATTCGGACGTTCGATCACTGGCCGAATCTGACGTCATGGACAAAACTGTAGCGCCATCTATATTAGATGTATTGAAGTGTCGATAAAGCAGTCTCAAATAGTATTGCCATTTTTAAATATATTTTGTGAGTCATAATATTAAGCTTGTATATAATACAGAGTTTTCCTGATAGGAGACTTACTGTCACCTATTAAGGCAGGCCTACTTAACAACTGCCCGGTTTATTAGTACTGCTCTAAATCATATATAAACTGCCCTGCGGAGCGATAACGTTGTAAACCGTGCAGCCGTCTTTTTTTTTATAAAGAAATCCGTACCGCTAGCATAAATGTGACAGCGCCAAACCTGCGTAACAACGTCTGTTTTGTCAAATAGGCCTACCTTGAAAAAGATGCTTTTGACCAACTTTTTAGGAATTGCATTAAACATATTCATCTATATCTATAGACGTAAATTGAAGATATTTTTTTTCAGTGAAGAAAAATGACGTCCTTAAGATAAATTTCCAAACTGAACTAAATAAAATTAAAGCTAAACGCGTTTTATATCAGACATGTTCTCCCCTATTATTTACAAAGTACCGAAATATTTTGAAACTGTTTATCTTCAGTAATTTAAGTGTGTACATAGATACTTATATTATTTTATTTTTTATTTACAATAAAACTAAATCGTTTCTTGATTTAAAAAAACGTAAATAACTTCAATTTAATACCGTCTATTAGAATTCCAATAGTACCTACCAAAAATCCAAATATTAACGTTATTTGAATGCTAGTAAACGAAAGAAAACCACTTAAAAGTACTGGGTGAATCTGTCAATTTCTGTACCTATAGCACCATCTCGTTCTTCCACACGAGGCATTATACGTCACAGCAGACCACCGACAATAAATTGTGCACCGGCAGGGATAATTTGGGATAAAACGTACATACTTACTATAACGACATAAATTGTGAAACTACACCCCTTTGGAACTGGACATAGTGAACACCAGTGGCTCAGTGACTTAAAGTGTATCTTGGCTTATTTGAAACAAAATAAATTATAGGTATAATATTGAATAAAAATAATAATTTAGATAACAGGGTTTATTTCCATAAAGTGTGTTGTTTAGTCAAATATAATTAAGTCATTGAGCAATATTCATTCGATTGTGTTACATATTTTATAAAAAACATTGCTACAATAATGCATATTGGGATCCAAGTAGATCCAATTATTTAAGGTTTCATAGTGGACAGTAGATGGCGCTAACGTAAAACACTTTACATTATATTGAATTGAATTGATAAATAAAATATTATTTAAATTCGATCGCGAACTTATTGAAAATTATTTTATAATTCACAAAATAAACTCTTCGATGAAAATGGAAATGACTATGAATGAATTATGTTAAACATTCTCGTCAAGCTATATTTAGTAACTAAGAGAGCCATATAATTTAATGTGAATTAATGTGAACAAAATCTTTTGATAGAGACCATAAAAAAAAACGTAATATGTAGCTTTTTGCATTCATCTAAACAGTTAAATCACCATTATCATTAGTCACAAAACATATAAATTAAAATATTGTATGCCTGACTACTTAATTCCATTCCCGCCTCGTCCGACATAACCCCCGAGGTAAGTACGTTATGATAAAGTCGTGAACAAACTAAAGTTTATGTTTACGTAACGTAGAGAATTTCATGGCTTTTCTCAATTTATATCTATAACAATAAACATGACCCCTTAACGTTGAGATTTATCATCCAATAACTTAATTCGCTTGTAGTGGTCGCGATGATGCGGCGTCCGGTCCAATCCAACGCAGACAGTGACGCAGTTAGTTAGTAGTTAGCTGCTCGGCAGTTGCGCGTGCGCCACCGGCGTGATAGACGTACGCTTCGGCTCGCGATTATAAAATATTTGATAATGTGATTTCAAAAAGAGTCTGCGCAAAATATAGAGGTCAGAGTAGCCTCAGCGCAATCAATCTACAAAATGGAGTGTTATACATCGGACAGCTGCGATAGTGATAGCCGGGAACAAAAAACTCTTAATTTATCTTGCCAGTCATTGGAGTCTATCGCCTTATCGGCCGAGCTAAAAGGCATTGTTGATGAAAAGGACTGCGCGAAAAGTTACGAGATAATTCTGCTCTACAACAACAGAATAAACAAAGTGCCAGACACAATAAACAGGTTTTGCAACTTAAAAATATTAGATGTGAGCAACAACAGGCTCACTGTTCTACCTGATGTGCTGAAGAGCTGTCCTCTCACAACTTTGATAGCAAAACATAATCAGCTGACAAATGATTCGTTACCAAAATGCTTCTATTCAGCAAAGACCACAATAAGAGAGCTCAATTTAAGTGGAAATCAACTTAATTTCTTCCCGGAGCAAGTATTAGAGCTATCTTCGCTTAAATATCTTTATCTAGGAGGAAATAATATAGTAAATATATCAAAGGATGTATGGAAATTGACCAGGTTCGTATTTTCTAGAGTAACAACGTTTTGAATGATACGTTTTGAATATATGTTGTCTTTGTTCCATATTATTTTAAATTGATAATATTTATGTAATCGTTCGCTAATGGTAAACATTTAGATTTTAACTCCTTTGTTCTCACACTTTAACATCTTTATGTTATATAAATATCCACTGTGATTATGAATACCCGAATATTCTTTCTACTACATATACATTTATGCTGTAATATTAAAGGAACCTTCAAAAACTTTATGATACGTAAATTCGCACATAAATTGATGAATATTTTAAATAAACTGTCTTTAAATTATGCAGTCTATTCCATATTAATATCACGTTCGCTATTTTAAATGTTCGACTCGGCAAGAGCTTAAAAGTATAAACTTTATTTAACTGATGGGTTACCTTAAAGCTAAGCCAGTGCTTAGGCCATTTATTTCAGGACTATTTTGGGGTCACCTTGATTCTACTTTCTTTTTTCGAATACTTTACACCTGAATTGCCGATTTGTCGATTGAATTTGAAACTACAATGTATGTATATAACTGAGATAGACATATCTATGAAAAAATTGTATGGAAAACTTAAAATCCAGAATTTAACTGAAATTGAGATTTGAATTTAATCCAAAGTTTGCCATAATCAAAATTAGGAATTCATTCTTATTATTCTGATTTCGAAATTACGTTCTTATATTTAAGACAATTTGTAACATGTTATTTCCATTAAAGTTTGCAGATCCTTTCAGTGGGGGGTAACCAAATAGTGGAAGTTCCAGAATCCGTTGGCCGACTGATTTCACTTCAAGCGTTGGTTTTAAACGACAATTATATAGAGCAGCTGCCCGCTAGTATTGCCAATTTGAAACAACTACGCTCTTTGCGATTGCACAAAAATCGACTCAAGACTCTTCCGACGCAAATAATCAAATTGACATGCTTAACAGAGGTAAGCCGACTATCTATGAAGGTTTTCTTGCGCCATCCGGCTAACATTACGTGTATCACATGCGAATAAGTAATTAATTTCAAGTTGCTCTATTGGCTTGGTTATCCTAAAAGGCCTACGTTTGTTCTTAATGTAGGAGTCCGAAACGTGGGAGTACAGACTTTATATTCCTAGGCAGCTAGTAATATTGGTCACTTCTACTGATATACGTATACCATCGACTGGTAATACATAAACGATAAGTGCTTACATTTGATTGAACTAACGAAGAGTAATAAACGTATATTCACATTGTAGGTAGGTAGGTACTAACATACATTATCTAGGTTTGTTTGTAAACCAATATATAGGTATATGCCCCAGTTGAATAACGAAAAAGTTTTTTACCTTACCTACAATCTTAGGACTGCTTAATTATCCTATTACGTATTTAATTATGTACGTCAATTTTAGAGGCGACATGATTTTTTATTGGCATAACCTTGTAAGTTGAAATTCTCACAACCAAATTGTGCGATTACCCGCATTTAACACATTAAGAGTACCACGTTTTTGTTTTATTGCTGTATCATGCTAAAGTCGAGCAAATATTTATGTTAAGTAAAAGCCTGTATAAGCATGAAGTTTTAAAAATATAATGAACGAAATCGGTAGATTACCTAATTATTAATTGGTATAGGATTAAATATAAAACGTGCTTAAACGGAGTTCACGAATGCATTTAGTGTAAATAAATTGTCAATTCCTGCCATTGTAATAAATTGATAATCCCTAGGACCTAGGGATTATATAAGATATTTACCTAGGGCCTAGGGAAATATTGTAAGTTAAGGTCATCTTCGCTTATCTATCTATTCTTATCTAACTGTCAAAAATTAATACTTTTTTAAAATCTGCGATTACATAGATCTTTTGTATTTGTTCTTAACCTAGCTTACCATTGATGTTTTTTTTACTTTGGATGTTTATAAACGTATTTAAGTATGTCAATCCGTTCACCTAGTATCCATAGCACGAGCTTAGAAGAGGTCATCCATTAATACGTCATTCGTAAAGGGGGACGAAGTGGGTCTACGATGTGTGACATGGTGTGACAAGGGGTGGGAGGGGTCCTAAGTTTCGTGACATCACGTTTCAAAATTTAATATATCATAATAATTTCCAATTTTCTCTTCAAGTAAAAATTATTATTAATAATTTTTACTTTTAACAATTCTTCAGACTGACACACCAATTCCCTAGTCCCAAACTAAGCTTTAGAGGCCATCCACAAAGTACGTCACACGAATTTCATGATTTTTTGATCCCCCCCCCCCCCCCCGTCCTTGTCACAGCTGGTCACATTTGTGGGACTCCCCCCTCCCTAGTGTGACATCACATGTTTTGCAATTTTACATTCAGAAATTGTACACTCTATTTTTAAATCCCAGACCAACATCGGACTTTTGTAGTAGTATTTATTTTAATATAGGTACACATAGTCCATTGTAAAGTTCAAAAGTTATGTACTTATCTTTATTTTTTGCAAGTGTCTTGTAAATAAAATTAAAAACAAATTAGACTCAGAATGTGAAAACAAAGAACTTGCAGAACGTAATTGCTTAAGATAAAATACCTACCTACTTTTGCCGAATGATGCAATGGACACTTTATGTGTCAAGACTGAAGAAACTTTTTTTTGCATATTCGATAGATATTATACCACATTAGTTACACAACACAAAAAAATCATGAAATTCGTGTGACGTACTTTGTAGATGGCCCATATGCTTAGTTTGGGACTAGGGAATTGGTGTGTCAGTCTGAAGAATTTATTATTTATTATTATTAAAAGTAAAAAAAACCATCAATGGTAAGCTAGGTTAAGAACAAATACAAAAGATCTATGTGATCGCAGATTATTAAAAAAGTATTAATTTTTGACAGTTAGATAAGAATAGATAGATAAAAGAAAATTACCTTAACTTACAATATTTACCTAGGCCCTAGGTAAATATTCGATAATCCCTAGGTCCTAGAGATTATCAATTTATTACAATGGCAGGAATTTAATTTGAAACTATCGATAGTATTGTTGATCACACCGACAGACTAGACTCTCCATTGTCTTCAACTATCAATAGGCTATCGATAGGCCAATATTGACCTATCAAGCGGCAACACATTAGTTCATAATAAATAAATGTGTAGTAACATTGCAATACAGAGATATTGTCTTATGCTTAAATTTAGGAACAATGACATACTTCTACTTTATCCTCAAATAAAGAATTAAACAATTAATATAAGCTACGGACTTGTGAAGAAAGATATCTGTTACAATCAATTATAAAGTATTTTAAGTTCGATAACATAAGTAAATAAAAAAAAATAAAAAAATAAATGGTTTATTGTCTTTTACATTAAAACACGTTTCTTAAAATTAAAATACAAAATCGCAAAGACAAAAGGTGGAGGTTCAGCTTATGCTGACTTGAAGCGAGGCTCCCCGTCCGCGCTGGTTTTCAACCACACCTGGCTCTCTGGGATGAAGTTTTAGAGCTTAAGACTGTGCTGGCTGGCTTATAAAACTTACTTAACTATGCTTTTTTATGTTATTCACAGTTGAGCCTCCGTGATAATCCTCTTGTGGTACGGTTTGTTCGCGATATGACACTGGAGCCCCCGTCGCTTCTTGAACTAGCTGGTCGAACGGTTAAATTGCATCAAATACCGATTCGTATGGGAGATATACCTACCACCTTGATAAACTATTTGAATGCTGCTCAATGCTGTGTTAATCCCAAATGTAGAGGTGAGTAAAAAGTCTGAGTAAAATATCATGTTAGATTGAATGGTTCTCAAATTTATATTAGAAGATAATGCGCAAGGGCAACTCAACTCAACCTTACAAAATTAAAAACGCCATTTATTTTATGGTAACGCCAAAAATTTAAGCGGATATTAGTCATAATTTGGAAGTATTGAATTATATGGCAATAGGGACAATTACTGCATTAAAAAACTATAATTCTATTTAGTCCGTCAGTTAGATTATACAAAAATACTAACTAACTAACTAAACTTCACGCCACTTCCCTAGCGGGGAAGGCAGAGAAAAAAATAAAAAAATACTTACTACACACATATTTTTTGCTCAACAAATGAACAAAAAATCACAAAGATAAATAGCATCAAAGTTATGGAGTGGGGGCTAGCGACGTCACTATTTTGTAAAAATTGTACGAAAGCGTGACGTCACGCGGAACTTGAATGCATTGTTTCTCGTCAATGTTTGTTTGACAAATATATAAAAAAATACGTGTACAACATAGACATATAAATACATGGTTCTCTCTGTCTACGGTGTACAATGTTTTTTTATAATATAACTGACTGATAGTGATGCCGAACTATCGATAGTTTCGCTATTGATAGTTGACCTCAAAAATCAGTTAGAAAATCGATAGGACTATCGATAGTATCGATAATATTATGGCTAGATATCACCAAACTAACGATAGTATCGATACTATTATTGTTCATGGCGAGTAAACTATCGATAGTATTGATAGTATCGATACTATGAGATAGTTCCTTAATTTTCGATAGTATTACTTAAGAGTTTTAGGTTAAACTAAATTATACAGCATTACCGCTAGAGAAGTAATGAAGTCTTAGTAATTAATTACCGTAAAAAAAATCTACACGTACTAGTGACCATTATACCAATAATTTCTAAACAATAGTATCGAAAATAAAACCACTATCGATAGTATCGATAGGCTATCGATACTATTGATATGACGTCAACTATCGATAGGCTATCAATAAACTATCGATAGTCGACTATCGATCGGCATCACTACTGACGGACAAAACAGATTTTTTTGTCATCTAGCCCATTATATTCTGTTAAGTATTTAAAATGATACAATAAATACGTTTGACCAAGTTAATGCCTAAGCAAGTTTTTATGGCACCTATCTAGATAATAACACTTTACTGGCTTTCCAGGCGTATACTTCGACAATCGTGTAGAGCACATCAAATTTGTAGATTTCTGCGGAAAATACCGCATCCCGCTTCTTCAATATTTATGTAGCTCCAAATGCATCACTGGCAGTTGGGAGAGCAGGGAAATGGATAGCAACCCACATCCTCACATGATGCGGAAAGTGCTCCTCGGATAATGTTAATATGGTGCAAATAATAAGTCAATGTTATACCAATATACTATTTCTATGATTGATTATTTTCATATTTTTAGCTCACCGATTTTACATATCATTCCTATTTAGTCTTTGATTTTAATTAATGTTAATATGAAGTCTAATTGTTATAATTAATATACACTTTGTTATCTCTTTTCTAGTTCAAACAAGATCATTTATATTTTCATATTTTACTTATATTATACATGAATATTAAACCAATATTATAACTACTAAATAAAATATTATATTGTGTTATACATTTTTATTTCAATTCTAAAATATTTAATCTATACCTGGCCATATGGACTTCTGGACATGACTTAAGGAGTTTAAGTTTAGAAAGATTTTTTTTTTCAGTCAAATAATAAATTACCAAAAATGTTTTATTTCTCTAGGTACTTGATTGTTTGTCACTTTATATCTGTGCAACATATGCAACACTTTCTATTTATTAATTAGCTTCTTGTATAAACTTCATTCTTTCTGCTTTACCCCTAAGAATTGCTTCCTTAAATAATTTACAATATAGTTCTATAGCTACGGGTGTATCATCATTCCCTGGTACAGGGTATGTGATCAGGTTTGGGTTGGAATTTGAATCAACAATTCCAATTGTTGGTATAAGCATCTTGGCACAATCTCTAACAGCCGTATGTTGGTTCAATATATTATTATGGATATTAATAAATATACACAAATCTGGTAGTCTTGTGACGGCACCAAACTGGTGATTGGCATTAGTGAATATGCCTCCTCTCCAGAACCTTGTATGAGCATATTCACCACACTCAATAGCCGTTTTCTCTACTATATGAGAATTTAGGGCATTTCTGTTGAAGAAACATATAATGCCACCTCTGTAAGCTATATGAGCAGTAAAATTCAATGCTTTACGCAGATGCTCAGCTGTGATGTCTAAATCAAATATTAGATGGCCAAGTCTTGAACCATAAATGTAAGGTCTCATGTAGTCATTGAGTGAACCTTCCTTGTGACCGTAGTGTACACGAGCATCAAATAAATCCTTGACTGTGAATAAGTTATGGACTTGAAAGAAATCTGGATGGTCTAGTGGGTTTTTTGTTTGTACCTGTACTTCTGAAACAAAAATTATTCTTTATAATTTATAACTTTAATATTACTATTGTTAGTCAAAAGTTGTAATAAATAGATCTTAACTTTACTAATAACTTTACACAGTGTCTGTATAGACATTAAAGCAATTTGTAAAAATTAACAGACATTATGTTTAGTGAGAAGAACAAGAATCAACAAACCTTGAGAAGTGCTTTCTAAGGCTGGCTGTGGAGCCGTAGAGGCTTTTCTAAAGAATACACCACTAAGTCTCAAAGAGCTGAATTCTGAAATTTTCAATTCTAAATAAAATATACTCATGAAAAATAACCTTAAAAGATAGACTACAAAGGTATTTGTCTAAAAGTGATTATCGTTTTACAACTTACTCAGACTCCTGGAAATCATAGTGAAAGTTAGTATCTCATAAACTAATTATTTAAACTCTTGTTGAAAGAAATAAAATAATAAATCTAGTTAATTAAATTTCAGCCATCACAGACAAGTTTGACATTTAATATAACCTCAAATTTTTTTATCTGTGCATCAGCCTGTTTTCATATTTACTATTGGTGGATTGATAACTTCACGACTGTCCAAAAAAAAGTCGTGGACCTAGTCAGCATTTTATGCAGCCGATACAAAACCAACGTTAAAATAAATGAAGTGACGCGAGACCTGTCAATAACAATTTTGAAATTTTACATTACTCGTCTGTGTTTTGAAATTACAATTTCTGTGAAATACATAGTTGTGAAATAAAATTTACTTGTTATTGTCACATCAATAAGAATAATTCTTTCATAATATTACAATTTATTGCATTTTATTCAGAATAAAAAAAAATATGTCAAAGAACCTCAAAAACATTGGAGATGTAGATCTTTACGCGATTCTCGATATTCAAATTACAGCTTCAGAATCAGAGGTAAGTTATTAGTTATGGCTTGTTTTTCTACTTAAAATTTTTCCTTTCGACCCATTTTTTCAGTATTTAAATAATTATGTAGTTTTAAAAGATGCGGTTAGTGTTACTTTACAAAACTACTACTACTCTTATATTTTCCTTTAACATACTTCAACATCATTAATTCATAACTATATTTACATTTTTCAGATTAAAAAAGCATACAGAAAAAAAGCATTACAGTGCCATCCTGATAAAAATCCAGATGATCCAAAAGCGGCAGAAACATTCCATGAACTTTCTCGAGCGTTAGAGGTGTTAACTGATTCATCAGCTAGAGCCGCATATGACCGAGTTCTTAGAGCTAAAGCAGCGGCTAAACTAAGGCATCAAGAGTTAGATAGCAAAAGGCAGAAATTCAAAGATGAATTAGAGAGGCGGGAAAGGGAGGCGGCTGCTGGGGGATCCACAAACCTTACTGATGAAGAAAAGTTAGCTGTTGAAATCGAAAGATTACAAAAGGAGGGCAGTAGGCTACTACAGGAAGAACAACAAAAAGTAAAAGAGGAATTACGAAGGAAAATGGGTGTCCTTAGCGAACCAGTATGGGATTCCAGTATGAACAGAATAAAGATTAAATGGAAAGTGGACAAAAATGATACAAACAATGGTGGCTATGATGAACCCATGTTGAGAAGGTTTCTTAAAAAATATGGCAATATTACAGCCTTGATTATGTCTCCTAAAAAGAAAGGCAGTGCATTAGTCGAGTTCTCTTCTAAGGAAGCTTCTGAAATGGCAGTTGAGTTAGAAAAAGGTATTTATTCATATTTATCCATATTAATATACATATGTATGTTTAAAGTTAGTTATACAAAAGTTTTTAAGACATACATGATACAATAATATTTGGGATTATTTATTTTTTCAGGATTATCAGATAACCCTCTAACCCTAAAGTGGGTTAATGAAAGACCAGTTTTAACAACTAAAAGAGACATTGGGGGCCCATCTGTAATCTCAGATAGGGATTATGAATCCTTAGTTTTAACCAAAATGAGACAAGCAGCGGAGAGGCAAAGATTATTAGAAGAAATGTTAAAAGAAGAGCAGACAGGGTCATGAATAAACAGAGTTTTAGAACAGTATTTGCATATTATTTTAGCTGAACTCTTTACTTACCAAGGCAGTAGCTGATATATTTATGTTATGATAACAGCAAAAATTTACAATGGGTTAAAGTAATAAAGTCATAAATCAAAGGACAAAATTTATTTATTGTGCTTAAGTTCTTGTACATTATTATTATTGATATTGCTTCAAAGTATTTTTTTTATAAGTTCATTATCAGGTTCAAATTGTTTCCATTCCTTTAAGAAGTCCAGAACTTTCTTTCTTTGTGTATCTCCATATTCTTTTCTTGGGTTCATCCAAAGGTGATGATCCAAATCCAGGATGCCACCTATAATTTCCTGAAATATAGAAATTTAAGATTAGCTTTAGAAATAAGATGAACAATTCATGGCAATTTTTTTTTCACTTACCTCTCCAAAGGTTTTGGGAAATAATTGTTGATCTTCTATTACATGAGCAAAGCCTGGATCCATGCCAAAATCAATCCAAAAATATGGTAGCCCTTTTGGTACTCCCTTTCTTACATCTCTGCCTTTCAGTTCTACAACTTTCTTGTTCATTGACCATTCTGTTTCACATTCTAATAGTGCTTTCTTGAAATATATAGCTGCTGTGTCACCCACATCTCTTGGTAATGGTATACAATTGATCACCATATGTGGGAATCTATGTAATTTAGTTGCAATTTCAAAGACCACATCTTTGTCTTGGGAGTTGTAGAAGCGTGTTAAGGCTTTTCTGAATAACTGTAATTTAAACAAGAATTTTTTTTACTTTCAGCATGACTGAAAAATATACTATAATGAAATAAAAATAATTGAATGTTAGTAGATGGAAAGGAGAGAGAAGGTTAAATAAGAGATGGATGGATTGTGTAAAAATGATGAGTGAAATAGGAGTGGATAGCTTGATGACGACTGATTGGGACGTATAGAAAAGGAAGACATGCTGCTCTGACCCCAGATGACCTGGGAGAAGGGCAAGAGGATGATGATGATGAATGAAATTAAAATAAAACATACCAATATCTCTTCCCAAACATCTTCATCCACAGCAGTAACACATGTTGCATGCTGTATCGTAGTTATGATACATTGTCCAGGAACAAGCGATTGCCTAGAGGGAAGAGCCACATATACTTTACTTCCACAGGTGACCATAAGATGTTTCAACATGTTTTTAGAATCAAGACAGTGATCACAGCCTTCCAAAGAACGCTCAATCTTTGTATGCTGGTTAATAGCTCTTTGTTTTTCTGTTTCTCTATCTTTTGCTTCATTTCTATTTTTAGATATATCATCCATAAAGATGTCTTCAAGATCATCATTGGGATTCTTATGTTTTGCTGCAATTTTAGCCAGTTGTGCTTCATCATCATAGTTATTTCCATATTTTTCTTGTTGAAACTGAAATAAAAATAAATATGTTAGGGATTTTAATTTTAATTATATATTAATAAACAAAACATGGAAATTTTGTATATATTGTTAATCTTACCATTTGTGCCAAATTGTATTTGTCATCATTACCAAAGTATTTAGTCCTCTCTCCAGAGGCATGTGTTTCAGTCTTTCTTTTGCCTCCTTTGCTTCTGGCGTCACCTTTTGCAGTATTGGTCAGTGGCCTACTGTTACCAGTGCTGCTGGTGGATATTAACATAATACCTTCATCCTTGTCATCTTTACCTTTCTCATGAGGATTCTGTTTCCTATATTCTCTTGCAGCTTCCAGCTTAGCTTTTAATTCTTCAACTAACTTTGTGTCTCCCATTATTTCTGCCTTGACAACTTTGGCAGCAAGTTTATTTAACTTTTCATCACTCATATACAAACTGTTTTTTTGATTTTCTTTCACAGGCAGTTTCTCTGGAATAGGATTTATATCTCTATGTAATTCTTTTTCACTTGTACTGCTTTCAACAATAGCTTGACTGCTATTCCTTGGGCGACTTTCATTTCTTTTCTTCCAATTTTGGGTTCCATATGAATCATAGTCAGTTCTATCTGTTTTGATAGATTCTTTCCTAGTTTCATGTACATATTTAAAATCTTGTAATGGTTTTGATGTCTTATAATCATTTGACGATGATGATTTTGTGTAATAATCATCATCATCGTCGTTGGAAGGTCTCATGAATTGTCGGGACTTCCTCAAGCTTTCAGCAGTTTGTGGTAAGCCTGTGCCTCCTTCTTTCCAATAAGGATTAAGTTCCCGACTACTGGTGGCTGGGTTATATGAATCTATATTGCTTTTACTCTTCTCTTCCCTTTTCGCTTTTACATCCTCTTTTGAGTATGTCCTTAGCATCCCAGTCATGGACATCCAATCTTCACGCTCAGGTGCAGTAGTAGTTTTAGTGGAACTTTGTTCAACCCATTCGTCTGAATCTGAACCATTGGAGGAGCTTGAAGACTGCAATTAAACAAATATAACTTATACAATTTAAAAATATCAAAGTAGTCTTCATGTAATTGTATAAAACGTGATGAAAACATACTTACACTTCGGTGCTTTCGGTGTTTCTTTTTTTCCTCCTTGCGTTTATGCTTTTTATTATGTTTCTTTTCTTTTTTCCGTTTTTCTTTCATGATGTCTTATGATATTTGTAGCTAATGTATGATATTTCTATCTAATGTTTACAGACCAGAATTATGAAATCTACGCGCATTTGTTGACAAATTATCAAATAATGACATTAGAATGACAAAATGGTTGCGAATGAGTGAATGACAAGATTACATACAAACTGTCTCTTGTTTACACTAAAGCGATAGCAAGCTTATACGTTGCATTGTACTTAAAAGGTAGAATTCATTGACCAAAATATGACCAGAACAGTGAATAATAAAAAAATAAAACGTAACATTAGAATTGTCTATGGTTAAAAATGGATGTGGTGTTTTGTTGTTACGTACAATACGTAAAGGAAATTAATTTTACTTCAAAATACGCAATCAGGTTATGAATTTATTTAGTTTGATGAACACACCAATTGGTGTTCAACGTTGTTGAATATAATAAAAAAATAGACCACTAATTTTATTACGTTAATTCAATTTGCTTGGAAACTAATGGCTGCTATGGAATGTCGGAGTGGGTTGTTGATTTAGTATTCAATTTGTGTTCTTGAGCTACTCGACAGGCTGAAGGTTTGTATTGACCTTATTTTTGTATTGTTATTATCTTGTATCAAGGCACGTACTTGGCTCAGTAACGTCACACAGTCCACTATCAAGTAGGTACTTGTCAACTACTGTGTGCAAAAGAAAGTATTAAGGTATTTGAGCTTTCTTTTCTCATTAGTTCTACCTTAAAAAAGGCGAATTAGCTATCGATGCGAAACTGACCTTATGGTGTTTTTTTACCTTATTTAGTAATGATTCACTTTCAAATGACATGATATTATCTAATTCATTAACTTTATGTCATTATCATGTTGTTTTTAATTACACAATCTTTTCAGTTTGATAATTGAAATTCAAAAATGTTTTCTAAGAAAAAGAAGAAGCCTCTGATTTCTCCACCAAGTAACTTTGAGCACAGGGTGCACACTGGTTTTGATAAGAGAGAAGGAAAATTTGTGGGATTGCCTTTGCAGTGGGCCTCCTTAGTTGGAAATAATCAGGTAAGCAAAAATTTATTTGAATCTGACTTATGTAAAGATGCTTGAAAAGATGGTGATGCATTTTAAGGCTTGGATAATAGAGGTTACGTCTTGTCCAACATACAATTATCATTATTATGAGATAATGTCATGATTAACATTATTCTTATCTTTGATGTTTTAAATTTGTACTACAAGCAAACCGAAAATTATCTTCAACATTATTGAAGATAAACTATTGAATAGGTAATTTAAGAGATTATGTTTAAAAACAAGTCTGAAAAGTAATACAATGAAATGAAAAACAATATAAAAAGTCTATGGCTAATATCTACACTCGGCGTCAAAAAAATCGCACCTCTAAGAAAATCATTTTCAAATGTTATTAACTCTTGATAATGCACATGCAGTTGCATTAATTATGATTTTATTTAAAAGGTTACTTAATTAACTTAATTAAAAACATTACTTTTCATTATCAAATAAAACTTAATGCAACAAATAAAGTTCACAAAAATTCGATGCAAATTTTGCTACCCGGGAGAGTAGCTGGTTGCGCTTCTTTTGTGGGTATAAAAGAGTCAATGTGGGTCATTCGCTATTCAACCGTTGAAGAGGACACACGCACAGATTATACTGAAGAAAAACCACCTGGAAAATGGATACCACAGCTGATGTGGCCGCTCAAGTGGTTGCACTACTGCAATCAGGGATGCGGCAGTGCGAAGTCGCACGGCAACTGAATCTGAGCCATTTTTAGGTTTGAAGAGTGTACCAGCGCTTTTTAGAGACCGTTGGCTATATCCGGAGACATGGTCCGGTAGACGTCGCTGCACTTCGGAAAGAGACGACCGGTTCGTTGTGTCGTACTTTTTGAGAAATCGCTTCTCAAACGCTGTTCAATTGCAACAGCAGCTCCAGGCAGTTCGCAGACGCACCGTGAGCGTCTCTACGGTTAGAAGAACTGAACGAGAAGAAAATAGCAGCCCACAGAGCGGCTACAGGTCCAAAATTGACTGCAGCGCACCGGCGAGCCTGCTTGCAGTTTGCTCGTGACCACGTCGATTGGACCCTTGAGCAGTGGGGAGCTGTTCTCTTCTCAGACGAGAGGCGAGTGTGTCTTTTCTGCAACGACCGATGGAGAAGAGTATACCGGAGGCAGGGTGAACGTTTCGCCCAAGCCTGCATCCAGGAGACGGTGGAATATGGAGGCGGATCCTGCATGTTCTGGGGCGGTATGTCGGCTTCCGGCAAAACCGACCTTGTTTGCGTCTTCCGGACTGGAAGTGCTCGCGGACAAGGGTCACTGACTGCTCGCCGCTATGTCACAGAGATCCTGGAAGTGCATGTGGTCCGCTTTGCCGAATCTTTTGGCGAGGGGTTCACATTAATGCACGACAATGCTCGCGCTCACACCTCAGCCATCGTGAGCGACTTCCTGCGGAGGTACCAAATTTCTGTGATGCAGTGGCCAGCGAGAAGTCCGGATCTGAATCCGATAGAGCACCTCTGGGACCATCTTAAACGTAAGGTTCTGTCTCGGGATCCGGCTCCTTCGACTCTACAGGAACTTTAAGACGTGGTGATTGAAGAATGGGGACTTATCCCTCAAGAAGAGCTCCTGAAGTTGGTGAGGTCCATGAGAGACCGTATGGAAGCCGTCATCAGGGCAAGGGGGGGTAACACTAGATTTTAAGTTAACTTTAAGACACTTTTGTACATTTCGTTTTGTAAATTATTGATTGTTAATTAGGACGTAATTAAGGATTTTTATGATTTTTGAAAATTTTTATATTTTATGTATAATTATAACTAAACAAAAGATTAAATTAAATTGTTCTTTGATACTCCCTTTTTTACCTTTCTAATGATATCCAACACTATCCTTTAAATAAGGTAAAGAAATTTTTAAATAAGATTTTTAAAAGGTGCGATTTTTTTGACGCCGCGTGTATAACTAACTAATTCTACTTAATTTTACACTTTCTGGATATGTCAGTAGTAAAAATTATATAGATGCAGTAGCAAATGGTAAGATGAGGGTTTAGTTGGTACTATTTTTCCTGCATGAGCATATGGTATACCATTAACCTTATTACATTAAACTTCTGCATAAACATAAAACTATAATTTTGAATTGATCCTTGCATGTATTGATGTGATTTTTATATTTCAGATACTAAAGTCAACAAACAGACCTTTGCCATTGGTTGACCCCTCAGAAATTACACCCACAGAGATATTAGACCTTAAAACTGTTGTGAGAGGGGATCATAGAATTACTTCAGTCTCATCTATTAGTCGTCCAATCTCCACATCTATACCCAGTCAACCTGTCCAAAATGGTGTCATATTGCCAAAGACATCAAATGTGGCTCGGTCAAATTCTTTAAGAAGTACAAGCCCACCGAAAATCCGGCGAGAGTTACGGAGTCAAGCGAATGTGCCTCCAGCTGTGCCTGAAGAATCACCACCTGTTCCACCCGCCCCACAACAGTACCCAAGCTTGAGAAGAGAGCAAAGCAACTATACTTTAAACAAACCTATAGCTGAGTCTCCAGTAGATTGGTCTCAACATACACATGAAGCGACCATAAGAGCGGTTCCCGAGATAAATGATAATCATCGTATGACAATGACATATCAGAACATACAAAATGCTAACATACCATACCAACATAACCATCCTCCACAGCCGACGGTTCATAACATGCATCAGGGTCTCAATGGGAATAATGTAAATATGAGTAAGTTTCTACTCACATATTATTTTATTTTTTTATTTATTATAAAACTTTAGGTTACACCTAAAAGCATATAAGATAAACTCAATTTCTTATCAGTCTAAATATAAGCATGTTTATAAAAATATCTACAATCAACCAAACATTATAGTGTGAATGTAATTTAACATTCATATTTTAAAACACACTTAAATTTATCGGTCCTTGTACTTTATAAACAATTAAATAAATTAACATGTACATATCTACATTTATTCATCAATATGTAATAATAACATATGAATATCTGACATTTAGGTATAAATAAGAAGTAGAGGGTGTTTGTTAATGTAGTAAATATTTGTAGGTGAGTCATACCCGGTGACGCGGCACCAGCACAGCGTGCCGGCCTCCGCCGCGCCGCACCTGCCGCTCGCCGCCTCCAAGCATGAGCTGCGATTGACGCACGAACAGGTATTCAGTTACTCCATTGTCTAAATTATCTATGTCTAAATCCTTTCATGTTGTTATTATATGTATTAGACACATTGTGTAATTTAATGTTATTTATGTTATTTAAATATGTTTGTGTAACCAACGATTTTCTGAGGACCACTTATTATTGCGAAATTTTCTTTGATTTACCTCAGAGTCCAATTGTTCAAATGATAGTTAAGGGAGCCAAAACATTATCGTAAATTTGCAATGTGTTTTCTTACATTTGCTGTCCAATTTGACTCCAATATATATTTAAATATTTCATACCTTCTATATTATTTTGCTTTAGATTAGTAGTTTACACCTTTTTTTAGAATGCCACTTTTATTATTTAATTATTCATTATTATTAACAGGGAATGTATTGGTTGAAAATAAGCTGTACTAATCTACAAATAACCTTTAATATTTGAAAACTAATTAAAACTTAAGGCCTTTCGTGAATTAAACGTTAGGCCTTGCGGACCACTGGTACTCTATGGACCAATGGTTGGAAACCACCACTGTAGACCATGGCAGCGACTAAAAAGCGGTTTTAATTTTGTTTTTTGTTTTGTCAGTTCCGCGCGGCGCTCTGCCTAGTGGTCAGTGAGGGCGACCCGCGCGCGTCCCTCACGGGCTTCAGCAAGATCGGCGAGGGCAGCACGGGCGTGGTGTGCGTGGCCACTGAGAAGGACTCCGCGCGCCGCGTCGCCGTCAAGATGATGAACTTACGCCAGCAGCAGCGGCGCGAGCTACTCTTCAATGAAGTGGTGAGTACTTTGTGTCTAGAGGAGAAGGACGATTTAGAGTACCCTCACGTTAAGGAGTGTTTAGAGGATCGAAACGGAAACAGGCTCAATATACAGGTGAGTCATGTATCACGAGGCTTTTATTATGTCCATCCTTATTGGTGTAACACTAGCTATTTCCTTCCGCGCGCGTCATACGCTCTCATACAGAAAGATTTTATTGCGTGTGCGTCTTATATAATGTATTTTTCTGGAATACAAGGTGGTCAATCCTTTCTTGAGTCTACAACTGGCTACTCAATTTTGAGCAGTTTAGCTGTGAACACAGACAGAAAGAGAAAAGTTATTTTGCATTTATAATATGTATTACATATTTCTCATAAATAAACGACACCCAATTTAAAATCAATTTTAGTATTAATTCATATTGATTCATAATTGTTTCTAACATTTTGAAATAAAAATACAGTTTTGCTCAGCTCCTGAAGATATACCAAGATATTCCCTAGTAAAGTTTAATGTGTCTAAAAAGTCACAGCATAAAGGTTTCTATGACTTGAATTTATTGGAAATGTTTTTTAACATGCTTAAATGAAAAATTTCATATGCATTTGGGATAATTACGCATGGAGTGTATGTATCATTTTCTAAATAGAACAGTCATGAATATGTATTCCAATGTATATCAATTCAGTTTCATTATCGTGTAGAAATGGAAAATCACTTCATTATGATACAATTTAACTTTCCACATGCATTCAGTCAATCATCATTCTTGCCAATTATACTTGGACTTTTCAAGACATTACTTTTGTTACACATTAATAGTATGCAGCACTGTACACAGCTGCATAAATAAATAGCGTTATAATTAAACTTGATAAATCGAGGAAGAATAAGGTCAATTACTGTTGATACCCTCTCTTGCTGTAAAAAACAAAACTATATCAGTTTACTAATTTGCAGTAAACATTTTAATAGGATATGGTCTTTAAACTTAAAAAGAGAGTCTTGTCAAAATTCAACATAAGTTTAAAAGCTTATAACATAAATAAGTATTAAGAATAAAAAAAAATGTGACAATTTGCATAAACGATCACAAAGCTAAATACCTAATATACCATTAGTTATTTACAACATGCTACACTAGGAGCATAGTTAAATTCTTATTATGGGATAAACGAATGTAGTTTATAACCATCCTGTTTTCTTCAGGTCATCATGCGCGACTACCCACATCCGAACATCGTCGAGATGCACGCTTCATACTTGGTGGGAGACGAGCTGTGGGTAGTAATGGAGTACATGGCCGGCGGCGCGCTAACCGACATAGTGACGCGTCACGCGGCCCGCATGGACCCTGAACTGATCGCCACTGTCTGCAAACAGTGCTTGAAGGCTCTGGCGTTCCTACATGCTCAAGGAGTTATCCACAGAGATATCAAATCAGACTCGATACTCATGACGGCGGATGGAAGGGTCAAGTTGTCTGACTTCGGTTTTTGTGCTCAAGTATCCCAGGTATGTACAGCCTAG
This sequence comes from Glyphodes perspectalis, assembly GCA_951394215.1. Lineage (NCBI taxonomy): Eukaryota > Metazoa > Arthropoda > Insecta > Lepidoptera > Crambidae > Glyphodes > Glyphodes perspectalis. The sequence goes on along the minus strand of OX596211.1, from coordinate 7,817,357 downwards.
CCAAGGGTATTTTATGTTTGTATAATATCTGAAAATGCTTTTTAATGTTATAAGATTTGGGCTGGGTATTAAGGATGAGAGGTACCATAAAAAATATTATAATTGATAAATATTTGTGGATGAAATTGTCAAAATAAAATCATATTGAAATTAAAGGGCCCATTCAATTACACTATTATTCATACTTAAATGTGCACTGGTTTCCAGGAACTTCCAAAACGTAAATCTTTAGTGGGAACACCATACTGGATGTCCCCGGAGGTGATATCGAGACTGCCGTACGGGCCGGAGGTGGACGTGTGGTCGCTGGGCATCATGGTGGTGGAGATGGTGGACGGGGAGCCGCCGTTCTTCAACGAGCCGCCGCTGCAGGCCATGCGCCGCATCCGCGACATGCCGCCGCCGCGCCCGCGCCACGCCGCGCGCTGCCCGCCCGACCTCATGTCCTTCATCGAGTGCGCGCTCGTGCGCGACCCCGCCGCGCGCCACTCCGCCGCGCGCCTGCTGCACCATCCCTTCCTGCGCCGCGCCGGCCCGCCCGCGCTGCTCGTGCC
>OX596211.1:7617545-7816603 GCA_951394215.1 Glyphodes perspectalis | reverse complement strand
GTTTTCTCCCCATCTCTCTGTCTTTTAATCTCCAGGATCCGAAGGCTATACATTAGGCGATTGTACCTAAAAAACTTGAACTTCAGGACAATTTTTGAGGATGTATGATGTAGGTCGGGGACTTAAAAAGAATGTGCCAACTGTGTTTCTTGCCTAGCATGTCGTAGAAGACGACTAATGGTGTATCGGGTTTTGGGTGTGTGTTTGTGTAGGCCACGAGCTAGCCACTTGTCTCTACTTTTTCACAATTTTCAATCCAAGCCCAGTTTTGTTTCCGGCTGAATGTGGTTAAAGGGGCCTGCTGCCTCTTTGACTCTGCCTACCACTTCGGGGATTATGGGCGTGATGTTATGTATGTATGATGTAGATATTATATCAAATTAATATATTACTATCTAATAAAATCTTGTATTTAACATCGGTTTATTTTTTACAGGTAATGTAGGGACGTCTGGCCCAACTTAACGTAAGCCCCCGTTTGCATCAAACCGGTAACTTGTTGACTTAATGTTTTTAATATTATGGATCAATTGAGAGAAAACAGCATGACATGCCAAAGTTGTTTACATTGCAACTTGCACTCATAGTGTACTTCTAGCGATCTAGACCCTGGCCATTGAGAAATATCGAAGATGCATTTTGGTTGTGATCTATTTGTAATTGTAAAAAATCCCATGACCTTGCATGATCTGAGAATTAATTTGCCTCGAAACGTGACAAAAACGTTTAAGACTTTCATGATGTTTTATTATGTATATATAAAGTAGATCATAATGAAAAACTTTATGAAATAAAGAAAAGATGCATTCTAATTTATATGATAAGTGTTCATGTTTTTCGTCTTTCTCAAGGGCTTGGAAACTTTCATATTTATTACATACTAATATTGTATGATTCCCAGTGTAATCATTCCATTCATAAATATTTATTTATGTTTTATTGAATAACATACTCTTATAGACGATATTGCGAAACTACAAGATTATTACTTGATTATAAAAAATATACAATTAATATATTCACAGATATGTAACTAATTAGTATTATAATACATTCCTTACTTTATTTTTCAATCGATTATTTTATAAAATTTAGCCATATTTTCATATTAAATTTGTTGGAAATATGTTATTATATTTATTATATTATAATTATTATTAGTAAAAGAAATTTTATGTAACAGAACCAGTTCATGTATCAGGTCAATTATTCTAAAATTATTACGTATTTTTAAGATAATATACAAACTTATGAAATTATACATTATATACCTACATACAAAGGTATATTTTACTGGGCATACCGGATTTATACATGCGCGTCCAAAGTACGGGCGGCCGTGTGTTGTTTCGTTGTCTAATATAACCAACGATCCTGAAAATGTGGCATCATCTGTCAATTGCCTTACACAAAATTATGTTTAAATGTATCACCCAGTGAGCTGTTCAATGTTTTGTATTTGTAAGACTTGTACTAAAAGATATTATTTACAATATCATTAGATATTAAACTGAAATGTGTCATTAAAAAATTTCCACTTGTGATATTGGTTCACCATGATTGGTTCCATTTTAATGCCTTGTTAATTGGTTACCTAATTAGTGCCTTTTTAATCTTAACATCCATGTATCTTATACAATGAAATTAGGGTTTATTTACATCCGTGCCAGAAATTAGTACCTTAATATTGGAAGTATCTTCTAAATCAGTATTATTGCATAGCAAAATTGCTATTGTACTTACTTTTTTATTTTAATTTATGAACATCTTAGTATTTAGGATTATCATTTTTCTGTTTGTATGGTAGTTTCTCGTTACTGTTTGCAGCTATACTAACCTAACATTCCTATTAAAAGTGTTTTATTTTTACAGTAAGTTTTATTAAGTAATCGTTTTTTTCTATCATACTTCGTCACAAACACATACAATAATGTGGAGACTTCATTACTTCAGATTGTAATACTAATATTAACACATAGAAGTTATTCAACTATGAACACTGATTTCTATTCGGCCTTAATAAAACTGTGATTTTGAAGACCCTTATAGCGCCTTTACATATGCCAATGTTATTATGAAATATAAGATGTTCATTCGCAGAGAAGATTATTCTTTACTATCGATACGAAATGACTGTAGTGAATAGTGAGGCTGAAATGTTTAAAAGGTTCAATTAATTAGAGTACCTATTTAGAATGTAAATTAGTACTTAATAATATATTAGGCAGCTAGAATTGTATACATGTGAAGTATGGAATCGTCTATCTTTATTATACTGTTAAAGCAGAGCCTTGTGAATAGTTAGTGCCTTACACAACCTAGGTTTAGTGATTGAAGCACGTTTGCACTTAATGTTGTTACTGGGTACTTATTTATGTTACTTATATTGTTATTTAAAACAAAATGTTTATATACATTTGACTTAACTCCTGTGTTGCACTGTTTGACTTGTCGCTATCGACCTAACGAATTAATTAAGAAAACTGAACGAATACTAGTAATGGTCTATACTAATACTCGGTCTATTTAGATCAGCACTCAGTAATTTTGCGCCATACCAACCTGTAACTTCTTTAATTCTAATATATTTGTCATTATTATTGCTTTTTTGTATGGCGCGAATAACCTTTGACGTGCAAGCCAGCAATAAGTGTTCTGGAATTCATCAAGCATATTATTGCGTTTTGGCATTCCTCATATAAGTTATATAGTACAGTTAAATATATAGATTAAAAAAAAGAAGAAGGCCAGTTGCTATATAAATATTACAAGCGCAAATATATTCCATATTTATTAAATTTGTTCTAATCAGCATCACTAAAACGTTGGCGACCACTGATCTAGATACAAGACCTTTTATGGATTAGTTGTTGCTTTACAATCAATAACAAAATATATGCATATAGTGACAAAATATGCAATATTAATTCAATGAAACGGATATACATTTATGTAGTTGTTTAAACGTAATGTAACAGTGACATAGAAATAACTCCAAAGACACGATTAGCATTCATATGATTCTAGTATGAAAAGTCATTCGCGTAAAAGGTTTGGCTTGCTTGAGTGAGAAACACGCAATAAAGCACTGTTTAGCTTGCACGACTAGATTGGGGACTGCGTGAAGCTGTATGGTGTCTCGACATGTTGACTTCGCAATAATACTATGCATTAGACAACGGCTGGACAGTACAGGCAAGGTGATTAAAAAATTCTGTTAAGTCCATTAGATTATAAAAAAATATTGAAACGTATTTTTTTATTTATTTGTCAAACAAACATTGACGAAGATACAATGCATTCAAGTTGCGCGTGACGTCACGCTTTCGTACAATTTTAACTAAATAGTGACGTCGCAAGCCCCCACTCCAAAACTTTGAAGCTCTTAATCTTTGTAATTTTTCATTAATTTGATAAAACGAAAAATATGTGTAGTATTTTTGTATAATCTAACTGACGGACTAAATAGAATTATAGGTTTTTAATGCAGTCATCATCCCTATTGCAATAGGAAATATGCATGTCAACATTATCGGTACTATTATACCGTTTATAGGAAAATATTATTGAAATTGAATCGAAATACCGACGACACGGTACAAAACAGACTAATCAAACTTAAAATATCTAACGGAAACTGTTTCTTTTGTGGAAAGTTATAAACTTTTTAAAGGCAGAGACTTCAGTTTTGACTTAACATTGTTCAGGAAATAATAAAAAAGAAAAATTCGTTTTTTTATTCATAGATGCATATTCTCTATTGTTATGTATGCGTATGTTTTACTAAAAAGATGAGGCATTTACACACTTGACATCTAATATGTAACAAAAACATAAACGTCAACTACAATTTTTTGCGAAACATTTTTTTTAGCTTAATGTCATATTGTTAAAAGAGCTGGAGTAAATCTGTATAATTTAAATACTGTTCTTTATTCTCATCACAAAATCATTAAAAATATCTAAGTGATATTCATATCAATGTGTAAATTATTTTGTATGAATGTCTTTTTTAATATGCCAAATATATGGATTTATATCACATTGTTGATAAGAATTGTTAGAAAATATAGATTTTGAAATAAAATAAGTGTTTTCTTATAAGATACCTGTTTGAATCTTACCTTTTAATCAAAGCTTTGGTTTTGCAGTCAATAAAAATCAATTATTTTGAAGATTATTTACTTTCGAGATAATTAATTATACAATTCACGTAACACAAATATAATAATGAAGAAAATAGAGACTTATTTGTAAAATTCATATTCGCTCTCATCTTTCTTGATGTTATTCTTGTAGCCTTTCTCAAAATCTTTCGGCAAAACGATGTACCTGGAAATAAATGTATTTAATAGTTGGTATTAGTAAGAATGTATCAACTATGCAAAAGGATGCTGTTGTATAACTGTAGCCATTAAAATAAATAAACATTAGGAAGTGATTAGGATTTTGTTTGAGAATGTTAAAATGTGATCTTAATTTGTATTGTACTTAATTAATTAAAAAAAAATACAAAATTTATTGAACAATTGAGATCTTATTTGCTGTAAGCCAGCTCTTTCCGATAGTTTCAGTCGGGGAGAAATTAAGATATGTATATACAATATATAGGAAGCCATTTTTATATTGAGTAATTTTGTTAAAAAAAGTTTTCCATTGCGCCCAAGGATAGACACGAAAATTCACAGATGAAAATATTTAATATGACTATCTGACTTAAATAAAGGCGACGGCAATCGTTACCTGTTCTCCCTGACGGCGTGCATGCCGGCCTCCTGGCAGATGGCGTTGATGTCGGCGCCCGACACGCGGTCCGGCCGCGCCACGAACTCCTCCAGGTCCACTTCCTCCGACAGGTTCATCTTCGCCGTGATCGTCGAGAAGATCAGACGCTTCTGACGCCTGTCAGTAACACAGGCTGGTTTTAGGTCGAATCAATGAGTAGTAGAAGGTCGGACGCGAGCCTTATATGTATAGCTACGTGTTGGTATAAAAAATTACAGATTTCGTGCCTTACACGACTGTCGAGCACATTGGAAATGAATCTACGGAATTTGACTTTAATTATTTCAAAAAGGTTAGGCAACAGGGCAAACCCTTAACCCGATCGTCTTTGTTTTAGGCTCAAATTGTAGCCGACTCAATTGTCCAGTTTTTCTCAAATTCTTGATATCATTCTTCGTTTCCAGAATATCGAGCGCCAAAAACAAAATTTCGGTTTGTTTTTCACTATTTCGGGCATCACTTTTTTTATTTTTGACTTTCTCGAAGCTGTAAGGTGCAAAAAGATTTTTTTTGCATCTTACAGCTCTCGTGAATACGCGTCTTTTTTTAATATTAAATCTTCACAACTCTTCGAGATATAAGGGGATCGTACTTTTTCGTGAAATGGGAGCTTACACTGGAGCGAACGAAGACATTAGCCATGTCAAAAGTTTGTCTAACATAATTTTAAAATAAATGACTGATTTATATTTTCGACTAGCTAGGCAGTGGAATATATAGGCAAATTGACTAAAAAAAATCTGTTTAGTCCGTCAGTTAGATTCATTGAACTATTATTACTTACGTAGTAATAATAGCTCAATTGTTAGATTATAAAAAAATATTGAACACGTATTTTTTTATTTATTTGTCAAACAAACATTGACGAAGATACAATGCATTCAAGTTGCGCGTGACGTCACGCTTTCGTAAAATTTTTACTAAATAGTGGCGTCGCAAGCCCCCAATCCAAAACTTTGATGCTCTACTCTGCCTACATATAGAGTCTCACCTATCTGGAAGTGGGAATTCAATTTTTCTATCAAGGCGACCAGGTCTCAGCAAAGCAGGGTCGAGAGTATCAGCTCGGTTTGTCGCCATTATGACCTGTAAAATGCAATTTTATCAGATTGGTCCTCAATAAATTAAGCTGTAAATGTAAGGGAGAAAAATCGATTCTTATTCTATTATTTACTTTGACATTGGTTGTTTGATCAAATCCATCCATTTGATTTAAAAGTTCCAAAAGAATTCTCTGAACTTCTCTATCAGCACCAGTTTGAGCATCAAATCTGTAACAAATAATGTAATTATGCAATAAATCTTTATCTTGAAGACATTAAAAGTAGCTTCATTTTAGATATTTAGATTTACTTTACTTTATTTTATAAACGGACGGACTTTCCATGACCAGATTGGTAATGTATTAGCAAAAGGTCAGGTAAACAGCACCCTTAACCGACGAGCGTGTATGAAAAGACTTATGAATGTAGAAGAAGCGAAAGGTGTATGTCAGGATCGTAGCAAATGGAAGTACGTGATCTCTGCCTACCCCCATGGGAAAAAGGCGTGACATTATGTATGTGTGTATGTATGTAAGTTAGGGTTAAATGAGTTTTGCACTATGAAACGACGACTTGTGTGACATTTAAATTCATGCTGATTTTCATAATAATATTTAATGAGAAATACCAGATAATTGAGTAAGTGTATACACATAAACTGTTGCTGTAAGTTCGAACTGATGTTCAAGTATTGTTACCTTTTAGTGGCAATGGCGTCGATTTCATCAATGAAGATAATAGCAGGGCTGTTCTCTTTAGCGAGGCGGAACACGTCGCGCACCATCCGCGGCCCTTCGCCCAGGTACTTCTGCACAAACTCAGAGCCGACCACGCGAATGAACGCCGCTGCAAATTGTGTAAATTTCATTTATTGATGATGGAAGAATGAGCGATGGCGTTTCAATGGACATGAGCCTCCCATGCGAGGGGTGCTGGTTCAAACCTCTGTATTTTTCAATCTAGGTACAGATTTAAGACTTGATGGGGAGGGAAAACAGTGATGAAACTTACACATCCAAACTAATGGATGAACGTATGTGTAACCATGTCCAATTTGTCTGACTCCCATATCCAAGGTAATGATGATGGTAAACAAAATTGCTATTTGATAGGAGGAGTAATAAATGGGACTATTATGTATTTCAATCACTACAATGTCTTAAATTATTTCTTTCTCATTCACATTTAATTGTTATAATAAAGGACTGTATACATAAGAGGTGAGCATTATGCAAATATGTCTAATTTTAATGAAAAATATTGTTTAGTTTATAATAAATCTAATAAATTACCTGTAGTGTGGTGAGCCACAGCCTTAGCTAACATTGTTTTTCCACAACCAGGTGGTCCGTACATGAGCACTCCGCGAGGGGGCTCAATACCAATCTGCCTATACAGCTCAACATGTGTTAGAGGTAGCTCCACTGCCTCTCTGATTTCTTGCTTCTGTGTGTCCATGCCACCAATGTCAGAGTATTGTACATCTGGTTTCTCATCTGGGAAAAACAATGTAATATGCAATTAATTCTTGATGTCAAAAAAACAAGATCACCACATGTGAATATATGCAGATAGCATTCTGACTGATTGAATGTTTTCAAACTGACACAAATTTACATTGCATTGCAAATACAAAGACAATATAACTATAGTTATAATAGTTACATTATAGCTACAAAAACCCAAAGCCATGAATTTTTCTGCTTCACAAATAAACTACTAGGATTCATTCTTACCTGCTTGTAACATGGAAATGGAACTATCAGCTTCCGGAGGCAAAACATCTACTAAGGCATTGGAGTGTTTGTGTAGAGCCACTGACGCCGATGGTTTTAAAAGCTCACGATCAATGGTTGACAAGATTCGGACATAATAGTTTGATCCAGTAGTGCTCCCCACTATAAACAAATGCACATACACATTAATCAAACAAGGAATAACAACCTACATTGTTGTATGCTAAATTTGATGCTTAAGCATTGTGACAATGTTAAAATATTTACACTTTTCTATGTAATGATTGTCTTTTGACCATGCCACTCAAGGGTCATTATTTACCACCTATTATGACTGACCTGATTCATCTAGACAAAACCCAATTAAAACTCACCTATTCCTGTATTTTGGTCAACGGCCTCTAAGAATTGGCCAATAACTAAAGGAACAGACTGTATGCGTTTCACTTCCTCTTGAGCATGGAGGTATTCTTTTTTAAGGTTCCTCTGTTCATCCTTAATGTACTCTTCTTGGACTTCCAAAAATTCTAGCATGCGTTGCAGTTTCTGCAAAGATAATAATCTTTTATAGTAAATATTACATTCAATTATGGGTCAGAGATGCTTTAAAGTTACATCTAGGTTATAGTGCCATTTTGTTTGATGTCACAGTTAATTTAATAATCTCACCTTATACTTGGTGTATAGATCTTCGGATTCCAGTTCATCAAAAGATTGTGGGCCAGCGAAAGAAAGACCCTTTGCGTCGGTTGCTTGGTCATCCTAAAACATAGCAAACATAAAATATAGTAAATTTTAATCTCTACACTGGTAAATCAGAACATATGGTGTTTATATTACCTTTTCAGGCAATATGATGCCAATTTCTTCCATTTTCTTTGATTATTTTAATGAAAATTTGAGAAATAAACTATTGAACAAAGTCGAGTCTGATCTGATCTTTGTAAACGTCAAATCGAGTGATTGTCAAATAATGCGCATTGTCACGCACGTTCCAGTCAACATAATAATTCTGAAATTAGGTTTATAAATCGTAATAGATTAAACTTCATAATATAAATATTTATGTACATTTTAAAAATACAGAATTTTTTTTCACTGTCAATTAAATTAAATTAAAATATCACATCATATGCATACACCATGCTTTATGATATGACTACAAAATTAATGGTTAGGTGGTTTTGTTTATGGTAACTTTTATAGGTGGCGCCGTCGGCGGTAAAACAAGAAAAAAAACGGCGGGAAAATGCATTTCTTTGTTTGCTAAGTCCCATCCAACTTAATTTAGGTAAGATCTTTCTGATACTACTTTTCACATTATTGTGTAGAATAAATCATACTTATATATATCCACATGTAAAAAGAGTCATTTAATAGTGAAATCTGAGTTTAAACACCTAACACAATAGATATAAAATATCTTTGGCGCTAATATCATTACAGCCATTTTGAATAAGTAAGTTGTACAAACTGTTTAAGTTTTAATATATTTTTTGCAGGGTCGTTCATACTTCTACCAAGATGAATACCTATTACATATAGTGTCTAACAGCGTCATTTTGAGATAAGATATTGTTATATTGTTTGAGATAAGATATTATATCAGTGATGGGTAGTTTTCCCCCTCTATTGTGAGAGTTACATGCATTGATATAAATACACTTGTGTTTTAAATTTATAAGTAGTCATTTATTCTGTTTAGGCTTCATAACAGAGTGCTAAAGCAGCTGCGAGGTCTGTATTATTTGCAAGCACTACAGACAGTGTCTACGGCAAAGGTAATAGTTGCGGTTTTCACCACTAGATAGGTACTTAGAGTAATTCAAGAGGTTTTCTAAAGTTTCACTTTGTTTTGTACTTACCGTCCGTGCGAAGCCGGGGCGGATTGCTAGTAATTTATATAATGATACATATTTTTATGAAACATTAATTATTAATGTCATTAATTGTTCTCCTCCGTCTATAGGTCCAATGTTCACTTAATTACCTACTTACCACAATCTTTCTGAATGATAAAAATCAATAATAAATATATTTTATTATCTATCTGCTTACAGGTACCTACGTGATTGTTGTCCTATGCACGCATTTAGTTGCTTGAATAAGATTAACCTGTACTTGCAGTCACGTAAAACGTTATCTTGGTATGATAATACATATTAATATACTTATTATTACGTCATGTATATTACGTCAGGAATAGGTCGATGATACATTTGAAATTCAGATCCCTGGTTTAATAGGAAAGGTATATATCTAGTTCCTGCAAGGGACTCCGGGTTAAGTAGTTGATTCTGAGGGAGGTTTGAGATAATGTACCTACGTGTACCTATATATATTATGAGGTGGCTGATAACACCGGTCAACAAAAATTTTAATATTTTTTGCGCATGGGTTTTACTTAGTATATTCTGATTATATAGGCACATATTTAAAAAATAATGTGATTACAAATCAAAAATATTACCTTTTTAAGAATTTAGAGCGATTTGACCCACCCAATGAATAACGGTCTTTGCGCGCTATCGGTGTAGAAAGAGAAGGAAGAGGGCGTGTAGTAGTGTTTCTTGCGTCCCTCGTTGTGTGCGACAGTACGTGTTTGAACATTCGCGGGCAGACGAGCAGACAGTTCACTTGATGGTAAGTGATTACTGTCGCCCATGTACATCTGCAACATTAGGAGTTACAGGTGCGCTGCCGGCCTTTAAGATAAATATTATTATTACAGAGGAATAACGAGTTTCATATCTTTTTTCGCTGTTCCGACCTGTGCAAAATGGCTATGAGAAGTTGTAAACGAGACGTTGACTCGTTTTGCTATATTTGTGGCAATTTTATTAAAGTAAGGGAGAAAAAGTATGATTTAAGTACAAATTTAAAGATTTGCGACGCAAATCAAGCTTTTGAGAGAATTTGAGAGACGTTACCAAGGCCAGTATACTGAAAGCATGATGGGAGACTATATTTGGGGGTTAATAAGAGAAACTTCTACTGAACATGACAGGAAAAGTAAAACTGTTAATTTTTAAATGTTTTAACTCTATTTTAAAACTTTTTTTGTAAGAAAAAAATCATAAATTGATATTCGGTATCTTTTAATAAAATAATGATCTCTATGTATTTTTTTTTATGTATTTTTATTGATTTTAATTTTACAATTTAATACTCATAAAAGCAAATCCAGAATTATTTTTTGTTCTTATTCTTATTTCTAAATATAAAAGTAATAAAAATAAATTATGTATAACCTGTGCGCAAAAATGCTGTAGACCGTTGATTAGAGGATATGTAATTTTCGATTGGCGGATTGCTGTTCCATTTGGAATATTTAGATTTACGCAGAACCTTCATGCATTCAAACTCTATCAGTTGTATAATATGCATTATGGAATTGAATAAGAAAATTAAAAAAAATATATGACAATTTTTTTTCTGTGTCTGCCTGCCTGATTGAAACAATTTTATGAGGACTTTTACTGGCAGATATAAGTTTATCACTCGGTTAAGAGGCGCGTGTCGTTAAAAAAGGGCTTAGTACCACCGCTATTTAATAAAAAACAGTAGGTAATACTACTACCTAATAGTAATGAATTATAGATTCATAAGAAAATCAAAGAAACGTTTTTGATTCTCTACGGACTACATTTTAGCTCATAAAGATGGAGCACCAATCCGCAGACTGTTATTGGAAGCCACTGTTTATACTAGTATTTATGGATATTAAAACTAACTAAACTTCACGCCACTTCCCTAGTGGGGTAGGCAGAGAGAACCGAACGCCATATGGCACGATCCTTACACACATCACTCGCCTCTTCAACAATCATAATCCTTTTCATACAATATTATTTTTCCATTAATTTACCTAATAGGATAATATAAGGTAATGCACATAAATTGATGAAGAATTCTAATGTGCGTTTTATGTACACTCGTGAGACGCCTGAGAATTAAAAATAATGTAGGTAAAAACTTTATTAGGTGTTGATTGGCGACAAGCTAACCACTTATCAATTTTTGTTTACAATTTTCCATCTTAATCCGATCGAATTTCACCACTACCACTTTTAGTTAATATTGATTTTTTGTTTAAAAGTGATTAAAAAAGCTTGCTATTCTTTAGACTCCGCCTAACCTATCGGGGATTTGGGGCATGACTCGCAAAGTAAAATATCTGTGTATAGGTATGATTAAATAAACATTTATTGCGTTGCTAATTTGACTGGTAACATTTATATGTGTTCGTTGAAGAAGTCCACGAAAGATGTGGCTCTCGCATAGGCGGCGGGCAGACCAGACTCGCAGCCAAGACCGCTTCCGAATGATGTGATACCGATCTGCAAAAAACAAAACAGGCATTTGAATAAACTGCACACCATTTTATTAGTAAGAACAGTCTACACTGTAGATACATAAATAGATAATTTTCAGATATATAATAAAATGTTCTATTTTTCTTATCTTACACACAAGAAAAAATCTACAAATAATAAAAAATTATGTTTAAATTAGAGACCTAGAAACATGTGAATAAAAATAAAGTACCTACTTAATATTATAATTTTATTGACAACTAGCTGTGCCAGCGGTGTCACCCGCGTTAATGGTTAATATTATAAAGACTATTTTCGTCATACATGATTTCTATGTAACTTTAACCATTAAGGCTGCACACGCGACGGAAGCTTAAAAAATGGAGTAACTTCTCCCATTTTCCCAACATTTCCATTCACTACTCTGCTCCTATTGATTGTAGCGTGATGAAAAGTATACTATAACCTGCCCAGGAGTATGAAGAATAATTGTACCAAGTTTCGTTAAAATCCGTCGAGTAGTTTTTGTTTCTATAAGGAACATACAGACAGACAGACAGACAAAAATTTTACTGATTGCATTTTTGGCATCAGTATCGATCACTAATCACTCCCTGATAGTTATTTTGAAAATATATTTCATGTACAGAATTGACCTCTCTACAGATTTATTATAAGTATAGATGTGAAGTAAAAAGTAGATATGAAAAAAAAAATCGGTGGTTTTCACACGGAATACGCCGGCGGCCGCTAGTTGAAATTAGGTAATTACAAAATATAACAAAAAAAAACCGACTTTAAAAACGAACGTAATAAAAGTAAAAAATAAATTTACTTAGGCCAAAGTAATACGTATTTCAATACTTATAAATTTGAAGTCGGTGCCAAGCAAATGCTTAAATTGGTATAGGTACAATTATCACTCAATAGATAGGTACATTTTCGGTGATAATTATCTTCTAATATTAGCTTCAATTGTACCAAGTCATTGTTTAACTTAGCACCGACTTCAAAATTATAAGTATTGAAATACGTATTACTTTCGCCTAAGTAAATTTATTTTTTATTTTTATTAGGATTTTAAAATCGGTTTCTTTTTGTTAAAAATTATTTTATTTCAGATTTTGTGTGATGGGTAAACCTAACCTGTACGAACTAGAAATTTTGACATATTGAACCGTATGATGTAAGCCCAACAAAAGGGAACTGCTGTACTTAAATCTATGTGGAATACCCTCAACTGTCTATAGTCTTCATCATCAGACTTGTAATGGCACTTATGACCTATACAGGTGCAAAGTTCTCATCAATATAAATGAACTAGCTTTTGGCGCACACGCTACGCGTGTGCTTGCCAAAACCCAGCTCTGCGAGGCGGACGCTCCGGGCTTCGCCCTACGCGGAGCTCGGCCTTCGGCCTCGCGATACGCAGCTCGGCCTGCGGCCTCGCTTAGATTACATGGCTGGATTGGATCGTTCGCAATGGCGTTCTTATTCTTTTTTTGATGCCCTATGTTACATCAAATGGGTCCTAAAGAACCAGGCCTCCGGCCTCGCATACGTGGTTTGAATTGCAGTCTTGCAAAATTACATAATTTATTTGGCCGCTCCGGGCTGCGCCCTACGCGGTGCTCCGCTTATGGCTTAGCAATATAATATCACTTATTGGGCCGCTCCGGGCTACGCCCTACGCGGCGCTCCGCCTAAGGATTTGCATAATAGCACAACTTAATTGGCCGCTCCGGGCTTCGCCCTACGCGGCGCTCCGCCTAAGGATTTGCATAATAACATAACTTAATTGGCCGCTCCGGGCTTCGCCCTACGCGGCGCTCCGCCTTTACGTTCGCAAAATTACATCACTTGATTGACCGCTCCGGGCTGCGCCCTACGCGGCGCTCCGCTTACGCATTCGCAATATAACATTACTTGTTTGGCCGCTCCGGGCTTCGCCCTACGCGGCGCTCCGCCTTTACATTCGTAATATAACATCACTTGTTTGGCCGCTCCGGGCTTCGCCCGACGCGGCGCTCCGCCTACGCATTCGCAATATAACATTACTTCTTTGGCCGCTCCGGGCTTCGCCCTACGCGGCGCTCCGCCTGTGGCTTCGCAAAAATACATTAACTCTATGGCCGCTCCGGGCTTCGCCCTACGCGGCGCTCCACCTAGAACTTTGCGAAAATTAAGGCATAATAAATGTGCTCCACCTATGCTCACGCAAAGTTACATAGTCATTTGTATGATAAAGACAGTACCGCAATACTATGCAACCGTTTCCCTATACAAATTCGTACAAACTTATCTTTGCGGTCGGCTCCAGTACAAAATGTATGGGAAAATCGAGTACCAACATGACATGGAGTTTTTCATTTTTTTCTTTTGACTGTTGATTTATTTACCAAAATTTGATTAAAATGAAAATGAATGACCACTTTTGACAGATCCTCATACTTATTTTTTACCAAAAGTCGTTTTTTCGAGTTTTTACATTTCGGGGTAAATCTCGAAAATTACCCCGAAATTCAGGAAAAATTTTCAACCAGTCGATAGGCCTAACAAAGTTCTACAACAAAGGTCATTATCAAAATTTAGCTTTGCTAACTGCAACTGCCCCAAAAACCACTTTGAAAATTCTGAAAAATTTACATTTTTACAAAATGGCCGCCACTTGGTCCGCCATTTTGATTTTTTTAAAGCCAGTATTTTTTAAGCATTTAACGTTATATTTCACATCGAACTGCATTTTTACTTTTTCCCTCCAACGTATAATGAGTCCTCCAGAGCCTCTGGAAGTAGACCATGCCTTCGGAATTCATCTCCCCGCCGCTCCGAGTGTTGCCATGCGAATGAGATAAAAATAGTCAAATGTCATTTTAATGGACCCGCCCTCTAAGAACCTGGCAATGAATTCATCGAAAAGTCGTTATTTCTACTTTCGACCTTTTTGGGCCATATCTCGAAAACTACCAAAAACTACCAAATTTTTTTTTCACCTGGCAACACATCTCAACCTGACACACATCTGCCTAGTACCTTGGAAAACGCTAAAGTGTCGCCATCTGCCCGAAAAATTGAAAATAAAATTTCGAAAAAGTGAAATTTTCACAAAATGGCCGCTAGCGCGTCCGCCATCTTGAATTTCCGAATGCACATATTTTTCCCATATTCTGGGTCGTATACCCCACCAACCCACATTTTTCGTTTTTTTCTCCCGTGCGTCCTCGGACCCAGAGAGAGTTTTGAAAATGACCATGTCGAAAAAATGTTTTGGTCCGCTGTCGCCAGTGTTGCCAGAATTTTTCAACAAAACTACCATGAGGCTATTGCAGGTCGGGGTTGCCATAAATCTGCATACTCGAATTTTCGCAAAACGTAAAAATTTCTTCCCTACCATTTTCTACCATGGCTCGAAAACTACCATGAATTTGGTAGAAATTCAAACGCATAGCAACACTTGAATAAATTCTCTACCCCTACTCCATACAACGCGATTCTCTAAAATGTTGCCATCCATGCGAAAAATTAAAAACAAATTTTTGAAAAATTTTGAGTTTTACTAAATTACCGCCAGCGCGTCCGCCATCTTGAATTTGGCAATGCCCATATTTTTCCCATATTCTGGATCGTATACCCCATCAAACCTCATTTTTCGTTTTTTCCTCTGACGCTTCCTCTGACCCACAGGGCTCCTAGAAGACGACAATGTCGAAAAAACGTTTTTTACCGATAATTCCCAGTGTTGCCAAAATTTTCCAAAAAAACTACAAAAAGGCCCAAGCGGGTCGGGGTTGCCACAAAACTGCATACTTGATTTTTCGAAAATCCAAAAATTTTTTTTCCTACTATTTTCTCCCATGGCTCCAAAACTACCATGAATTTGGTAGAAATTTCTACACATGGTAACACTCAAATAAATTCCCCACTATAGCCTTCTTACAAGCGATTCTCTAAAGTGTTGCCATCCACCCGAAAAACGCCTGCGAAAATTGCCAATTTTTTTCTCGGGACAAAATGGCCGCCAGCGCCGCCGCCATATTGAATTTCTATAATCTATGGTGCGGGTCGTCGAGTCGACTATACTTGCAAGAATTTCCAAAAGAAAGTTTTCATCTGTCTATGCGCGTCTCTTTAGTACGACTGCGCAAAAATGACTCTAAATCGGATTTTCAAACCGCAATTACACCGCCGCCATCTTGTTTTTTTGACATTTTATTTTTTTTCCATTTCCAACTTCCAAACACTCATCTTAAACAGTCGAGACCGCCCCCCCATCCCCTACATTTTTTTCCCCCCGCTAAGCCATACTCGGCGGCCATCTTGAATTAAAAAAAAAAAAACAAGAAAAAGCTGCGTTGATTAAAAATCTAAACCCACCCCCCATACGTCAAAAAGTGCTAAACCACCCCCTTCACCCCCAAAAACACCCCTGATCAGTCAGTGAGTCAGTGAGTGGTAATTTAGCTTTATATATAATAGACTAGCTTTTGGCGCACACGCTGCGCGTGTGCTTGCCAAAACCCAGCTCTGCGAGGCGGAGGGGGACGCTCCGGGCTTCGCCCTACGCGGAGCTCGGCCTTCGGCCTCGCGATACGCAGCTCGGCCTGCGGCCTCGCTTAGATTACATGGCTGGGTTGGACCGTTCGCAATGGCGTTCTTATTCTTTTTTGATGCCCTATGTTCCATCAAATGGGTCCTAAAGAACCAGGCCTCCAGCCTCGCATACGTGGTTTGAATTGCGGTCTTGCAAAATTACATAATTTATTTGGCCGCTCCGGGCTGCGCCCTACGCGGCGCTCCGCTTATGGCTTAGCAATATAATATCACTTATTTGGCCGCTCCGGGCTACGCCCTACGCGGCGCTCCGCCTAAGGATTTGCATAATAGCACAACTTAATTGGCCGCTCCGGGCTTCGCCCTACGCGGCGCTCCGCCTAAGGATTTGCATAATAGCACAACTTAATTGGCCGCTCCGGGCTTCGCCCTACGCGGCGCTCCGCCTTTACATTCGCAAAATTACATCACTTGATTGGCCGCTCCGGGCTGCGCCCTACGCGGCGCTCCGCTTACGCATTCGCAATATAACATTACTTGTTTGGCCGCTCCGGGCTTCGCCCTACGCGGCGCTCCGCCTTTACATTCGTAATATAACATCACTTGTTTGGCCGCTCCGGGCTTCGCCCGACGCGGCGCTCCGCCTACGCATTCGCAATATAACATTACTTCTTTGGCCGCTCCGGGCTTCGCCCTACGCGGCGCTCCGCCTGTGGCTTCGCAAAAATACATTAACTCTATGGCCGCTCCGGGCTTCGCCCTACGCGGCGCTCCACCTAGAACTTTGCGAAAATTAAGGCATAATAAATGTGCTCCACCTATGCTCACGCAAAGTTACATAGTCATTTGTATGATAAAGACAGTACCGCAATACTATGCAACCGTTTCCCTATACAAATTCGTACAAACTTATCTTTGCGGTCGGCTCCAGTACAAAATGTATGGGAAAATCGAGTACCAACATGACATGGAGTTTTTCATTTTTTTCTTTTGACTGTTGATTTATTTACCAAAATTTGATTAAAATGAAAATGAATGACCACTTTTGACAGATCCTCATACTTATTTTTTACCAAAAGTCGTTTTTTCGAGTTTTTACATTTCGGGGTAAATCTCGAAAATTACCCCGAAATTCAGGAAAAATTTTCAACCAGTCGATAGGCCTAACAAAGTTCTACAACAAAGGTCATTATCAAAATTTAGCTTTGCTAACTGCAACTGCCCCAAAAACCACTTTGAAAATTCTGAAAAATTTACATTTTTACAAAATGGCCGCCACTTGGTCCGCCATTTTGATTTTTTTAAAGCCAGTATTTTTTAAGCATTTAACGTTATATTTCACATCGAACTGCATTTTTACTTTTTCCCTCCAACGTATAATGAGTCCTCCAGAGCCTCTGGAAGTAGACCATGCCTTCGGAATTCATCTCCCCGCCGCTCCGAGTGTTGCCATGCGAATGAGATAAAAATAGTCAAATGTCATTTTAATGGACCCGCCCTCTAAGAACCTGGCAATGAATTCATCGAAAAGTCGTTATTTCTACTTTCGACCTTTTTGGGCCATATCTCGAAAACTACCAAAAACTACCAAATTTTTTTTTCACCTGGCAACACATCTCAACCTGACACACATCTGCCTAGTACCTTGGAAAACGCTAAAGTGTCGCCATCTGCCCGAAAAATTGAAAATAAAATTTCGAAAAAGTGAAATTTTCACAAAATGGCCGCTAGCGCGTCCGCCATCTTGAATTTCCGAATGCACATATTTTTCCCATATTCTGGGTCGTATACCCCACCAACCCACATTTTTCGTTTTTTTCTCCCGTGCGTCCTCGGACCCAGAGAGAGTTTTGAAAATGACCATGTCGAAAAAATGTTTTGGTCCGCTGTCGCCAGTGTTGCCAGAATTTTTCAACAAAACTACCATGAGGCTATTGCAGGTCGGGGTTGCCATAAATCTGCATACTCGAATTTTCGCAAAACGTAAAAATTTCTTCCCTACCATTTTCTACCATGGCTCGAAAACTACCATGAATTTGGTAGAAATTCAAACGCATAGCAACACTTGAATAAATTCTCTACCCCTACTCCATACAACGCGATTCTCTAAAATGTTGCCATCCATGCGAAAAATTAAAAACAAATTTTTGAAAAATTTTGAGTTTTACTAAATTACCGCCAGCGCGTCCGCCATCTTGAATTTGGCAATGCCCATATTTTTCCCATATTCTGGATCGTATACCCCATCAAACCTCATTTTTCGTTTTTTCCTCTGACGCTTCCTCTGACCCACAGGGCTCCTAGAAGACGACAATGTCGAAAAAACGTTTTTTACCGATAATTCCCAGTGTTGCCAAAATTTTCCAAAAAAACTACAAAAAGGCCCAAGCGGGTCGGGGTTGCCACAAAACTGCATACTTGATTTTTCGAAAATCCAAAAATTTTTTTTCCTACTATTTTCTCCCATGGCTCCAAAACTACCATGAATTTGGTAGAAATTTCTACACATGGTAACACTCAAATAAATTCCCCACTATAGCCTTCTTACAAGCGATTCTCTAAAGTGTTGCCATCCACCCGAAAAACGCCTGCGAAAATTGCCAATTTTTTTCTCGGGACAAAATGGCCGCCAGCGCCGCCGCCATATTGAATTTCTATAATCTATGGTGCGGGTCGTCGAGTCGACTATACTTGCAAGAATTTCCAAAAGAAAGTTTTCATCTGTCTATGCGCGTCTCTTTAGTACGACTGCGCAAAAATGACTCTAAATCGGATTTTCAAACCGCAATTACACCGCCGCCATCTTGTTTTTTTGACATTTTATTTTTTTTCCATTTCCAACTTCCAAACACTCATCTTAAACAGTCGAGACCGCCCCCCCATCCCCTACATTTTTTTCCCCCCGCTAAGCCATACTCGGCGGCCATCTTGAATTAAAAAAAAAAAAACAAGAAAAAGCTGCGTTGATTAAAAATCTAAACCCACCCCCCATACGTCAAAAAGTGCTAAACCACCCCCTTCACCCCCAAAAACACCCCTGATCAGTCAGTGAGTCAGTGAGTGGTAATTTAGCTTTATACTGGATGACTTTTTTTACCGTCAGGAAAAAAGAACTGTGTAATGTGTACCTAAAACCATTTCTATACATGTGTGTGTTTATAAAATACAACTGATTTTATAAATTTTGGAATATCCAAAAAAAATCATGAATTTGAAATACATTAGTGCATGCGTATTATTTGTAGGAAATGTAGTAAAATGGTAGCGGTAGCGCGGCGCGGGGGACGCGCGGCCGCCGCCCGCCCCGCGTGTGCGTGAATGAATTGAATGTCGTTCATTTTGAATCCTTGTAACATTGATATATAATATATCAATGCCTTGTAAAAAAAAAAACCAGCGAGACAAAAAATCGCAAATTTTTTTCGTGTTATTCATAGGATAAATTTAAAGTACATTTCAATCCTTCCTTCATACTTTTACGGACTTAGGACCGCCAAAGATGCAGTAGGTTACATTTTGTTACTACATACGACTTATTAACTTATTTACAACACGCTGTATTGGAATGGATTGAGGCGTACTTAAAGATTGGAATCAACTTATTTACAAATCACACTGATTGTATTTACATTACTAATTAAAACTTACCTTTTAACGATATTTTAACAGTTGTTCAAAATGTTCTCCGTTTCTTTCCAAACACAAACTAGCACGTCGTTGCAAATTGTTTGTTAAACTGCGAAGTGCGAAGAGTGTCTCTATCACTTTTTATAATATCGAAAGCGTCTATTATTCGCTGTTTTGTAGTCATTAACACTTTGTGCTTCCTCAGTGTACACTAGCCGCTTCAACTCGGCCCACAAATAAAAATCTAGCGGCGTTAAGTCCCGTAAACGCGCGGGCCAGTTCACAGGCCCGCCAAGGCCTATCCACCTATCAGGGAAAACAGCATCCAAATACTGGCGGTCAGATCGTTCGTAATGGGCAGAACAACCATCGTGTTGAAAGTAGAGGCCTCGTAAATAAGTCAGGGGAACGTCATCTAACAGAGGGTCAATGACCGATTGAATCATCTGTTGGTATGTAGCACCTGTCAATCGTCCTTCAATCCAGACCGACCCAATAATACGATCGTGGATTATCGCAGCCCACACACTGACACTGAACCTGATTTGGTGCGAGTCTTCTTTTATTTTATGTGGGTTTCGGAAGCTCCACCAGTGTTCATTATGAACATACTAAATGCCCACACGGGTAAAAATGGATTCGTCGCTCCATAGGTTAGGTTAGCCAGCGACAAAACTCCATGCGGGGTCCGGGATCAGCGGCGTGTAATGCCTGTACACGTGTAAAATGGTACGGATGCAGATTTGACAATCTTTGGTAGATTCTCAAAATTAAATTTGTACTAGGAATCCGCGGAGCCAAAATACCACTGTTCCGCAAAGATTGTAGATGGCTCGGTTCTGCGTACATTCGTCGCGCTGCTTCTACACTTTCACTACACTGAATATAACACCCAACCATTGCTAGGTATTCCACATTTGAATATTCGTAAGTTTTTATAACGTACGTCTACGTAATTACGGCGAGCGAACGATAGGTACTTCCGACACGGTCATGCGTATATCACAAGGCACGACAGGTGAGTGACTGAAGAAAGGTCAAAGGGGCCGCCTGGCCGGCGCGGGTGCGTGCGCGGGCGCGCGGGGTTGAAATCAGTAATAATAATAAGTGTGCGCTGCGCAACAAAGAAATAGATAAACACGAGCGAATTCATTGATGTTTAGCGCATTCGGAGTAGGGTGAATATGCGTTTGAGTTTTGGTGGTTTCGTATTTTTATTATCTTTTTTCCAATATTCGTTTTTTAAATGTTATGTTAGTCAAAATTAAGTTAGAATTAGATGGTTATGAGGATAGGTTATCTATTAAAAAAATTAAAAAAAATTTTTTTTTTTTAAAGTGATCATGCTATCGTCATCTATATCATTTACCTATCTCACATGTAAATTTTCCTGACGGTAAAAAAAGTCATCCAGTATATAATAGACTAGCTTTTGGCGCACACGCTGCGCGTGTGCTTGCCAAAACCCAGCTCTGCGAGGCGGAGGGGGACGCTCCGGGCTTCGCCCTACGCGGAGCTCGGCCTTCGGCCTCGCGATACGCAGCTCGGCCTGCGGCCTCGCTTAGATTACATGGCTGGGTTGGACCGTTCGCAATGGCGTTCTTATTCTTTTTTGATGCCCTATGTTCCATCAAATGGGTCCTAAAGAACCAGGCCTCCAGCCTCGCATACGTGGTTTGAATTGCGGTCTTGCAAAATTACATAATTTATTTGGCCGCTCCGGGCTGCGCCCTACGCGGCGCTCCGCTTATGGCTTAGCAATATAATATCACTTATTTGGCCGCTCCGGGCTACGCCCTACGCGGCGCTCCGCCTAAGGATTTGCATAATAGCACAACTTAATTGGCCGCTCCGGGCTTCGCCCTACGCGGCGCTCCGCCTAAGGATTTGCATAATAGCACAACTTAATTGGCCGCTCCGGGCTTCGCCCTACGCGGCGCTCCGCCTTTACATTCGCAAAATTACATCACTTGATTGGCCGCTCCGGGCTGCGCCCTACGCGGCGCTCCGCTTACGCATTCGCAATATAACATTACTTGTTTGGCCGCTCCGGGCTTCGCCCTACGCGGCGCTCCGCCTTTACATTCGTAATATAACATCACTTGTTTGGCCGCTCCGGGCTTCGCCCGACGCGGCGCTCCGCCTACGCATTCGCAATATAACATTACTTCTTTGGCCGCTCCGGGCTTCGCCCTACGCGGCGCTCCGCCTGTGGCTTCGCAAAAATACATTAACTCTATGGCCGCTCCGGGCTTCGCCCTACGCGGCGCTCCACCTAGAACTTTGCGAAAATTAAGGCATAATAAATGTGCTCCACCTATGCTCACGCAAAGTTACATAGTCATTTGTATGATAAAGACAGTACCGCAATACTATGCAACCGTTTCCCTATACAAATTCGTACAAACTTATCTTTGCGGTCGGCTCCAGTACAAAATGTATGGGAAAATCGAGTACCAACATGACATGGAGTTTTTCATTTTTTTCTTTTGACTGTTGATTTATTTACCAAAATTTGATTAAAATGAAAATGAATGACCACTTTTGACAGATCCTCATACTTATTTTTTACCAAAAGTCGTTTTTTCGAGTTTTTACATTTCGGGGTAAATCTCGAAAATTACCCCGAAATTCAGGAAAAATTTTCAACCAGTCGATAGGCCTAACAAAGTTCTACAACAAAGGTCATTATCAAAATTTAGCTTTGCTAACTGCAACTGCCCCAAAAACCACTTTGAAAATTCTGAAAAATTTACATTTTTACAAAATGGCCGCCACTTGGTCCGCCATTTTGATTTTTTTAAAGCCAGTATTTTTTAAGCATTTAACGTTATATTTCACATCGAACTGCATTTTTACTTTTTCCCTCCAACGTATAATGAGTCCTCCAGAGCCTCTGGAAGTAGACCATGCCTTCGGAATTCATCTCCCCGCCGCTCCGAGTGTTGCCATGCGAATGAGATAAAAATAGTCAAATGTCATTTTAATGGACCCGCCCTCTAAGAACCTGGCAATGAATTCATCGAAAAGTCGTTATTTCTACTTTCGACCTTTTTGGGCCATATCTCGAAAACTACCAAAAACTACCAAATTTTTTTTTCACCTGGCAACACATCTCAACCTGACACACATCTGCCTAGTACCTTGGAAAACGCTAAAGTGTCGCCATCTGCCCGAAAAATTGAAAATAAAATTTCGAAAAAGTGAAATTTTCACAAAATGGCCGCTAGCGCGTCCGCCATCTTGAATTTCCGAATGCACATATTTTTCCCATATTCTGGGTCGTATACCCCACCAACCCACATTTTTCGTTTTTTTCTCCCGTGCGTCCTCGGACCCAGAGAGAGTTTTGAAAATGACCATGTCGAAAAAATGTTTTGGTCCGCTGTCGCCAGTGTTGCCAGAATTTTTCAACAAAACTACCATGAGGCTATTGCAGGTCGGGGTTGCCATAAATCTGCATACTCGAATTTTCGCAAAACGTAAAAATTTCTTCCCTACCATTTTCTACCATGGCTCGAAAACTACCATGAATTTGGTAGAAATTCAAACGCATAGCAACACTTGAATAAATTCTCTACCCCTACTCCATACAACGCGATTCTCTAAAATGTTGCCATCCATGCGAAAAATTAAAAACAAATTTTTGAAAAATTTTGAGTTTTACTAAATTACCGCCAGCGCGTCCGCCATCTTGAATTTGGCAATGCCCATATTTTTCCCATATTCTGGATCGTATACCCCATCAAACCTCATTTTTCGTTTTTTCCTCTGACGCTTCCTCTGACCCACAGGGCTCCTAGAAGACGACAATGTCGAAAAAACGTTTTTTACCGATAATTCCCAGTGTTGCCAAAATTTTCCAAAAAAACTACAAAAAGGCCCAAGCGGGTCGGGGTTGCCACAAAACTGCATACTTGATTTTTCGAAAATCCAAAAATTTTTTTTCCTACTATTTTCTCCCATGGCTCCAAAACTACCATGAATTTGGTAGAAATTTCTCCACATGGTAACACTCAAATAAATTCCCCACTATAGCCTTCTTACAAGCGATTCTCTAAAGTGTTGCCATCCACCCGAAAAACGCCTGCGAAAATTGCCAATTTTTTTCTCGGGACAAAATGGCCGCCAGCGCCGCCGCCATATTGAATTTCTATAATCTATGGTGCGGGTCGTCGAGTCGACTATACTTGCAAGAATTTCCAAAAGAAAGTTTTCATCTGTCTATGCGCGTCTCTTTAGTACGACTGCGCAAAAATGACTCTAAATCGGATTTTCAAACCGCAATTACACCGCCGCCATCTTGTTTTTTTGACATTTTATTTTTTTTCCATTTCCAACTTCCAAACACTCATCTTAAACAGTCGAGACCGCCCCCCCATCCCCTACATTTTTTTCCCCCCGCTAAGCCATACTCGGCGGCCATCTTGAATTAAAAAAAAAAAAACAAGAAAAAGCTGCGTTGATTAAAAATCTAAACCCACCCCCCATACGTCAAAAAGTGCTAAACCACCCCCTTCACCCCCAAAAACACCCCTGATCAGTCAGTGAGTCAGTGAGTGGTAATTTAGCTTTATATATAATAGATAGACTAGCTTTTGGCGCACACGCTGCGCGTGTGCTTGCCAAAACCCAGCTCTGCGAGGCGGAGGGGGACGCTCCGGGCTTCGCCCTACGCGGAGCTCGGCCTTCGGCCTCGCGATACGCAGCTCGGCCTGCGGCCTCGCTTAGATTACATGGCTGGGTTGGACCGTTCGCAATGGCGTTCTTATTCTTTTTTGATGCCCTATGTTCCATCAAATGGGTCCTAAAGAACCAGGCCTCCAGCCTCGCATACGTGGTTTGAATTGCGGTCTTGCAAAATTACATAATTTATTTGGCCGCTCCGGGCTGCGCCCTACGCGGCGCTCCGCTTATGGCTTAGCAATATAATATCACTTATTTGGCCGCTCCGGGCTACGCCCTACGCGGCGCTCCGCCTAAGGATTTGCATAATAGCACAACTTAATTGGCCGCTCCGGGCTTCGCCCTACGCGGCGCTCCGCCTAAGGATTTGCATAATAGCACAACTTAATTGGCCGCTCCGGGCTTCGCCCTACGCGGCGCTCCGGGCTTCGCCCTACGCGGCGCTCCGCCTTTACATTCGCAAAATTACATCACTTGATTGGCCGCTCCGGGCTGCGCCCTACGCGGCGCTCCGCTTACGCATTCGCAATATAACATTACTTGTTTGGCCGCTCCGGGCTTCGCCCTACGCGGCGCTCCGCCTTTACATTCGTAATATAACATCACTTGTTTGGCCGCTCCGGGCTTCGCCCGACGCGGCGCTCCGCCTACGCATTCGCAATATAACATTACTTCTTTGGCCGCTCCGGGCTTCGCCCTACGCGGCGCTCCGCCTGTGGCTTCGCAAAAATACATTAACTCTATGGCCGCTCCGGGCTTCGCCCTACGCGGCGCTCCACCTAGAACTTTGCGAAAATTAAGGCATAATAAATGTGCTCCACCTATGCTCACGCAAAGTTACATAGTCATTTGTATGATAAAGACAGTACCGCAATACTATGCAACCGTTTCCCTATACAAATTCGTACAAACTTATCTTTGCGGTCGGCTCCAGTACAAAATGTATGGGAAAATCGAGTACCAACATGACATGGAGTTTTTCATTTTTTTCTTTTGACTGTTGATTTATTTACCAAAATTTGATTAAAATGAAAATGAATGACCACTTTTGACAGATCCTCATACTTATTTTTTACCAAAAGTCGTTTTTTCGAGTTTTTACATTTCGGGGTAAATCTCGAAAATTACCCCGAAATTCAGGAAAAATTTTCAACCAGTCGATAGGCCTAACAAAGTTCTACAACAAAGGTCATTATCAAAATTTAGCTTTGCTAACTGCAACTGCCCCAAAAACCACTTTGAAAATTCTGAAAAATTTACATTTTTACAAAATGGCCGCCACTTGGTCCGCCATTTTGATTTTTTTAAAGCCAGTATTTTTTAAGCATTTAACGTTATATTTCACATCGAACTGCATTTTTACTTTTTCCCTCCAACGTATAATGAGTCCTCCAGAGCCTCTGGAAGTAGACCATGCCTTCGGAATTCATCTCCCCGCCGCTCCGAGTGTTGCCATGCGAATGAGATAAAAATAGTCAAATGTCATTTTAATGGACCCGCCCTCTAAGAACCTGGCAATGAATTCATCGAAAAGTCGTTATTTCTACTTTCGACCTTTTTGGGCCATATCTCGAAAACTACCAAAAACTACCAAATTTTTTTTTCACCTGGCAACACATCTCAACCTGACACACATCTGCCTAGTACCTTGGAAAACGCTAAAGTGTCGCCATCTGCCCGAAAAATTGAAAATAAAATTTCGAAAAAGTGAAATTTTCACAAAATGGCCGCTAGCGCGTCCGCCATCTTGAATTTCCGAATGCACATATTTTTCCCATATTCTGGGTCGTATACCCCACCAACCCACATTTTTCGTTTTTTTCTCCCGTGCGTCCTCGGACCCAGAGAGAGTTTTGAAAATGACCATGTCGAAAAAATGTTTTGGTCCGCTGTCGCCAGTGTTGCCAGAATTTTTCAACAAAACTACCATGAGGCTATTGCAGGTCGGGGTTGCCATAAATCTGCATACTCGAATTTTCGCAAAACGTAAAAATTTCTTCCCTACCATTTTCTACCATGGCTCGAAAACTACCATGAATTTGGTAGAAATTCAAACGCATAGCAACACTTGAATAAATTCTCTACCCCTACTCCATACAACGCGATTCTCTAAAATGTTGCCATCCATGCGAAAAATTAAAAACAAATTTTTGAAAAATTTTGAGTTTTACTAAATTACCGCCAGCGCGTCCGCCATCTTGAATTTGGCAATGCCCATATTTTTCCCATATTCTGGATCGTATACCCCATCAAACCTCATTTTTCGTTTTTTCCTCTGACGCTTCCTCTGACCCACAGGGCTCCTAGAAGACGACAATGTCGAAAAAACGTTTTTTACCGATAATTCCCAGTGTTGCCAAAATTTTCCAAAAAAACTACAAAAAGGCCCAAGCGGGTCGGGGTTGCCACAAAACTGCATACTTGATTTTTCGAAAATCCAAAAATTTTTTTTCCTACTATTTTCTCCCATGGCTCCAAAACTACCATGAATTTGGTAGAAATTTCTCCACATGGTAACACTCAAATAAATTCCCCACTATAGCCTTCTTACAAGCGATTCTCTAAAGTGTTGCCATCCACCCGAAAAACGCCTGCGAAAATTGCCAATTTTTTTCTCGGGACAAAATGGCCGCCAGCGCCGCCGCCATATTGAATTTCTATAATCTATGGTGCGGGTCGTCGAGTCGACTATACTTGCAAGAATTTCCAAAAGAAAGTTTTCATCTGTCTATGCGCGTCTCTTTAGTACGACTGCGCAAAAATGACTCTAAATCGGATTTTCAAACCGCAATTACACCGCCGCCATCTTGTTTTTTTGACATTTTATTTTTTTTCCATTTCCAACTTCCAAACACTCATCTTAAACAGTCGAGACCGCCCCCCCATCCCCTACATTTTTTTCCCCCCGCTAAGCCATACTCGGCGGCCATCTTGAATTAAAAAAAAAAAACAAGAAAAAGCTGCGTTGATTAAAAATCTAAACCCACCCCCCATACGTCAAAAAGTGCTAAACCACCCCCTTCACACCGCAAAAACACCCCAATCAGTGAGTGAGTCAGTGAGTGGTAATTTAGCTTTATATATAATAGATAGACTAGCTTTTGGCGCACACGCTGCGCGTGTGCTTGCCAAAACCCAGCTCTGCGAGGCGGAGGGGGACGCTCCGGGCTTCGCCCTACGCGGAGCTCGGCCTTCGGCCTCGCGATACGCAGCTCGGCCTGCGGCCTCGCTTAGATTACATGGCTGGGTTGGACCGTTCGCAATGGCGTTCTTATTCTTTTTTGATGCCCTATGTTCCATCAAATGGGTCCTAAAGAACCAGGCCTCCAGCCTCGCATACGTGGTTTGAATTGCGGTCTTGCAAAATTACATAATTTATTTGGCCGCTCCGGGCTGCGCCCTACGCGGCGCTCCGCTTATGGCTTAGCAATATAATATCACTTATTTGGCCGCTCCGGGCTACGCCCTACGCGGCGCTCCGCCTAAGGATTTGCATAATAGCACAACTTAATTGGCCGCTCCGGGCTTCGCCCTACGCGGCGCTCCGCCTAAGGATTTGCATAATAGCACAACTTAATTGGCCGCTCCGGGCTTCGCCCTACGCGGCGCTCCGCCTTTACATTCGCAAAATTACATCACTTGATTGGCCGCTCCGGGCTGCGCCCTACGCGGCGCTCCGCTTACGCATTCGCAATATAACATTACTTGTTTGGCCGCTCCGGGCTTCGCCCTACGCGGCGCTCCGCCTTTACATTCGTAATATAACATCACTTGTTTGGCCGCTCCGGGCTTCGCCCGACGCGGCGCTCCGCCTACGCATTCGCAATATAACATTACTTCTTTGGCCGCTCCGGGCTTCGCCCTACGCGGCGCTCCGCCTGTGGCTTCGCAAAAATACATTAACTCTATGGCCGCTCCGGGCTTCGCCCTACGCGGCGCTCCACCTAGAACTTTGCGAAAATTAAGGCATAATAAATGTGCTCCACCTATGCTCACGCAAAGTTACATAGTCATTTGTATGATAAAGACAGTACCGCAATACTATGCAACCGTTTCCCTATACAAATTCGTACAAACTTATCTTTGCGGTCGGCTCCAGTACAAAATGTATGGGAAAATCGAGTACCAACATGACATGGAGTTTTTCATTTTTTTCTTTTGACTGTTGATTTATTTACCAAAATTTGATTAAAATGAAAATGAATGACCACTTTTGACAGATCCTCATACTTATTTTTTACCAAAAGTCGTTTTTTCGAGTTTTTACATTTCGGGGTAAATCTCGAAAATTACCCCGAAATTCAGGAAAAATTTTCAACCAGTCGATAGGCCTAACAAAGTTCTACAACAAAGGTCATTATCAAAATTTAGCTTTGCTAACTGCAACTGCCCCAAAAACCACTTTGAAAATTCTGAAAAATTTACATTTTTACAAAATGGCCGCCACTTGGTCCGCCATTTTGATTTTTTTAAAGCCAGTATTTTTTAAGCATTTAACGTTATATTTCACATCGAACTGCATTTTTACTTTTTCCCTCCAACGTATAATGAGTCCTCCAGAGCCTCTGGAAGTAGACCATGCCTTCGGAATTCATCTCCCCGCCGCTCCGAGTGTTGCCATGCGAATGAGATAAAAATAGTCAAATGTCATTTTAATGGACCCGCCCTCTAAGAACCTGGCAATGAATTCATCGAAAAGTCGTTATTTCTACTTTCGACCTTTTTGGGCCATATCTCGAAAACTACCAAAAACTACCAAATTTTTTTTTCACCTGGCAACACATCTCAACCTGACACACATCTGCCTAGTACCTTGGAAAACGCTAAAGTGTCGCCATCTGCCCGAAAAATTGAAAATAAAATTTCGAAAAAGTGAAATTTTCACAAAATGGCCGCTAGCGCGTCCGCCATCTTGAATTTCCGAATGCACATATTTTTCCCATATTCTGGGTCGTATACCCCACCAACCCACATTTTTCGTTTTTTTCTCCCGTGCGTCCTCGGACCCAGAGAGAGTTTTGAAAATGACCATGTCGAAAAAATGTTTTGGTCCGCTGTCGCCAGTGTTGCCAGAATTTTTCAACAAAACTACCATGAGGCTATTGCAGGTCGGGGTTGCCATAAATCTGCATACTCGAATTTTCGCAAAACGTAAAAATTTCTTCCCTACCATTTTCTACCATGGCTCGAAAACTACCATGAATTTGGTAGAAATTCAAACGCATAGCAACACTTGAATAAATTCTCTACCCCTACTCCATACAACGCGATTCTCTAAAATGTTGCCATCCATGCGAAAAATTAAAAACAAATTTTTGAAAAATTTTGAGTTTTACTAAATTACCGCCAGCGCGTCCGCCATCTTGAATTTGGCAATGCCCATATTTTTCCCATATTCTGGATCGTATACCCCATCAAACCTCATTTTTCGTTTTTTCCTCTGACGCTTCCTCTGACCCACAGGGCTCCTAGAAGACGACAATGTCGAAAAAACGTTTTTTACCGATAATTCCCAGTGTTGCCAAAATTTTCCAAAAAAACTACAAAAAGGCCCAAGCGGGTCGGGGTTGCCACAAAACTGCATACTTGATTTTTCGAAAATCCAAAAATTTTTTTTCCTACTATTTTCTCCCATGGCTCCAAAACTACCATGAATTTGGTAGAAATTTCTCCACATGGTAACACTCAAATAAATTCCCCACTATAGCCTTCTTACAAGCGATTCTCTAAAGTGTTGCCATCCACCCGAAAAACGCCTGCGAAAATTGCCAATTTTTTTCTCGGGACAAAATGGCCGCCAGCGCCGCCGCCATATTGAATTTCTATAATCTATGGTGCGGGTCGTCGAGTCGACTATACTTGCAAGAATTTCCAAAAGAAAGTTTTCATCTGTCTATGCGCGTCTCTTTAGTACGACTGCGCAAAAATGACTCTAAATCGGATTTTCAAACCGCAATTACACCGCCGCCATCTTGTTTTTTTGACATTTTATTTTTTTTCCATTTCCAACTTCCAAACACTCATCTTAAACAGTCGAGACCGCCCCCCCATCCCCTACATTTTTTTCCCCCCGCTAAGCCATACTCGGCGGCCATCTTGAATTAAAAAAAAAAAAACAAGAAAAAGCTGCGTTGATTAAAAATCTAAACCCACCCCCCATACGTCAAAAAGTGCTAAACCACCCCCTTCACCCCCAAAAACACCCCTGATCAGTCAGTGAGTCAGTGAGTGGTAATTTAGCTTTATATATAATAGATTGTGTAGGCGACAGATTAGCCGCTTGTCACTGCTTTTTCACAATTTTCTATCTAACCAAGCCCGGCTTTATTTTTGGCTGAATGTGGTTGAAGGGGCTTGCTGCCCCTTCGACTCTGCCTTCCCCTTCGGGGATTATGGGCGTGATGTTATGTTATGTATGTATATTAAGTCCAAACACTAAGTAGCTACTGTAAACCGTTAAGGAGTTCTTCATTATCAGACCACTAATGTTAGTCGCACGCCATCTAGGTGTAAAGCCCTCATCAATACAAATTAATCAAACAAACACAAGGTAACTGCTGTAAATTGTTAAGGAGTTCCCTCGACTGTCTTTTGGCTCCATCATCAGATCGACTTAAATTGACCAGACCTTCATTAAATTGTAGTACTTTAAAATACTTAATGAAAAAAATTAGAAACGCACTAGTCGCCCCTACGATTTTCGAAGGTTCCCATTGATTTCACAGGGATGCCATCATCATCCTGGCTTCCTTATCATAGGACCACCTCAGAAGTGAACTCTTTCCAATAAAAAAATATTTTTTTGAAACCCGTCTATAATTGACGGATATATCAGTGAACATACATAAAAAAAAACATATTATACATACAGATTACAGACGAATTGAGAACCTCCTCCTTTTTTTTTGAAGTCGGTTAAAAATAGTAGATTTTTGCCTAATTCAATTGACTACAAACCCTTTTACTTACCAACACTTGGCGGTTGTTCCTTGTTACGATGAGGGGGCCGCCAGAGTCACCTTGGCAAGTGCCGACAGTGCCGACGCCACTTGTGCAGATGTTGCTGTCCTGGAGGAACAGGGGGAAGCTGAAGCGGCACACGGAATTGGCGATCACTCTCAGGCTGACGTGGCTCAGGAACTGGTCTGGAGGAATGTCACCATCTGCAATGAAAAATAGATACAATAAGTTTACATTGGTACAGTGAAGTTGGATTAAGCCTTGTAGTTCCCTTCGGCCGGGGTCCTCGGTTTGCAGTACCGGGGGGGATTAGTAGGCCCTGTTTACCGGGACAGGGCCGAAGCCAAGAGGGACTCCGAGGTGGGCCGCAACTGCTCGGGTTTGGACTAACCAGTCGCGGCACCGGCCGCGGTTCTATCTGCGGTCGGACGAGGATTGCCGAGGAAGAGGAGGAGCTGAGTGTTTCGTTGCTCGCCTCCCTATCCTCGGCAACCTGGCAGGGGCGCACAGAGGATGCGTCGCGGTGGGTCGCGGGGAGATCTCTCCCCGCGTTGTCAGGGCTTTCGCCCTCAATTTGGACCGCCAAGTGGAAGGCGGCCCCCCTCCCCGACGAGACACTCTCCGCGTGTCCCTCAGATTCAGCGCGAGAGTAGGCCTACGAACGGCATCTGATTCCTGGGCGGAGGGCCTAGCACGTCTGTCCTGGTGGGTCCAGCGGGTTAGGGTCGGGAGGTTCTGACTCACGCTTAACGGACCTTTTTTTTTTTTTTTTTTTTAGTTGGGGAAACTCCCACGAGCCGTCACCCTCTGCTCGGGGAAGCAGAGGGCGGTGTGTCGGACTCGAACCGACTAAAACCCCAACGTGGCCTCCAGCGGCGCAGTTCCGGAGGAGCCGGTATCCCCTGTCGGGACTATACAACAGCTCCTCCGGTGGTGCGCGTGCCGCGCTACGCGGCTCACCTCGCGCGGCGGTGGTCGATGCTGTGCAGCCCACGCCAGTCGTCGGATGCACAGCACCGAGCACGCGCGCGCGTCGAGACATGCCAGGCCACCCAGCATGTCTCAACTACTCCGCCCAGGATTCAGACGCCGATCGTCCCCGAGACCGGCGTCGTGGGCCCACTCTCACGCTGTGCCCTCTGCTAAGCCAGAGGGCACGCGGAGAGCGTCTCGCCAGGGGGGGCCGCCTTCCACCCGGCGACCTGTCGTCGCGGAGGGAGAGCATCGAGACGCTCAATCCCTCCGCGACCCACCACAACGCGACCCAGCGCGCCCCTGTCGGGTTGCCGAGGATAGGGAGGCGAGCAACGAAACACTCCGCTCCTCCTCTTCCTCGGCAACCCTGGTCCGGCCGCAGGGGCTATGGCCGTACGGCTACGGCCGGACCGCCGCAACTGCCCCGATTGCTAGACGTGCAGTCGCGGCTCACCTCGGGGTCCCTCTTCGCTTCAGCCCTGCCATGGCAGGGCCTACTAAGCCCCCCCGGTACGACAAACCGAGGACCCCGGCGGGGGGGGCGCTTAACGGACCTACCCGACTGGAGAGACAACTGTATGCATCCGGTCGTCTCCACCCTTGGCACGGGCGCCCGATAGCGGGCTGACGCCGAGGCCTAGCGGAGGATTCCTTAGGGGCACCCGCGAAGCCTCAGTTGGCGTGGAGGATGCACCCCGGAGTTTTAGTGGGTATAACCCCGGCCGCTAACATCTTGACCGGAGAGGGGGGTCTCTTGATGCAGAGGCCCCTGGGAGTCCCACATAACCATCTCGTCCCCCCGAAGCGAGGTGGTATGCGTAACGCATTTCTCCGGTTGAAAAAAAAGCCTTGTATTTAGAGACCCCGGCCATTAAATCAAAATATGTTAATGTTTTTTGAAATTCCTGACACTGAAAATTATTTAGAATATGTAATGAATAGGTTGATGTAAATAGTAAATTTATCAATTAGGTATATTTTTTTGTTTATGACAATTAAATTGATTTAAAATTTAAATTGAATTAAATTGTACAAATTTATTAATCCAGAACCGTAATAGCTCAATAATAAGGACATGATCTGCATATCCTAGCAGTGCGGCTTTATACCCGAGCATATGCCTCTGGATTTGTTTGGATCCAATTTGTCTGGTTTCCCTACTTAAGGCTTATGAAGGTCAGGTGGGCTGCCTTTTATGAAATAACCAGACTTCTCAAATTCATAAACATGGTCTTAGCGGATCCGGACTAAGCATGGCATATGCCTAAAGCTTGGAATACATAGGTACATATCGTCATGCCCGCCATTTCCAAAGGAGTAGGCAGAGTCAAAGGGGCAGCTAATCACATTTAACCAAAAAATAAAACTGACAAGTGGCTAGCTCGTCGCCTACACAATCACACACCCAAAACTCGATATACCTACTATTAGTCGCCCTATACGACATGCTAGACAAGGCACGCAGTTGGCACATTCTTTTAAAGTCCCAGACCAACATGGGACTAAAATTATGTATAAATTAATTACCTTGTTCAGTCAGTCCGAACCCAGATGCGATAGCGTTCAACCCAACGAAGTCTTCCTCAAGCTCATCTCCAGAGGGCAGCGACACGGGCGCGATAGTGTCTACGAAGTATCCAAAGTACCATGTTAAGGTGAAAAATAAACTAGGTTAACTAGAGAAGTATATAATTCATATAAGTACTATTAAATTTTAATATATATAGAAATTAAATTGAAACGTAATCGATATATTATCTACGTAATATCGGGTTGTATGTACGAAGTAATTACTTAGATAATTCTTGGACTTTTAAGTATTTAGTTTGCAATGGATTATATTTATTTTTTTGAGGGAAGACATTCTAAAAATTTTTAGGCACCAATCTAAATCTGATAAATATAATTTGTATATCAAATCTTTAGTCAGATTTACAGTACAACGTCATGTGTATCTAGTAATAGTAAAAGTATTTAACACTTGATTCCCTGGATAATAATTGATGGGTTGGTGTCATATTTACTTGAGAGTGTAACGGCATTGGCCAAATAGATGATTGCTACGTCGTTGCGGGCCAAAAGCGGGAACCAGCTAGGGTGGGTCACGACAGCGCTGGAGTATTGCCTGGTGCCACCGGTGAAGAGGGTGATGGAGCCGAGACCGACTTCGACTCTCCACCCTTGGTTCTGACCGTCGAACCAGCAGTGAGCGGCAGTGATTACTCTGGACGAAGTCAACAGCACTCCGCCGCAAATACCCCTTCCATGGTCAATGCCGATGACATTGATGATAACACTAGCCTAAATGAAACGAAAAGGTAAAGGTAAGAGTAATATCGGTTCGCACGGTTTTCTCTG
Source organism: Glyphodes perspectalis (assembly GCA_951394215.1). Classification (NCBI taxonomy): domain Eukaryota; kingdom Metazoa; phylum Arthropoda; class Insecta; order Lepidoptera; family Crambidae; genus Glyphodes; species Glyphodes perspectalis. Next base: position 7,781,566 of record OX596211.1, on the reverse strand, counting down.
CCTACTCCGCTACGGAATTGGCGTATAGATAGTATGGGTGAACTAAGACTGTAAATCAGGACTGAACGATGGCTGGAAATATGAAAATAAGTACCTCATCTTTAGGTATTATATAAGGAAAATCTGGTTATAAAGCTAAACAATCTTCTTTTTAGTACATACGAAACCTGAAAACTGTTTCTATAGAATCGATTTTTTGTACCATGTTATATTTTGACCAAATTTTATCTACAAAACCTTAAATAAAGTACCTACACCTAACTAAACGGAATGTGTTAAGTTCTCAATGCCAAACACAAGGCAAGTCAATACGCGGATTATTATGAACGATGAAGCAATAGATGTAGTTCAATTTAGCATCAATAAGAAGCTAAATAGAGAGTCTCCATATTGCGGCTCTGGCAGAAAGACTTAGGTAGTTCAGCTGCTTATGCAGGCAGAAAAGTAAGGCAATTAACTGATGTTGAACCAGATTGGGGCACTTTAGTTACATTCATAGCGTTATGTCATACGGTTTGCTGCTGTGGCGATCTGCGGCCAATATTCAAACTATTTATGTACCTTTTGACGAAAAGGGCAGTTAGAGCTATATACGTGACTCGCTTAGATAAAAGCTTAGAGAAATAAATATTTTAACAATAGCATTACAATTCATTTTGGATTGTATTATGTAAGTACCTAGATATATGATATTCAAAAACAGTGAATGATTTCCTAAAAAGTCAAACTCTCATAGTTTTAATACTAGAAATAAACACAAACTTGCTGTTCCAAATCATAGACTCTAAAAAAGTGGTAATTTATTTTTTGTCTAAGTACATATTAAAATGTTAAATAAACTACTATATTATAACATCACCCCTACATAAGTTAAAATTATATATTAAATATTTTTTAATGAGTAAGGGGTATTACAAGATTCATTCAATGATTTATGCATCGCTTGTCACATGGTATAAGTCGTCCGAAGCGAGGCATGTGCGCTCTATGGTGACATATTGATATATTTTTATACGAATATAAATTCACCTGGAATGGGTATTGGCCAAGGCCCGCTGGTAGTCCACCAATGATTCTCTGCTGGCTGAGGTACTCATTTTCCAACTTCTGAAGCCTCTCAGCTTCTTTGATAGAGTTTCTCAGATACCCAAACGCGGTGTTGTTGTCGGGCACCTTCGCCACTTTGCTCTGGGCCACAGAGGCGACTGCCAGCAGAAGAATCAATAATTTCATGATTGACGACTGACAACTACGGGCGCACTAAATCTATTAGCACGCATTTATATACTCTCTGTCGTCAGATAACTTTTTGATATATATTAAGATAGATGAATAAATAAATAATTGATAATCTTTTAAAATTTAATCGATACGATTGATTATGACTAAATTATTATAGCTTAGATATCGTATCAAATCTGCATTTTTTAAACGAACGACTTAGTTGTGAATACTTAACAGACAGACAGTTACTTCCATTTATATAATATTAGGAAAGAATAGCTGGTTGGCATTCGTGGATTTTCTTGCGCGGTGAGAGGAATTCTCGGTCATTTGGGAGTGAGACGTTTTTGCGGGGTAAAAGTAGCCTACGCCAGTCTCATCATACCTATAGTAAAATAGTAAAATCATATAGTCCCATTGATCCGTTGTACATGAAATTTATGTAAGGTTATTATATAACAAAATTATATAAGTTGTAATAGAAAAAAATACATTATATTTTTAATAACTTTGATCTGTGCAAAGCGTTTGATTGCGTCGATCACCAGACTTTGATTTCTAAGCTTAAGCATTGCGGCGTTAATAATATAGCTTTAAAACTTATTATATCCTACCTAGGTTCATGAATACAAAAAGTTGACATAAATGGAATACTATCGTCAGGATCGCAGGTTAATATAGGGGTTCCCCAAGGATCTATATTAGGCCCTTTCTTATTTCTAATATATATAAATTATTTGCTTTCTATTTAAAAGATCTTTGTAAGATTGTATTATTTGCTGACGATACCTCTCTCATTATTTATTGACAGAACCAAAATTAACTTTGACGATGTAAATGATGCTCTTTCAAGGATCTTATACTGGTTCACAAACAATAACTTACAATTAAATGCGAAAAAAACAAAATGTATAAATTTTGTTCAAAGTCAAAGTCATAATATTATTTATTTATATAGGTTTCAAGGAAACACTTATAAATCGTCAAATACTTACAGGTAAAGCTACAGCTATATGATTCTACCACTGGTTCGGAATATTGTATCTACCGAGAAGAAACCGGCAAGAAACTCGGTAGTTATGTACTCTTTTCAATACAATTTATACAAGGTATATGAATCATAATTAACTTTGAACTACGTTTTAGTGTGGGCCTGTTGTAGAGTATCAAAATAAAAATATATAAATTACAAACCAAAAACTTGACCCAACCAGAACAGACCAGTCCCCAAGGTCTGTTCCCAAGCATGACGTATGTGTGAGGCATCGCTTCACTCAACCATTTTTAGGGAATGTAACGACCCGCCACATAGCGCCACCACCCCAGCGACATTTTAGTGAGCATGACTACTGAGGTTAGTCAGAGAATATAAAAAAGAATTGTAACAAGCCAACTATAGAACACAGCTCAAAGGTTTTTAAACAATGTCATATAATTAAAATACTATGAATGAATTATTATAACTGTGCTATGTCATCATCAATTTCATAAAAAGGCGAATTTAATACAAAAAAATGCAATAACAATTATTGGAACTCATTAACTGATTAATAATTCGTAAACCATCGGTTTTTGTCATTGAAAAAATCTTTAACTTTATAGTAACCCTTTTGCATGATTTTTTTTTATTGGACCGCTTAAACTTGTGTATAGGTAGGTTAATAACATCCTGTGGCAGCAAATTGAACATCTTTATACCTTGTCCCACAAATGAATTACTAATTTTACTTAACCTTAGATTTGAGACAGCCAGTTTATGCTTGTTTCTAGTATTAATGCTATGACTATCCGCTTTTTTAGGGATAGAATGCATGTTTTTAAATACATGTAATAAACAGTCAGGAATGTATTGAGATGCCACAGTAAGTATGTTGATTTCCTTAAATAACTCCTTTAGGGAGTCGCGAGGTCTAAGTTGGTATATAGCACTAATTGCCCTTTTTTGTATTATAAAAATTGTCTGGATATCCGCTGCGGATCCCCATTAAAGCAGACCGTAGGACATAATGCTAAGAAAATAGCTAAAATAAACTAATCTAGCCGTCTCTACATTAGTAAGATTTCTTATTTTCCTAACCGCATACGCAGCTGAGCTAAGTCTTCGTGCCAGGTTTAAAGAATGGGGAGACCATTGTAATTTTGAGTCTAGAGTGATGCCCAGAAATGTTGTTTGATTAGCGACATCAATGGACTCATCGTTCATTATAATTGTAGTACTAACTTGCATTTAGTTTTCTTTGCATTGAGTAATAAGTTATTGGTTGAAAACCAATGGAGCACCTGAAGAAGAGCATTATTTACGGCGTGAAAATTAATTTTATGTCTATCAATTTTAAAAATTAAGGATGTTACATCAGCCAATAATACGATCTCGCACAAGTCTCTCTGTTCTCCCAAATGTTATAAAATCGAAGTTGAATGGCGAAACTTTAGAACTGGTTGACTCGACTGTTTTTCTGGGGATTCACTTAGATTCAAAACTTCAATGGAATAGTCACATAACATCACCAGCAGGGAAGCTCAGTTCTGCTATTTTCGCCATAAAAAGAATCAGACAGTTTACAGATATTTCAACTGCTCGTTTAGTTTTTTTTTTCTACTATGGGGAAAGGCGGCTGAAATTCAAACCATTTTTATTCTTCAGAAACGAGCCATTAGATCTATATACAAACTTAATGCTAGAGATTCTCTTAAAGATCTATTTAAGGAAATAGGAATTTAAACAGTTGCCTCATATGTGTACAGCTGCATTCTATACGTACCTACATCAAAACATTCATTTGTTTACTAAAAAAAATGTGCTATTCATCATAAGAATACGAGGAACAGAAACAAAATCGCAGTACCGCGAATTAGACTGCAAAGATTGTCACGCTGCTTTATTGGGCAAACTGTAAATTACTATAACAAAATTCCCGCAGACATTTTAAATCTACCCCTTGCGCAGTTTGAACAACGAATTAAGAATAGCTTGTTAAGAAAGGGTTTTTACACGACTGACGACTATCTTAATGATAAAACACTCTGGGATTAATATTAATTAATTTTAATCTAATAATACACCGTCTCGTAGATTTCATGAATTCTGATAAAGTATTTTTGTTGTTTTGTTTGTTTTTTTTTATAATAATGATAGGTAATCTGATTAGTCATGCTCACTCAAATGCTTCGGGGGGTGGTAGCGTTATGTGACGGGTCGTTACATTCCCTCAAATATAGTCGAGTGAAACGATGGTTGACACTTGACACATACGTCATACTTGGGAACATGTGCCACCTTCAGAGGCCGGTCTGCTCTGGTTTACCTTTTACTTGTAATAATACTCATCTGAATCTTCAACGAACATCAACTGTATGACTTGGTATAAATATTAATTTAATCTGCAAATTTTAATTTTTATATCCAATCTGACATTGAAAAGAGTAACTACTGAGTTTATTGCCGGTTTCTTCTCGGTAGATGCGACATTCCAAACAGGTGGTAGATTCAAATTGTTCTATTTTATACCTATTACTTGACGATTTACGAGTGCTTTTTTGAGGCCTACTAAATAAAGATATTTTGAGTTTGAGTAACCTGCTGTATAAAGGTCACTACTAGACTTAGGCTTCTACTATTCCCAAAATAAATTTATATAAAACAAATTTCCAAAATATCTACGCCCAAGATTGTATTACACAAAGAAACCGTGGAGATACCTCGCTCTATAGCTCTTATTCATAACACTAGAAATGAAGACCCACATGTCGGTGCTGGCACTACTGGCAACACGAAGAGCTTAGTCTGAGGCTAAGTATTTCGGACAAAATGATGTCGCGTTCCAAAAGCAGAGACTATCAGCACATGTTTACTGTATCATACTCTCAGTAGTTATCAGTTAATCATCGCCTGAACTCAATAGGGTTCCGTCATTTATTTTCAGTGTTCCCATGATTACATTCCATCAACATGTCAGCCTCAAATTAATATAAGTACCATTGTTATGCAAGAATATGTAAATTTACACATGTAGGCGAAATTTTAATTCTATCGGAATCAATTAGACTTGCCCAATTTAATTACAATCAGACACTGGAAGAGGAGAAAAAAAAGCTTAAAAAAACACTTCATTTCAACATGCTAAAAAAATATGTAATATGGGCGAAACTGTGTTTCAACCCCCGGCTAGCTCGCATCTTGCTCAATCTTTTCTCAAATTACAAGTGAAAGAGTGTACAACCCAACTTAATTTCTGTTATATATAAACTCTCAAACTATTAGAGAAATAAGTACAAAAAAGATGGGGTATAGTTACCTATCAATATATATTTAAAAAATATAATAAAATACACTCTATTGCCCCTATTTTATCTATTATCTATACTTATAATAAATCTGTAGAGAGGTCAATTCTGTACATGAAATATATTTTCAAAATAACTATCAGGGGGTGATGAGTGATCGATACTGATGCCAAAAATGCAATCAGTAAAATTTTTGTCTGTCTGTCTGTCTGTCTGTATGTTCCTTATAGAAACAAAAACTACTCGACGGATTTTAACGAAACTTGGTACAATTATTCTTCATACTCCTGGGCAGGTTATAGTATACTTTTCATCACGCTACAACCAATAGGAGCAGAGTAGTGAAGGGAAATGTTGGGAAAACGGGAGAAGTTACTCCATTTTTTAAGCTTCCGTCGCGTGTGCAGCCTTAATGGTTAAAGTTACATAGAAATCATGTATGACGGAAATAGTCTTTATAATATTAACCATAAACGCGGGTGACACCGCTGGCACAGCTAGTATTTAATAAATGCTGTTGATGAGGGCACTTTTTCAAGTTTAATGAAGATTAGTAAAATAATTCCTCTTTTTAAATTAGGTGACAAAAGGGACCTTTAACCAAGTATGATGTCTGATTTATTTACCGTCGTATCACTGTTTATATACCTATCACTCAATCTGTTAGTGTATGCTTACTCATGTTAGGTTTACTACGTGGAGTACGTGATGTATTTTACAACGTGCGGCAATGCGGCGCAGTTCTCCCCCTTTATTAAAAAAAAATAAATACAAATACACATAATGACAACAATAAAATTTACGACGATAGCGACGCTTGTATATGTGTTCTCTGTAGTCACATTGTCGTATTCGCCATCCATCATAAAATCTTCCATCATAAAATGAGCTCCATTTCTTTACTAGAGACTTGTGCGAGATCATATTATGTGCTAATCAACAAACATTTTTTTGGCATGACTCTAGACACAAAATTACAATGGTCTCCCCATGTTTCAACCCTGGCAGGAAGACTTAGCTCAGCTGCGTATGCGGTTAGGTAAATAAGGAATCTTACTGATGTAAAAACGGCTAGATTAGTTTTGTTTTAGCTATTTTCATATCACCATATCCTACGGTTTCCGTTTTGGGGATCAGCAGATATCCAGATAATTTTAGTACTACAACAAGGGGAAATTAGGGCTATTTACCAATTTAGACCTCGCGACTCCCGAAAAGAGTTTGTGCGAACTATATGCTCGCACTAAAAGTGGAAGTACTTCCGCCGAGCTAGGTGTTGCTTGCTCGGGAACCTAGAGCCATCTAACCGACTTGGTAAATATACATAGAACATTTAAACTTAGTGGCGAGAATAAGTTCGTCAGCGCCATGCAGGGTTGTGGCGTTTCTGCATGTTCAATTGACGTCATCTGTTTACATATTGTTGAAGCTATAATCTTGACTATCTTGGGGCGCGGTCGATTGATTACATTGAAAAAGTCAGGTATGTAGCTATGACAAATTTATGTGCGGTGGTTGTCACGATGATTTTTCACCATAGAATAGAATAGAATAGTGTAGAAAAAACTTTAGGTATTTGGCACACACACAAGGGATACATACATAAAAAAAATACAAACAAAAAACAATGACAGAAAGAAAGAATAAAACGTACAAATATAAGGTGTGCCAAAACGGCGCCAGCTCAGCTTAAGTCGTGAGCCACCTGATAGTTAGTTAACTCATGACACTGGTTTTCAGCGGGTACCAGGTCTACTCCGTGCATCCGTCCCTTTCTCACGGTACCCAACGAGTGAGACGAGATAATGATGATAGGAAGCTGATGCGCGATGCAGAGGTGCAGCCATCACATAACAGAAAAAAATAAACAAATAGAAGATAGAAAAAGAAAAAAAAAACAATAAAATCATGATAAGAAAATAATATTAATAAATAAATGAAATAATAAATAAAAGATATAATAAATAAATAAATTATCCAAACTGACACACCAATTCCCTAGTTCCAAACTAAGCTAACGCTTGTACTATGGATACTAGGTGAACGGATAGACATACTTAAATACGTTTATAAACATCCATGACTCGAGTACAAATGTCCTTTAAACTCCGATAATTGGAACATCGAAAATGTTCCTCCTTACATTTTTCATCCTAACAATCACAATTCTTAACTAAGTACTCTGTTTCTAAAGTTCATAATTCCAAATCATTCAACTTCATAATGTCAGTAGCAATAAACATCTATCAAACTATTATTTGTTTTCCTATATTATCTCATAAGTATTAAACCGTCTTTTACACTAGACATAAAAATAAACTCGCTGTGGTTAGCGGGAAGCGAAACGACGAGCGGGTTAGGTCGACATATACACAGCGAACGAGCTGAGCGAGGGAAACGAGCGTACCGCGGCAGCGGCCGGCGAGTGCCAGAAGCGACTTTAGGGCGTTTCTCACATTAATATAGGTATCTACATCACTTTAAATTTGTATACAAATATAATATTATGAAAATTATGTTTAGAGATAAAAGCGTTATGAGAAATAACAGTAGGGGTTCAAATATATTTACATTATTGATACTTAATATGTGTTATGAACATCGTCGGTGTAGTAATACCAATAGTATGAATGAAAACATTAGGACGAAAAATTTAAGGAGGAGTGATTATTCGGATTACAAGTCGGTAGGAAAAACTATTTGGGTAAAGAACTTTAGGTGAGTATACTTTTAAAAAGCTGTCAGAACGCAATCACTTCCTAGACCCTGCGCGCACTGGTGACTTTAGTCATCGTGACAAAAAATTCTATGTCACTGGCACGTAACTCAACATTTCCTAACTGCGCACACTTGCGGTGACAGCGACGAAATGTTCCTGCATCATTATTCGATATGATGGATCTCGAGGAGACGATTGTATGTTTGTGCACTCATTTTAAAAAATATATATATTTTTATTTTTATATTTCATATTAATTTATTTATTTAAAATTTATAGCTCATAAATTGCTGGATCTCAATAGACTTGTTTTATACTTTTTTAATCAAATAAAAAATCAGGTCCATAAATCAGAATTTAATTATAATCTATCCGTTATGTACATAATTTCCATAGCTAGCATACATTATAATTTATGGCTGAATATGGTTATGGGGGCTAGCTGCCCCTTTGACTGCCTACCCCTTCGGCGATTACGGGTGTGATGATATATTTCTATGTATGTATGTACTATTTGTAAAAAGTGGTGCTCCGCAGTTTCAACTTTTTTATATAATTTATTTTGAATTCCAATCAAAATGAAAATTATTTCAAACTATGATTTATTTTTATATTAATACTGATCATCATCATCATCATCTTCCTAGCGTTATGTCCCGTGCTTAGACGGGGTCCGCTTAGACCATGATCCAGGATTTAGCGAGTCTGGTAATTACATTGAAGCGACTGCCGATCTGACCTTCGAAACCCTAAGATAGGGCAACCAGACAATTTTTTGGATCATGGTTACAAATCCAAAGTTGTTTGAATTTGCAGGTTTCATCACGATGTTTTTCTCTCCCCGTCCAGCTAGTGGTATAAATACGTACCTACATAGATTTGAAAAATACAGAGGTACGTGCCCGGGTTTTAACCCGCATTCCTCGGTTAAGAGGCGCGTGTCCTTACCATTGAGCTACCACCACTCACTCGATTGACTTTTTCAATGTTATCTTAAAATATATCTCTTATATACTGGTATCCTCACATAAATCATATGCAGATATATCTTAAGCGCACGCGATTAGAAGACTCAGAATCAACCAATTATGGATTTTTTGTTTTTGTTGTGTCTTATGGGACACTTCTTTGTTGTCACTGGGTTCGGAACATTTTTAACCGACTTAAAAAAAGGAGGAGGTTCTCAATTCGACTGAATTTTTTTTTTGTATGTATGTAAATAGCCTATTCTCAGAGATATCGAGTACGATATCTCTGAGAATATAATAAGTTTAAAACAGAATATTTTGATTCGTAGAAAGTACGATTCATGAAAAGGAGTATTGACACTAGAGTTGCCAAGAATAGTGATTTGGCCAAATACCGAATACCGAATATTCGGCAACGCTGTCGGCCGAAGCGCCGAATACTTGGCCGCCGAATATTCGGCACAAAATACATGCTTGTCAAGCGCGTAAACAATTATAAAACAAGTCGAGATCTGTCTCCTTCGTGCGCGGGCGGGTATTTATGTCTGTTTGTTTCAATTGCGAGTGAATCATGGCACGCTTTTTCAGATCATTTTAGACAATACTTACATTAAATAAAACATTACTATTTTGTAGAGAAGTTTGTTCGTTAGTTCTTTTTCAATTGTTTGTTCGACAAAAAATGACACCAGTTAATAAAAAATTATAAGATTTTTGAAATACACGACAGTTTCTGGAACTGCTTAAGGAAGTCGCTACAGATAATATGCGAAATAGTGATGATGAGGAGGAGGTGGAGAAGAATACTTTTTAAGATTTTTATTTGAAAACAATTCAGCAAACGAAAAACAATACCCAAACCTCTCAAAATTTGCTAAAGTTTATCTTTCTTCTTCCGGGAGTAGCGTGTATAGTGAGAGGTTGTTTTCAGAAACTGGTGTCATTTACGACGAAAATCGTAATCCTTTGCTACCAACAAATGCTAAAAAGCTTCTTTTTATCCATCACAACTTACCACTGATAAATTTTACCTATTAAAGTCTTGAATAATATGATGTGTCTTTTTTTATATGATTTGGTATTCGGTCGGACGAATAGTACGTATTATTCGGCCGAATACCAAAAAAGTGGCCGAATAGGCCGAATACCGAATAGTAGCCGAATATTCGTGACTGGCCCGTTGGTCGAGTGGTCAGAGACCCTAGCCACGAAACCAAGGGTCGCGGGTTCGAATCCCGCTAGGGGCAAATGTGTCGTGTGATGAACATGGACATTTGTACTCGAGTCATGGATGTTTATAAAACGTATTTAAGTATGTCTATCCGTTCACCTAGTATTCATAGTACAAGCATCAGCTTAGTTTGGAACTGGGGAATTGGTGTGTCAGTCTGAAAGATTTATTTATTTTTATTATTATCTCTAATTGATACCTATCACCGGAATCGTACGTGAAACAGACTATATGATAACAAAAAAGTAAATCTTATCATAGTTAAACTGATTGAAAACCATATTGTTTTTGGTAAACTTTGCAAGTTATAGAATAAAAAACAAGATGCCACCTCTACTACAAAGATTATTTCTCTGTAACTTACATTTATTCTTTGTGACGATAAGGGAAACGCCAGAGTCACCTTTGCAAGTGCCGACAGTGCCATCGCCGCTGGTGCAGATGTTGTCCTGGAGGATCAGGGGGAAGCTGAAGCGGCACAAGGAGTTAGCGATCACTCTCAGGCCGACTGCAATGATAAATAGATACAACAAATTTACATTGGTACAGTTAGGTTATGTTAAGCGTTGTAGTTAGAGATCCCGGCCATTAAATCAAGTGCAGGGTGTTGGAATCCGATTCGTTCAAATTAATGTTATTCGAAATTCCCGAGACTAGAAATTATTCAGAATAATGAATAGGTTGATGTAATAGTAAATTTAGTAGGTAATACAGTATTTTAGAACAAATAATCAATATTTTTTTGGGTTTATCACAATTAAATTAATTTAAATGTACAAATTAATTAATCAAGAGTCGCGATAGTTCAACAAAAAAGACACGATCTTCATATCCTAGGAGTGTGGCTTTATACCCGAGCATATGCCTCTGGATTTGTCTGGATCCAATTTGTCTGATTTCCCTACTTAAGGGTTACGAAGGTCAGGTGGGCTGTCGCTTTTATGAAATAATCAGACTTGCCAAATTCATAAACATGTTTAATTCTTAAACATCGGATCTGGACTAAGCATGGCATATAATGCTAGGCCTACATACATATCATCATGGTCACAATTCCCGAAGGAGTAGGCAGAGTCAAAGGACAAGCTAGCCTCCTTAATCAAATTCAGCCGAAAAATAAAACTGGGTTGGGTTAGATGGAAAATTGTGATAAAGTAGTGACTCGTCGCCTACACAATTACACACGCAAAACTCGATATACCATTAGTCGCCTTTTACGACATGCTAGGCAAGGAACGCCATTGGCACATTCTTTTAAAGTCCCAGACCAACATGGGACTAAAATTATGTATAAATGAATTACCTTGTTCAGTCAGTCCGAACCCAGATGCGATAGCGTTCAACCCAACGAAGTCTTCCTCAAGCTCATCTCCAGAGGGCAGCGACACGGGCGCGATAGTGTCTAAGAAGTGTTCAAAGTATTCACATCGTGAAAAATAGGCCTAGGCTAGGCCAACTAGTGTAGTATAGAATCTATTTACTATTAAAATACTTAACAATTTTAATAAATAAAAAATTCAATTGGAACGTAATCGATATATTATCGACATAATATCGGGTTCGTATGTACGAAGTAAATACTTAGGTAATTCTTGAACTTTTAAGTATCAAGTCACTGGATAAAATGATTTTCTTGTTATTAAGTCTTATAATTAAATTATATGTGAGGTTAACATCACCAAGATAAACCTACTTTTATAAACAATTTATACATATAGCATGCCCCTTGAACCATACTCAGCCAAAAATAAAGCCGGGCTGGGCTAGATGGAAAATTAAAAAAGTAAAAAAGCAGTGACAAGCGGCTAACCTGTCGCCTACACAATCACACACACAAAACCCGACATACTATTAGTCGCCTTTTACGACATGCTAGGCAAGAACCACAGTTGGCATATTATTAACCGACTTCAAAAAAAGGAGGAAGTTCTCAATTCGACTGATTTTTTTTTATTGTATGTATGTTACTCGATATCTCTGAGAATTGTTAACCGATTTCCAAAATTCTTTTTTTTATTCGAAAGGGTTTACTCCCGAGATGGTCCCATTGCCACCAAGTGAGGATCTGATGAAGGGATCCCAGAAAAATCGAGGGAAATCCACAAATTTTATAGGTACGTACAATGTGTTTTAGACATTTTCTAAGATTTTTCAAGTATTTAAGCATGGTACTTATCATCTTATGTTGGTGAGCTGATGATGGAAGGTACAACTCCTTAACAATTAGGAATTAGTTTATGATTCTTTAAATATCATCATCACTCCAAAACTAACTGATTGTTGTAAATATTTAAATACGTGTTAATCTATAATATAAAAATGAATCGCTGAATGTGTTGCTAGGCGCAAATCTCGAGAACAGCTGAACCGATTTCGCTAATTCTTTTTTAGTTATGTTTGTTGTTATCAGGTGAAGATTCTTATGAAAGAAAAAAATAAAAAAGTTGCACGGAAAAAAAATGGGTATTGAAAATCCGAGAACGGGGCGTTAAGAAGTGCGCCGGGTCAGCTAGTGATTAATACTTTCATCGAAGCAGTCGGAAGAATTTATTTTATACTTTTTAGGGTTTAGACATTTAAATAGCTATTAAGGCAGAAACATTTTTGCGGGGTTTTTTTGAAGTCAGTTTTTATTTTTATTTTTATTTTTTTAAGTCCCGGACCAACATGGGACAGTAGGCTGGGTTGGATAGAAAGCTGTGAAAAATGGAGTGACAAATAAATAAATAAATCTTTCAGACTGACACACCAATTCCCTAGTTCCAAACTAAGCTGATGCTTGTAGGGTAGGGCGGGGCTAGTGGAGCAATTTTTCACTTGACCGATCATAACTCCTCAATGATAACTCCAAATTTTTATTTGTGCGAGTTATTTGTACTTATGGGTAGGTAATTTATTCCTTCTGAAAGAATACATAGTAATTTATTTTTAAAATATGAGTCTTGAGAGTTACTGCCGTTGAAGTGAAAAAAGGCAGACATGCTCAATGTCCCCCCCGCCGGGGTCCTCGGTTTGTCGTACCGGGGGGGCTCAGTAGGCCCTGCCATGGCAGGGCTGAAGCGAAGAGGGACCCCGAGGTGAGCCGCGACTGCACGACTTGCATCCGGGCAGTTGCGGCGGTCCGGTCGTATACAGGCCCATTGCGACCGGACCAGGGTTGCCGAGGAAGAGGAGGAGCTGAGTGTTGTCGTTGCTCGCCTCCCTATCCTCGGCAACCCGACAGGGGCGCGCTGGGTCGCGTCGTGGTGGGTCGCGGAGGGATTGAGCGTCTCGATGCTCTCCCTCCGTGACGACAGGGCTCTGCCCTCAATTTGGGTCGCCGGGCGGAAGGCGGCCCCCCCTGACGGGACGCTCTCCGCGTGCCCTCTGGCTTAGCAGAGGGCACAGCGCGAGAGTGGGCCCACGACGCCGGTCACGGGGACGATCGGCGTCTGAATCCTAGGCGGAGTAGTTGAGACATGCTGGGTGGCCTGGCATGTCTCGACGCGCGCGCGTGCTCGGTGCTGTGCATCCGACGACTGATGGCGTGGGCTGCACAGCATCGACCACCGCCGCGCGAGGTGAGCCGCGCAGCGCGGCACGCGCACTACCGGAGGAGCTGTCGTATAGTCCCGACAGTGGGGATACTGGCTCCTCCGGAACTGCGCCGATGGAGGCCACCTTGGGGTTTAGTCGGTTCGAGTCCGACACACCGCCCTCTGGATCCCCGTCCGGAGGTTGACGGCTCGTGGGAGTTCCGCAAGTAAAAAAAAAAAAAAAAAAAAAAAAAAAAAAAAGACATGCTCAATGCACCCCATGGGTGGGGTACGTTGAGCAAGGGTATGGGGTACATTGAGCAGTAACAAATGCTAGTCTAATCATGGGTTAAATGTTTGCTAGACATGAAATAAAAATTCTTTGTGATAATCAACTGTATATTTATTAATTGTTTACTGACATAATTGAAAAAAATATCGCAACTTAATACTTCTTCTAGATATTAAACATGAAAATAAAATCAACAAATAATCAACAATATCTTAACATTCATTTTTGGAATAGACTCTACGTTTAATCAGACTTCAAGATTTACTGAGTAGGTATATAGCCTACATTAAAAAAAAACATGGCAATAATGAGATCTATCTCGAAAGAACTAATCATCGTCGTCGGAATTGCAATTAATACAAGTGAAATGCAACTCAGTAATTGCACACATTTTCTGTGTGCCCATTAATTGCAGTGTTCGTACTCGATCCACTTCACCCCTGGTATGCTATCTGACCAAACTTTGCTACAAACCAGGCAGGTATACTCATCTTGATTAATTTCATCACTTGACTGTAGTATTCTTTTAGAAACACTCTTTCTTTTTTTGGCAATTTTCTTCTTTGGTTTCTTAACTTTTTTAATGGTTTTATTTTTTTCTTCTTGCAGAGCGTTTTTCTCAGGAGTATCTGTGAGAATAGCAGCTTTTCTCTTTTTTCGATTAGTTACACGTGTCTGTCTTTAAATTTAATAGCACATTCGTAGGCAAGGCGACGAACATCTTTTGGGGAGTATCCGTTGAAGATTGATGCCATTTGTAGCAAGTATTTTTTTAAAGAATCCTCTTGGGTGGGAAAAAATACTTGCCTTGGTGTTGCTTAACCCATTGAAGGAACACCTCTTTGTGACTCCAATTTCTGAATAAATCTAGTCAAAGTCATTATTTTGACATTGAATTCCTTGTCGGCGGCATTCATTCATACTTTTGCCTTCATCGATAGTATTTGCAGTCTCCTTTAACTGTCGTGTAGAGTAAGAACGTCTCGACGTTTTCCTTTTATAAGTTCGCATTCTAAAATAAAAGAAAAACATTACAATACTTTGTATTTAAATCGTGGGGTTAGTTGGGCAACAGTTGCTCAACTTACCCCGACCCAAATATTTGAATCAAAATTGAGGTTATGAAAAAACGGTATGAATCGAATCCAAATTCTTTATAGATATCAAAAACATTTATTCATACATACATTTAAAGTTTTTGCTATGATTGTCGATTCCTCGTAATAATATAAAAATAGGTAATTACAATAAAATATTAATTTCACATACTATGTAAATTGTCACCACAGACGAGTAATGTTAAATTGTCACCATTTGCATTAGTACAATGTTTTTCTAAAGCTGTCAAGCGTCCGTCAAATAACCGCATAGGCTAAGGCAAAAGAGATCCTATTTGTCTTACATACATAGCATACAGACAGACAGAGTTACTTTCGCATTTATAATATTAGGAAGTCCCACGGCTGTGGGATTTTCTTCGATGTGAGAGGGATTTTAGATCTGTAAGGAATGAGACGTTTTTTCGAGTAAAACGTAGCCTATGCCACCTTCTTGCAAAATCATATTATATTCTCCCAATGTACCATTTTACATGAAATTTATGCAAGGATACGTAACAAAATTATTATACATATTATTTGTAATAGCTTATGTACATTATACTAATCAGTTGGACAAAGGTCATTATTGGACTTAGGATTTCATTATAGATAAGTATCGAGATTACATTGCTGTAAGCGCTAATTTAATAGGATTAGGGTAGCCACTCGTATTTCTACTTCAAGTTAAAACATTTGGTAAACTTGAACTATTCAACATTAATGGTGATAAATACTTCTGTTACTAGGATAGTTATTGTAGGTAATATTACCACTGAGTAAGGTCTAAGTAAAAAAATATTATCGTTTAAATAAATAGATGTTACTAGAATAAAAATGTAAATATGGTTAAGTGACCTTGATAAGAGATGCGCTCATTTATGCATTTTTCTCTTTCACGTTTTCAAGTTCACGTTTGAACATTTTAAAACTTAGTCAAAGTCAAAATACTCTTTATTTACATAGGTTTGAAACAAACACTTACAAATCGTCAATTCAACAAGAACATCTACGACCGGTTCGGAATGTTGCTTCTACTGAGAAGAAACCGGCAAGAAACTCGGTAGTTACACTTTTCAACAACATCTTTTACAAAGGTGTATAGACACCAAAGTATAAAAAAACGATGTTTACTAAATTAAAGCATAAATTATCCAGACAAGAGCAGACCAGTTCCCCAAGGGTGCCACCTTGGGGAACTGGTCTCTGTTCCCAAGCATGACGTATTGTCAGCCATCGCTTTACTTAACCAACTCAATATTTTAGGGAATGTAACGACCCGCCACATAACGCCACTACCTCAGCGACGTTATGGTAAGCGTGACAACTCAATCTTGGCGCGATAAAAAATAAAATAAACAGATAATTGTATTCAACAAACCAACCGTAGGACATAGCTCAAAAGTCCTATTGAATTGTATTGAAGTTATATATTTTAAATTATATATAATTATATAATAATAAATGAATAAAATTAATTAATTATTTAATTTACAATATTACACGTCCATGAGCTTTGTGAAAAACTAGTTGAATTAATAAACAACAACAATAAAAATTTTGAGTGCTAACTAACTGGTTAGCCATATGCAGACCATAGGTTCTTGTCATATAAATAATCTTCAACTCTATAATAACCTTTTTTCATGAAGAACTCTTTAATGTGTAGCTTAAAATCAATCGCAAATTATATAATATATATTTTACTGATTTATTCACAAAGGTAAATCTCGTGACAAGCTTTATATCATATAATTTGTGTAATTACGTTTTATGTTAAAAATAGAAGATTTAAAATACAATTTTAGTTTTTCTTTTAAGCGCATTTAAATGAAAGCTTGTTTTTAAGAAGTATTTTTTTTTACTTTTTAGTTATTCGACTTATTCTCAGCAGGCCACTTGTTACCCATTTTTAATACCTATATTGTAGGAATGCATTAAAAATATTTAGTCCGTCATCTTGAATTTAAAATAACATCACACAGCTAACCATGTATTGTCCCAAACTGAATGCGTAGGTATACAACATTTCAGATATGGTTATCTTTTACCTCCGTCATCAGACCCTGGTCACTACCAAGAATACAGTACTTATCAAGGCAAATCAAACGAGCCCAAACTCAAAGGGGTTACGGGGTTCCTATGGTCACCTTCCGGCTCCATCATCAGACCCTGGTCACCGCTTAGCATTAAAGTACTCATTAAGACGAATCAAATGAGGCCAAACTACGTACCTACTTACGTTATTTGATTACAGCGTTTCTATGGTCACCGCCTAGGATTAAAGTACTTAACTTAAGACAAATCAAACGAGCCCAAACTCGATGGTGTAAAGTAATTTTATTAGACAGTTCCTATGGTCATCTTCCAGCTTCATCATCAGATCAGCTTCATGGTACAATAATATTGCATTATCTCGCCATATGCACATGCATGCAAAATTTCAGCTCAATCGGTAACCGGGAAGTGGATCAAATTAAACTCGCCAGATTTGATTACAGACAAACTAAATAAAAGCTTGTAATAATAAGGTTAAGTGAACTTGACAAGAGATGCGCTCTTTAATGCATTTCCTCTTTTATAACTCTAATCTTATTAGATTAGTCCGTAGAAGATGCTGTCTTGTCATTTATTCCAATGCATACCTACTTCTATAAAAATGGAAAACATTGAAACAACAAAGTTATTTTAACGACATTTATTGTTGATCTGCGGGATGATCAACGTTTGGGAGTAATTTTTTAGATGTGCTGGTTCAAGAACTCGACGAATGATGTGGTTCTTGCATACACGGAAGGGGCGCTGGCTTCGCAGCCCAGGGGGCTTCCGAAGGACACGACACCAATCTATGAAGAAATGAAACAATTAATTATTTCAAAAAACTTAAATTTCAAACATAGGTCTATTAAATTAATCATGACGTAATTTGCTAAAACTGCAATTTTTTTTTTCAACCAGTATTCTTTAACGATAGTTATTTAGTTTAATGAATTACGGGTTATTTTATTGTATTTAACTTATAACCCTTTGCCCGCCGCAGACTCAATGAATTAATTCATTTATTATTAGATCTTAGATACCTACAAGATTTAGTAGTAAAGCAAAAGAAAAACTATATATTACCAAAAGCTTTTTGTTGTTCCTGTTGACAACCAGGGGACCACCGGAGTCACCTTGGCAAGCGCCGACGGTGCCGGCTCCGCTGGTGCAGATGTTGGTCTCATGGAGGTGCAAAGGGAAGTAGAAGCGGCACAAGAGGTTGGACATCACCCTGAGGCTCACGTGGCTCAGGAACTGGTCGGCGGGGATGTTGCCATCTGGAACGTACGAAGGTTTCATGGTTTTTATATATATATACCTACATACCATCAAACCCGTAATATTCAAAGGAATGGGCAAAGTCCAGAGTCGAATTTGAATTGGGTTAAACAGAAGCTTAAAAAATTCTGACAAGAGAGCGCGTCGCTTACTCAATCACAATCCCAATACCCAAAATACAATGAGTCGCATTTTATGACATGCTAGGAACACAGTTGGCACATTTAATTTGAGTTCCAGACCAACATAGGTTTTTGTCTACTAGTTGGTTACTAGAAACTATCAACAAATAAAATGTGAAAGCGAACTTTTACGGAATATGTTAATTTGTTTTGCAAATCCTTAATTTTTTATTGTTTTAACTAAGCAAGCAACAGACTAGCTTAGAGGAACGAAGCTGCAAAATGTACCGTGATTACGAGTTAACAAAATGGTAAATAATGTTTTTTATAACAGACCTTGTTGAGTTAGTCCAAATCCAGAGGCAATAGCAGTGGAGCCTTCGAAATCATCTTCAAGATCACTTCCAGAAGGCAGAGCCACGGGTGCAATGGTGCCTATGTAAATGAAAAATTCATGTAATTATTTTTACTGTCATTTTCTATATCTAACATACTATTATGAAAAACAAAATATTAACAAGATCACATAACTATAACTGGTTCAAGATATTTGCTAAGTTAAACTTTGCTAGATACCTTTATATACAGAAAACAAATAATGCCATGAAATAGTAGAGTAATTATAAAAAACATATTCCTGTGGATTTATTTATTTATTTAATAAAATGTTTCTTGTAGATATGTAATAAATAAACGAAAAAGTGAAATTAAATTCTGGCTACATACATAATTTTTTATTTGGATCTAAAAGTATCTATTTATAATAGGTCAATTACATAACGCAACTTACTTGAAGTTGTGACAGCGTTAGCCAAGTAAAGGACTCCAATATCGTTGCGGGCCAGAAGGGGGAACCAGTTGGGGTGGCTTACGAAGACGCTGCTGAACTGCCTGCTACCGCCGGTAAAGAGGGTGACGGAGCCGAGGACAACTTCGACCCTCCATCCCTGCATCTGGCCGTCGGACCAGCAGTGGGCAGCGCCGACCACTCTGTTGGAGCTGATCAAGGAACCACCGCAAACACCCCGCCTTCCGTCAGTGATACCAACGATGTCGATGAGGAAACCAGCCTGAATAAGACAAGCATATTAAAATAAAAGCTAACGATAATGTTCTAACAATGAAAAAAATTAAGATTCACTGATGATAATGAAAACATGAAATCTATATTACCTGGTATGGGTACTGGCCAAGGGCAGCAGGCACTCCACCAATGATCCTCTGCTGGCTGAGGTACTGCTCCTCCAATGCTTGAAGCCTCTCGGCCTCTTTAATGGAGTTTTTGAGGTAACCATAAGCGGTGTTGTTTTCAAGCACCGGCGCCACTTTGCTGTGGGCCACAGAGGCCACAGCCAACAAAAGAATCAAGAGTTTCATGGTGACGGTCGAAGACAGTTAGCATGTCTAAGGTTTGCACCATATTTATACTTGGTTTTAATTAGATATTAGATAAGATTATAAAACCGAAATGATAGGCGGATGAATATAGATAGCTTTGATTTTAAGCAAGCGATAATCGAAGATTAATGTATGACAGTATGAAATGGTGGCGTTACGTGCTTGATTAAAAAATATATTGTACAGTAGCAAAAATTACCTGAAAACTTTAAACTTTATAGCTGAGGGCGTAAGACCATATTCAGCTATTTCTGTTGCTGACCGTACATTCTGTCGGCTGCGCTCGCGTCGTACATCGATGAAACATAGCCTATATATTATTCGGGTGTATGAGCTATATTATTCTAAAGTTTCATTAAAATCCATTTAGTAGTTTTTTGTGAAAGAGTAACAAATATCCATCCATACCCATGTATTCTTTACGATTTTATGTAGTATTCGAGACATGACCATTTTTGTAAAATTTTCAGATGTTTGTTATCTGTAAGCAGTTTTGTTTATAATTTTTTTGTGTGATGTTAATTAAAGATATTTTTAGTCCATGTCCATGTCTAAAGAGTATAGAAATCTATAGAAATACGTATGTTATTACGACAATTACAAAAAAATATCTTTAATAAACATCACATAAAAATAGTTCATGTTCATTTTACAAAAATGGTCATATCCTAAAAAAGATCAACAAATCCTAAGACATACATGGGGGTTCAATCGATGGGTATTGGTGTCCCCGATCACTGACCTTCGCTGGTACAGGTTGCGTGGTATAGGGTGTCTTGAGATAATCGAGTATTTTCCACTGAAAAGCGGAATTAATCTACAATATCAGACGATGCTAGGTATAAAAAGAGTCATTTGGGGCAATTTTGCGCACTTTTATCTTTGAAGACATGCCACATCTACAATTTAAGGGTTAGGAAACGAAAAATACATTAATAGGCTATTTGACAGTACGAAAAATAATGAGTTATTTTTTGTCATCCGCGTTCCTTACGAATTTTAACAGCGATTTCCATTAATAAATATAAAAAATATTGAATATTTTCACCAAAAAACCCAAAATAAAATAAATTTATTTTAAGTACGAGCCACGTGACCGTAAACGGTTGTGATTGGCTGAATGGATTGTGACGTCGCACGTCTGTGAACAACCAGTTCTGCCAATGCTTTACGCTCGAGTTCCTTGTTTTCTTACGATTTTTAAGTCTATCATTGTACATTATTTGTATCACTTCACTTGTATAATCATGGTGAATGATTTTGTAAAAGCAGACAGCGGAAACTATGCATTGACTAAACAATCAAAGCTACAAGTATTATATATTACGAGCAAAATAACAATAATGAGAAAAAAACGGAATGCGCAATGCGAAATGCGGGTACGCACCTTTACGGGGTAAGTAGACGTAGTAAGGGAAATAGTGTGCAATTGTTTTCTTAATAAAATAAACTTTTTGAATGTTAATATCTAACAAGTAAAATAATTCAAGTGGCAGTAAATAAGTCTTTGAAAATCTGTTAAAAATGTTAATTGAATAACTTTTGTTCATAACAATGACATCAATCTACTTTGAAAAACAAATTATTGTCCATAAAATAAAGTTCATGCATATCAAAGTAAACCTTTACAATACAAGGGGGAAGTATGAGTTTAATATTCAGGTTGATGATTAAATAAAGGCAAAATATATATTGTTTTATATATTGTTTGTTTTATTACATCCTTTTTTTCTGTACTTAAGGAATGCCTTTACGCACCTTCCAGGTAGACCTGAGTAAGAATCTACAAGGGTGTGTCGGGCTCGGAACTCAGTTGGCAACACCCTAGTTCCCCTACCGACTAAACCTCACGACTGCCATTCTTCGGGCGCTGAACGTATAACTATCGGAGACCCCACTGCCGGGATTCGCTCGAAAAGTTTACGCAGCGCGCGCTGTCGCGTTGCGGCCCATCTCGAGAGAGTGGAATTCTCCCCCAGAATACCTAGTGTGATGTGTACGACAACACAACACACACACAACAACACACTTGTACACTAAATAATTTATTTCATTCGTGAGATTTTATTTATATGTATTTGTTGAAGAAGTCGATGAATGCAGTCGCTCTGGCGTACACCGAACGCTGGTTGGCTCCACACCAGTCTGCGAAGAGAAAAAGGGGATGTTCTTATTGAAAATCATTAGTGTCCATATGAGTAAACCACAATAAAAAATCCCCCTATGGTCCGTTCCTGTGGGTACCCACGGCAACGGCACCTCTTTTCTCAGCATTGGAGGAGGTAGGCCAGGATTTAGCCTTCCACGCGGTCCGAGCCATGGTACCACCCGCCCTCATGGTGTAGTAGAGTTGCCTGAGCAAAAGGCTCAGGTGGACCACGTATTTCCATAGTACTCGTCGAAACCAATATAAGTCGTCTTAATCCCAAAACCAAACCCAATCTTGACGTTTCGCAGGAGAGTGACGTTGCTGAAGTAGTTGTGGGGAGTAGCACCCCCGGACGTGCCTTGATCGATGCAGTTGATGTTAGCAGTCCGTCATCTGCGGCAGGCGGAAAGTTATTTTCCCGTGATTTCAGTAAGTTAGAGGCCGATTCTGACACACTGACGAATATGTCGGACGCAAGTGCCGCCTCCGAGTGGTTCAAATATTCGAAGACGCGGTAGCGCACACTACTTGTGGACACTGGGTCGTCGAGTGGAGAGTCCGCGACGTCTTCTAAGTCTACACCATCCTAGGTCAATAAAATCTGGTCGTCCGGCCGCAACAGAAATGTACGTAAAAAAGGCAGCGGCTCAGAGCGAGCTAAACCCCGCCAAGAAGGAAATGCTCCAACTTGAACTCGAGGAGCATATCCTGAGCAAACCTAGGAAAGGCAAACCCATGTGGTCCGTACAAAAATAGGCTACAGCGTCTCCGCCGAAAACAATCTGCAGGATTTGACGGTCTTCGAAATTGAAAACATCGTTATGGAAGATGCTGACGAGATCACGATCATGGCATCCAAATGCGGGAACATCAAGGGCACGTTCCAGGAAGGATTTAAAGATCGTGCCCAGAGCATGAAAGCGGCTATGGGCGAGCTGATGAAATGCAGAGCTGATGAAATCAGAGGAGACTAAGAGACTGCAGGTGACCAATGACCTCTTTAAAGAGTGGAAACACAGAGGCTCCGTTCGTTTGCATGGAAGTCGGCGATACCATTGCTCATGGGCGGCCAGGCGGTGTGGAAACGGTCCACGATGGGAAGTCCCCAAGGTTCGGTGTTAGGGCCTACCCTATGGAACCTCCTGATCGACGACATCTTGCGCCTGCCGATGCCCGGGGGTGTAAGCGTAAGCATGGTGGCGTACGCGGATGATTTAACGATAGTGATCGAGGCGTCTTCAAGTGCTAGGATTGAGCAGCATGCTCAAACTGCTCTCCAGGCAGTATCTGAATGGAGCCTCCGCAACAGACTAAGTTTTCCCGCGGCGAAATCGCTGACGCTTAAGGGTAAACTTAAGCGACCGCCTACAGTACGAATGGACGGAGTGTCCATCCTCCAGGTGAGTAGTGCCAAACTTCAGTCACGATAGACAGTGCTAGCTCCTTCTTGCAGCAGGCTGATTTTATCGGCCGAAAGGCAGTGAACTGCTTCGGGAAAGTGTCGCGAATACCGTCATCGACCTGGGGCGTGCGGTACAAGGCACTTAGGATTCTGTATGCAGGGACCTATGTTGCAGGTTTTACCTACGCTGCTGCAGTATGGTGGCGACCCTCGTCGGTTTTCATGGTCCGGTGGGCATTGCTCAGTACCCAACGATCTGCCTTAATATTATTGACGAAGGTTTACAGGTCGGTAAGCACTTACGCACTGCCCGTGCTAGCTGCGGTGTTGTCGGCGGATCTGTAGGTTGTTCGAGCGGGACGAATCGTGCAGGAGTGTCCTGAGGGAGCCACAGGTAGGGAGCGGAACGCAGTCAAGCGGCGAATTGGTGAGGAGGTCGTGGCCCAATGGCAGAGCCGTTGGGAGGTAAGCGAGAAAGGCCGGGAACTTTTTATGTTTTTCCCAGATGTGGCAAGCAGACTGTCTTTCGGCTGGGTGGAATCGGACTTCGCGACATCACAGATCCTAACGGGACATGGGAGCTTCAACGGCCGCTTACACGCTATGACACTCAGCGACACAGCTGAGTGCCACTGCGGAGAAGCCAACGAGACTCGGGACCATGTCCTGTGGGGCTGTCAGCTGTATGTGCAGGAGAGATATCAGATGCTGAAGAACTGGACGAGAAGTGAGACCGGCACAGTGTACTACCAAGAATTGGTCAGCTCAACATAAGGATTCTCACGGTTGAAAGCATTTGCGCACAAGTGGTTGAAGAAGAGAGCGGAGATGGAGACGAAATAGATTAGAGCAGTTCGAACGCGAAGGCTGTGGAGTGCTGTCACAACCCAAAAAGGGGAGAGGCGATACAGAGAAGGGACGGACATAGACTTTGTAGGGAGCACGAAGCAGCGCACCCGGAAAAGAGTTTAACGCAAGTACCGGGTGCGTCTCCCGAGATTCGGTCCGTATGCCGAGAGGCGGGGAGGACCATGGGTTGGTGGTGAGTCCCAAACGGTGCAGGATACAATGGATGTCAATCTTAGGTGGCGCTCCAGATTTCACAAACGAATATAAACCACTCTGCCAGGGCCCAGGAAATCTTGAGATACTTTATTTATCATTATACATGTATGTACCATTATAACTATACTGATACTGTAAATGAAAATATTTGCCCCGTGATTCGATTTCGTATATACTAAAATTACCTTGTATATTCAAACACTATGTATATATTAATACCCAGACACAGAACTAACACAAGTATTTATCACACGAGTTTTAGTCTTGGGTGGGGATCGAACCCGCAACTCATGGCGTATAGAACAGGGTCACTACTGAATGCGCCGCCGAGCCAGTCAAAATATGATTTATATTACATGTGAACTTCGACTAACTGTTAAGAATAACTAAACTACAAAGTCAAAGTCAAAATATTCTTTATTTATATAGGTTTAAAAGAAACACTTATAAATCGTCAAAAACAGTTGAAAGAGATATGATTCTACCACCGGTTCGGAATGTTGCATCTACCGAGAATAATCCGGCAAGAAACTCGGTAGTTACTCTTTTCAACAACAGTATTAACAAAGTTGTAAGAATCATATTTAACTTTAAACCATGTTTCAAAGTGGGCCTGGTGTGAAATAAGATAATAAAAATTAATAATTACTAAGAAAAAAAAATATGACCCGACCAGAGCAGACCAGTCCCCAAAGGCGACACCTGTTCCCAAGCATGACGTATGTGTCAGCCATCGCTCCACTCAAACATATTTTAGGGAATGTAACGACCCGCCACATAGCACCACCACCCCAGCGACATTTTAGTGAGCATGACTACTCGGGTTAGTCAGAGAAAAATGGAAAAATAAAAAATAATAATAACAAGCCAACTAAAGAACACAGCTCAAAGCTTCTTAGGCAATGTCACATAATAAAAATTCAGTGAATTATTACATAAAATTGTGATGTCATGATTTTTTTTGGGTCCACCCTAAACCTTTCAACCGAACCTGGGCATTTACTTGGACAAACTACTGAACTGGGCAAAACACACAGAGCACATCACAACGAAAGCCAGTATAGCATTATGGCAATGCTAAAGACTGCTCGGCAGGAATTGGGGCTTAAGCCCTAAAATTACCTACTGGCTATACACCACAGTCATCCATCCAATCATCAAATACGGCTCCTTAGTTTGGTGGCCCAGGACCAATCTGAGTACAGCCCAAAAAAACCTAGAAAAACTACAGAGATTCGCCTACAGGCGATGTTGGGGTTACCCCCCCTGCATTTGGTTGTAAGACAAGAATCCTAGCCCTAGCGGGCTTCAGGCTTAAAATATCTGGATCCCTAATTAGGGTTTCCAGAATCAAAAACACACGCATAAAGGAGGATGCAATCAATCTGCAACCCACATGGGTTTGGGCTGTATTTTCAGGGTTCAGTCGCTGGGTGATGCTAACATTAGCATCACCCAGCGACTGAACCCTGAAAATACACTGTTTCCAAAAACACTACAAAATAGAACTCACAGCAGGGCAGCATGACTGTCCGAGCACACATGAATTAAGGATCTACACCGACGGATCGAAAACCGACCAGGGAGCTGGTGCCGGAGTTTTCTCGGACGACTTAAACATCAATATATCCAGGCCCCTAGGAATGCACAACACTGTCTATCTAGCAGAATGTGTTGGCATCATCCAGGCAGCACACGCCGTAGAGGCCAGTAAAAGTCACGGATACCCACATCCGAATACTTTCCGACAGTGCCTTGGTGCTCCAATCTCTAAAGAAGAACCACGTCACGTCAAGACTGATACTAGAATGCCACAACAGTGACACTGCAATGCATCAAGGGACACAGTGGATCGGCTGGTAACGATGCAGCTGATGAACTAGCCAGGAAAGGCTCCAACTCCAAAGCAGTCGGACCAGAACCAATCGTACCCATACCTTTCAACCAGCTGAAGAGCTGGTTAAAGGAACATATACAAATACAAGCGATAAAATGGAGGACCTCGACACCAGGCTGCAGGCAATCCAAGGAGGCTATGCCATCCCTGGACACTAAACTAACCAAGCGCCTTCTGCTAATGGACAGGAACAGCCTAAGACTAGTGGCGGGGACCATTACCGGACACTGCTCACTGAATAAACACTTCCACACACTAGGCATCACTGACAGTCCTCTGTACAGAGCATGCATGGAGGCGGAGGTAACGGTAGCGCATGTGCTCCTCGAATGCACCGGCGTCGCCCAGATCCGCAAGCAATATCATAGAAAATTTAAAAAATTTGGCAATCCGCTTGATAGAGTGGAGTTTGAGTTTTTGAGAGATGACTATAATAGGATGATGAAGAAATGCTACAATAAATATATAGAAACCATTGAGAGTGAAATAAAGGAAAATCCCAAATCCTTCTGGACTTACATTAAGAACATGAGACGGAATTGTTCAACTTACCCGAATGTTATGACCTTAAACAATAACCTATCATCTGATAAGAATCGAATTCCTGATATGTTTGCGGAGCACTTTTCTTCGGTCTATGAAAGTGGTGTTGATGGGAACGACTATACCCCTGAGCTGCAGAGTGCTGTTAGTCTTGATATGGTAGGTTCAGTGCAGTTCACTCCAGACGGAGTTTCAAAGGAACTAAAGAAAATAGATACGGCGAAAGGCGTAGGCCCAGACAACATCCACCCACTTTTATTAGTAAAATGTGCGACTGTTCTGGCTCTCCCGTTATCAATGATATACAATCAGTCACTGAGGAC
Source organism: Glyphodes perspectalis (assembly GCA_951394215.1). Lineage (NCBI taxonomy): Eukaryota > Metazoa > Arthropoda > Insecta > Lepidoptera > Crambidae > Glyphodes > Glyphodes perspectalis. The sequence continues at coordinate 7,754,019 of OX596211.1, read as the reverse complement.
AGGTGCTTTCCCTGATCTTTGGAAGTTAGCAGGAATAGTACCCATATACAAGGGTGGTAAGAGGGAGTGCATAACTAACTATCGGCCTGTGTCCATTCTCTCAATAATGTCTAAGATCTTCGAGTCAATGGTTCAATCTGTTATATACGTTATATATGGCATGTACATAAATACATCACCACTGATCAACACGGCTTCATGAAAAAACGATCAACCAACACCAACTTGATGTTGTTCACATCCGACTTAACAAAAGCCATTGATCAAGGGCTGCAGATAGATGCAGTGTATACCGACTTCTCAAAGGCATTCGATAAGGTTGACCATGGAATTCTTTTGGAGAAACTGCGTTCATTTGGCATTGCAGATAGTTTGCTCACTTGGTGCGGTTCCTATTTAAAAAATCGTCCATTAAGAGTAGTTGTGGATGGTGAGCAGTCGGATCCTTTTGTAGCGTAGTCAGGTGTTCCCCAGGGCTCTGTTCTGGGTCCGCTGTTTTTTTACATTTTTATTGATGACATTACATCGGTGTTCAGACATAGCAGGATTTATCTTTTTGGTGACGATCTTAAGTTGACAAAAACTATTTCATGTATTGAAGACTCTGAAAGCTTGCAACAGGATTTAAACAACCTTCAGAAATGGAGTAACAAAAATAAAATGTTTTTGAATACTGAAAAATGTCATCACATTAATTTCACCAAAAAAGACATAAAATAATGAGCTATTATACGATTGCTGGCAAAAGGTTAAAGGAAGTTGGTTCCATTAGAGATCTTGGAGTTACGATGGATAATCAGCTAAGATTTTCAATGCACATAGACAAAATAATAAAAGACGCATACAAATCTCTGGGATTTATATTGAGGAGTGCCAAGAACTTTAAAAACCCATCTACGGTCATAGTACTGCAGTACAGTTTGGAGTCCAAGCTATAAAATTCATATAGACAGGATCGAAAGGATCCAGAAACAATTTATTCGCAACATGGCATATCGCTATAGAATGTCTAAAATAATGAAAGCCTACTCAGACAAAGCAAAGTTCTTCCGAATGGACTTCCTCTCTCAACGTCGCACCTATCTCGATATGTCCTTCTTCCATAAACTTATGAATAACCGCATCGATAGTCCCAGGCTAGTGAATAAACTGGATTTCTGCATTCCTACTAGGCTGCCGCGTTACCGTTGCGGATTGCTAAGAAATAAATTTTGTAGGACTAGGTTAGGCCAAAATTCTCCCATTATCCGTCTATCTCGTTCCACACACTAGGCATCACACACACAACCCATCCCCGTTAACATAGAACATAGATGTCATGATTAATTTCATAAAATAGGCGAATTTAATTTATACATAGATAGTTAAAACTATTATTAGACCATCGGTTTTTGTCATTCAAGAAATCTTCAACTTAATAATACCCAACCTTTTTGCATGAGATTTTTTTTAATGTATATCTTAAACTTGTGCATAGGTCGGATTTATAACTTCTTGTGGCAGCAGATTGAACATTTTTATACTTTAACCAACAAAAGAATTACTAACCATATTTAGCCTGAGATTTAGGATAGCTAGCTTATGCTTGTTTCTAGTATTAATGCTATGACTATCCGATTTTTTGGGAAGAGAATGCAAGTTTTTATAAACATATAGTAAATAATCGAGAATGTATTGGGACGCCACAGTGAGAATGTTGGTTTTCTGAAATAACTCTTTTAGGGAGTCGCGGGACCCAAGTTGGTCTATAGCCCTAATTGCCTTCTTTTGTAATACAAAAATAGTTTGGATATCCGCTGCCGACTCCCATAAAAGCAAGCCATAAGACATGATGCTATGAAAGTAGTTGAAATAAACTAATCTAGCCGTTTCTATGTCAGTGAGATTCCTTATCTTCCTAACTGCATAGGCAGCTGAGCTTAGTCTTCTTGCCAGAGTGGAAATCTGGGGAGACCATTGTAATTTTATGTCTTAAGTGATGCCAAGAAATGTTGTTTGATTAGTGACATCAATATACTCATTGTTCATTGTAACTGTACTATCAACTTGCCTAACATTTGGCATTGAGAACTTCACACATTTAATTTTCTTTGAATTTAGTAATAAATTGTTGTTTGAGAACCAATGTAGGACTTGATCGAAAGCATTATTTACGTCGTCAAAATTATTTTTATGTCTGTCGATTTTAAAAATCAGGGATGTGTCATCAGCAAATAACACGATCTCGCACAAGTCTCTAATAAAGAAGGGGAGGTCATTAATATAAATTAAAAAGAGCAAGGGTCCTAATATCGAACCTTGGGGTACTCCCATTAGTAAAGGTACGCCTAAGGAGGTTGTACCATTGACATGTACTTTTTGAGTTCTGTCAGATAAAAATAACTTAATTAAACTGAGTGAATTGTCCGAGAGACCATAATGTCGTAGTTTCATCAATAAGTAACTATGTCGTAGATTCATGATCAGTACAGCACAGTACCGATACATACTAGGTCATCCTATATTCTATCACATTATTTTTATGATTAGGCTTTGGGTGTACAACATTGAAACACATTGTTTATTGTATTATATTTAAATGTATTGCTGAGGACGTGAGATCTGCTGTACTCTCAATATTTTATTTTGTTCGTGAGATGTAATTTATAAGTTCTCGTTGATGAAGTCGTTGAAGGATGTTACTCTCGCGTACGCCGTAGGCTGGCCAGCTTCGCAGCCCTGGCCGCTGCCGAAGGACACCACACCGACCTTCAAAGAAAAAAAAAAATTTAGTTGTTAAACAAACAAATATTAATTTCGGAGAACTCTTAGCTGACATTCATTATCATTTAGTTGTAAGTTAGTAGTACTACTACTTTCGATATCGAATACTTGACGATAGTCTTAGTAGTAAATTAAACTTAAATAGTTATTGAAAACATTGTGATCATCATAAAATATTCATCTCAAGATTTTTCTCGTCCATTGACATATTGTTTTCAAAAAACTTTGCGGTGGCAAATTGACATCGCTAACGAAATTTTGACTGTCGGTGTTTATTTTGAGAGACAGAAACTAGCGCATATAAGAAATCAGTTTAGCATTCTGAGCAATAAAGCTCAAATATTTATTTGAACTTTTGACTTAATGTAAATATTGACGTGAGAGAGAGAGAGAGATTAGGTCCGAGGCCTAAAATAAGGAAGACTATTGAGTAATTCAATCATATTAAGAATTGTATTGTATTATATTGTAATTGACACATATTAACTTACGTATATCTTAAAGATCATCTAACTGTTACTCACCAAGAGGGTGCTGTTGTCCCTGTTGACGATGAGGGGGCCGCCAGAGTCACTGTCGCAAGCACCGACGGGGCCGGCACCGCTGGTGCAGATGTTGGAGTCCTGCAGATTCACCGGGAAGCTTAAGCGGCACACCGCGTTGCTGATCACCCTCAGGCTCACGTAGCTCAGGAATTGGCTGTTGCTGATGCTGCCGCCTGGAAGGTTAGTTTGAGGTTATTGTATTTTGTACATCACTAACGTCCTTAGTTGAAATATACAATATTTTAATGGGAAAGATTCCTGGTTAAAAAACCGTATTTATATTTCAGTTTTATCGTTAGAGTAGCGAAAAATTTTGAACACGTCTTTTTTGCGGGCTTTTTACATTTTAGATCACGGTCTTAGGCGATTTCGACTACATTTTTTGAAGTTGTACGATAGAGTAAGAATTACCCTGTTGAGTAAGACCGAATCCAGAGACGATGGCGGTCTCTCCGGCGAAGTCTTCGTCAAGTTCAGCTTCAGAGGGCAGGGCGATGGGGGCGACGTTATCTGCAAAGAACATAAGTTAGTAGGCACATGTTTTAATATTGTCGAGTAGGATCATGTCGGAAAAATATTCTGTTATTTATATTTAGGAGCTCGAAATATAAATTTCATAGAAATTGGAGCAGATTTTAAATATTTTCCATAGAAACTTTTAATCCCTATTTTGCAATGTTTTTAAGAGCATGAATCTCAGGTTTTATCAAAATCGTTGTTAATTTAATGGTTTTTCTAAACCAACTTGCAATTTGTTGTGAATATGAAAGTATATTTGAATTTTGTAAGAATCAAATCAAGGCAGGCAATTAGTTATTAGATCTGTCAAACCAGTAAGAAAACGTATTATTTTGTCTGCATTTTAGTTCCTTCCGCATGATATACCAGCAGACAGATTTCGAATTTATAAACTAAGTAAGGAATTAAAACTCACCTGTGAACGAGACAGTGTTGGGCAAGTAGATGACACCAACGTCGTTAAAGACGAGTAAGGGGAACCAGTTGGGGTGGTTGACGACGGTTTCGGAGTGTTGCCTGACGCCGTCGGTGAAAAGGGTGATGGAGCCGAGGACGACCTCAACCCTCCTGCCTTGCTGCCAACCGTCAAACCAGCAATGGGCAGCAGTGATCACTCTGTTGGGGCTGATCAGGGAGCCACCGCAGACTCCTCTGCCGTGCGTAACACCGACGATGTCAATCAAAAGACCAGCCTGGGTAACACTTGTTACTTCAAATAAATGTTCAGAGTAGAAAGTTATATTTAGTTGCACGACTATTTTCTGCCTTATTTTATTATTCATATTAGGATATCCAACAGAAAATCCATAACAAATGTACAAAATAAAAGTATACATATTTTAGTACTAAAAGTTGACATAATAATCATCTATCGATCATTAAGATTAACGATAACGTTAATTATTAGCATTTTAAAGATGGATCAATGAATGGATTTAATACATGTTTGTGTTACAGTATAAAGTGGAAATCGATTTATATGTTGACGCATGTGCATTGTAATTTTTCGACTACGTGAAAATTATTTCATTCCTTGATGGTTGTGCTAAACCCATATTCATTGATCGCATAAAAATTGCAATATGTATATTATGAAAGATAATACATTGATATATTGATAGAAACATAAAACTTCGATAGAGATAGTGTATACGATGAAAATCTATTAGATGTTGATGATGCTCCTGATATGTACCTGAAATGGGAACTGTCCAAGGGCTGCAGCCGATCCGCCGATGATTCTGTTCTCCTGGCCAAGGTACTCAGTCTCCAATTTCTGAATCCTCTCACCAAGTTTTATAGAGTTCTGAAGGTACCCGAAGGCACTGTTGTTGTCGATGGAGTTCAACGACTTGCCGTGGGCTAAGGCGGCCACTGCCAACAGGAGAATCAAGAATTTCATTATGACGGTCGGATACAACTAGCGGAATTGTACTCGTGCTCACATTATTTATACCTTATACCTCTTTAGATAAATGTCAGATTATAAAGGGAAATATTGAATTGATAATATTGTGAAACTACGTTAAATGACTGATTGGAACATACCTGTATTTTATACCTCATTATTTGTTGTGCTCGAGCATATTTACACGTAGAATTTCATTCATAATTTGCAATCGGATAGCTAATAAAGTAAATAAAAAGCACAATGGAATAGAAATAAATTAGGATACAATCTATCTCTATGTGCAAAGTGCTTAATTGTCGCTATGCTTGCTCAGTCATGCGAGTCTCTCAGTGAAGTAAGAGAACATAAGCATTTTAAACCGTTAATGAATTTGCATATAATGGCTCGAAGGTACCGATGTTAGCTAAACACGTAGAATATTCACTTTATTCGGCTATCATGAACACAAAAATAATGGTTTGAATTTCAGTGAAGGGATGACTTCCCGCAATGCGCCTCCGCAAACAAACAATGTCAGTTTCTGCATCGCACAGGGGACTGTCACTCAAGCACTCGCCCGGAACAACCCAATGATATTAGCCGGCCACTTTAGTTAGATCTCTAAAATACACCAAATCTGACCCCGCCTGAACCTGTCGCAAAGTTGTGCAGGGGCAGGGGAGATCTGTTATGTCTGGCTGCTCTCCACAGTCTACGGCCAAACTCTTTAGTTATGCTGACATTACATTCAGATTCAATTCACATGTACGCTTTTTGGATACCTACTATTTTCCGAATAGGGATCATACTGGATCGTAAATTCATAGTCTGTTTGAGTTTAAAGTATCGAATTTGACTTAAATTTGAAAATGTTTGGTCAAGATTAAATAAGCAAATAAAGAATATATGTAAAGTTGATTTTATGTCAAGTGTTTTTCGCGATTTATATTAATTTATTTTTTTTGACTGCTATATGATTGAACTTTAATTGGTTTGATTTCAGAATTTATACGGATATTATTTATTGCATGATAAACAAAAGCAGTACTGGATATCGCGAACGAAACTGAGGGCTTTAATACTCATAACGGGATCTCCCAAACCAACTGGGATCATTTTAGTGGTTTTAAGTTGATGCCGATTTGTAAAAAATACACATTTATTCATATAAACAGTGCGTTGAGAGGACTACAAATTACTCGATACATGAGAAATGCACTTCTTAAATAAATAATGAACTTACGCGATATACTTCATAGAGGTTGCATGAAATTTTTTAGTAATAGGCACATGCAGCTTCTCAAACTTGCAACGTGTTAAGTATAACCGTACCGCACCGTCTGACACTATCATTATGTCTGAGCCTGCAACATTAACTAATATGGTAGTGAGATCCGCAGGGAAATCTGGCTAGAAGTATCTGAGCATAAGTGTCTGTGTCTCCCAACGAATAGGAAACAGCCCTGTTTTACGTTAGCAATAAGTTATTAGTGAAATACTTTAAAGATAGACATTTGATATTGATAATATAGATGTGTAAGTACGTATTATTGGAATTAGCAATTAATAACAAAGATCTTACGTATTGTAAGGTTCAGTTGAATCATACCAATCATTATCATTATGGTGACCACCATATTTTACGTCATCAACATTGATTATCTTCTGAAGTGTCCTTTGGTTACAATTTTGTGACACTTGATTTCTCTTGCCACTCTAATATCATAAGAGTTTGATGGACACTAGTACGTAGTCTATATTTCGGATTTGTCTGTGTGCATTAATCACATAGATGGTGCATAGCCGGCTCAGGCTCGTCATGTCGCGAGAACAATGACTCTTGCTCCCGTCGCTCGCCGCCGCCTTGTTACCGCCATCGGCTAGCTGACATGACACGACGCGTATACCGCGCCAGATAGATATGTTAATTGGTACATATCTCAGCATGCCTATGTTTCCCTTTTGTATACATAGGTGAGTTGGTATTGGGAAATGATGACAACGTTATGGCAGCCCAGACAAGCAGATGAGATGACCAGATTTTCTCACCCTACACGGCCACCCTATAAGCTAGAAGCTTATCGAATTAGGTTTCAAAGTAAATGGGGTTGTGGTAAAGTGTTGTTAATTACATAATTTAAATTATTACATACATTTATACACCTTCACCCCGCAATCCCCGAAGGAACAAATTTAAATCGTTTTAAATAATAATAAATATAATGGTAATTGACCTTTGCCTGGTCATTTAACTATGGCATACACAATGAAATATAGTATTTATAGAAAACTGGTTATCATCTTGGCTTATGTTTATGGCGGAAACATACAGAAGACCCGTCGTATCTCTTAATCTCAAATAATTCACGAAGGAATGGCACCAGAACGGCGCAGCTCATTGCACTGATCCTCTGTTGCCTTCTCCATATCCTGCAATCACTTGGCAGACATCTCGAGAATCGGGATATCGAATATCGAGCAATCGAGTGCAAGTATCGAGAGCGACACGAGAGGCCTGGTAATGTGAACTAACGCACTTGATCGTCCAACGTCGAAGATCGAAATTCGATTAATGTTTGAGCCCGCCACTACTCACTCCGGTTCGAGTTGACTACGACTAATCGAATCTCAATTCGACACAAGCTTGCGAGGTATTCTCGAAATGTACGGTTCGTGCACTGTCGCACTGTTGAGAATCGAACCTGTATCAGATTTTAAATGACATTTAAAATAACTTTTATTCATCTTCATAATCAAGTTTATAAAGAGTATGTAAATAGTCTTGCTGAAACCACATATCTACTGCCACTAATTCTCTGATTCAAAAGACTTAAATTTTCGGACAAAGATTAATTTGATTTTTTCTTTTCTAGTTAAAGTTAGAATGTTACTAAAATACACGAATAATAACCTTGTTATACGCTTCCGGAATTAATAGGCCTACATCCGAATATTTAGAGACGACAAAAATTAAAAGCGGAGGTTCTTTCGAGCGCATTACACGGCGAAGGCTTGTAAACAAAACGCTCGTGTTCGCGCGCGCGAGCGAACGAGCGAACGGGCGAGCGTACGAGCGTGCGCGCACGCTTCGACGCGGGAGAACAGCCGCGCCAATTAGAATCGGCACGTACCGTGGCGTCATCGTTGCAGCCTGGCCGATAAAACTGCGCCTACAAATGATCAGCTTTCCTTATATTTTTATATTCACTTTAAAAACAGGATGTTTTATTAGTTTGGTAGGCTTGACCAAATAAACGTATTTTTGTATCTCAATTGTAGTGATGTGCCGGATCGTTAAAAATGTATATCCATGGATAGGGATCTGAATGAGGATAACTTTACTACGATAAATGTTTGTTTGTTTGCAATATAAAGGTGTCAAATATTTGGGTTTAAGAAACAAAAAATACTTACCTACCTACCAAAGCACCTATACAAAGCATTTCATCCTGTCAATTAAAAAAATAATAAGGTAAAAGATCCGTAACAGATCCGGGAGTAAAGTAACAGATACGGATACGGATCTTTTTTCTCCTTCGGATATCTGCGGATACGGTTACGGATATCCGGAACATCACTAACAATTGTTGTCAATTTGCTTTCCAATTAGGATACAGTAGAAAATAGGTCAAACAGAAGCTTTTATGCAAATTATGTAGGTACTGTGTGTTTTAAAAAAAATATTATTTGTATGAATGAATAGCTCTGCTTTTAAACATTTTATTGTTAAATAAACAGCAAAGCCTTTCTGCCGGTCAATTATGGTTTAACAACGAATATTTTTTTGTCAAAAGTATACCACTATTGTAAGGTTACTAAATAAAATTTAGTAATCTAATAAGTTTTCTGTCCTTTTTTCTTTCTAATAAGTTTAACATGACGTAGAAAGTGACAGAATTTAAATATATTAATCATACATATGTACTTTACACAGCATGTTGGACTTCGGACAGTATTGAATATTATGTCAAATCATCAGGTACTCCCAATTTAGGTAAAAACAGATACATTAAAATAGCTAACAAAAATTGGCAGCGTTACGAAAACCCGTTTACCATGCGCGCCATTTTAATTTTTAATGTACTTACCCGGGAGTGAAGGGTCGTTGTTATCGAATAAATTAGTAATAACGGCGTAAATTTAATTAGCGCAGTAATTGCCGCCCGCGGTCGCGTCGTACTAATGCCGCGCCGGTCCGCATCACTCGCTAGCCTGCAGCCTAAAGACTTTGTGAACCCCTCGATAACTCCTTTCGTTCAGATTCGATCTTCGGCTCGATTTCCTGCTTTGTGTTTTATTTTGTGCAAGTAGATGTAAATTTTACTTTGAGAATGTTATGTGTGTTGGTTGTTATGGTTATATATGGGTTGAAAGCTTTTTAGAAATAAGAAATCTACATACATATTTAAATTTGCTGCCTCATTTTGTGACAATAGATTGCAACCCGGTATGTTTTTTAACGCCCGCATCACACATCAACCCGGGTTGATGTGTTAGGATGAAACCTTTAAAGTATTTTATGCCAATTTGGTTTAAGTAAATGGAGGAAAAATACAATGATTTAAGGTTACGGAATAATATTTATTTCAAACCAGCAAATCAACAATAATCAGTCTTAATCAGTCTCAAAATCACGAGTTTTGAATGCAGAATTAGTTAGTTTCACTTATGAACGGAACATAATTAGTAACACTAATGTTACTAATTAGTGTTACCAATTATGTTTAAGCAAGCATTAGTATTCAGTAATTAAGTTTAGAATAGAAATGATCTTTCACGCGCTGATGAAATGCCTGGATTTAGAGGATTTTGAGAAAAAGTTTGGACAGTAGTCAGATTATTTAAGAAGTCGCCCGCAATTGAATTACTAATACTATACAGAGTAAAGAAAAATACCTGCTTGCAAAGTTAATTACTAATACTAATGTAACTATTTACATACATACATACATACCATCACGCCCATAATCCCCGAAGGTGTAGGCAGAGTCAAAGGGGCAGCATGCCCCTTCAACCACATTCAGCCAAAAACAAAGCCGGGCTGGGTTAGATGGAAAATTGTGAAAAAGCAGTGACAAGCGGCTAACCTGTCGCCTACACAATCACACACCCAAAACCCGATATACCGTTAGTCGCCTTTTACGACATGCTAGGCAAGAACCACAGTTGGCATATTCTTTTTAAGTCCCAGACCAACACGGGACAGTGGGCTGGGTTGGATGGAAAGCTGTGAAAAAGGAGTGACAAGTGGCTAGCTCGTCGCCTACTCAGACACACACCCAAAAGCCCGTAAACCATTAGTCGCTTTTTACGACATGCTAGGCAAGAATCACAGTTGGCACATTATTTTTTTTGTTCCAGATTAACATGGGCCAAGTCCCAGACCAACATGGGACAAAACTAACTATTTAAACTATTTAAAAACATAGTATTAGAATAAGAAACTAATAACGCAGCCTAACGTACTAAACTTGTCTTATCAACTTCGATAGATAAACTTTGGTAGCTTTAGTAAAAACAAAACAAATTCTTAAGAGCAATAACAATATTATTTTGATAATAACAATAACTTTAGGTATTATGACTATTGAGTGTTAATATACTTAACTATAATTGAGCAAATAGCAAAATCTTATAACTACTGGCTGGGCTGCAATGTAACTGTATCTGTAAACAATCAAACTTTTATATGCATACATGGTCTTAACCTCAGATTAGAGAACAAAAGGCAGATGGACCGCTCGGAACAAAGATGTGAGGCAAGAATTAAGCTATGAGTGCGTGACACACTGTAGGAACATTGTATCCTAGTGTGCGTGTAAGTTTACCAGGGTAATGAAAAAAAGTCCCACTGTTTGTTGTGTTTAATGCTTGAGTAGTATAATATTGGTTAGTATTGTAACATATATTTAATTATTTATATTTAACATTAAAATTAACATCTAAAATTTTATTTTGAAATTTAAAACTTTGTAATTATAATCGACATACAAAACATGCAATCTTCTTCTTCCTAGTCGTTACACTCTTGCCAGAGTGGTCGTGGTCATCATTGTGAATCACGATGAGTGATGATCTTGGTAATACGGCGCCACTCTTCGCGGACTGCAGCTTTTCGGGTACATTCGTTAACCGAACATTTAGTTGCGGCCTTGATCTGGTCTGTCCATCTCATTGGTGATCTACCACGTGGTCTGGTGCCTTCAACTTTTCCCCGCACTACGAGACGCTCTATGGAGTCATTACCGCGACGAGATACATGGCCGAAAAAGGTCAAAATCCGTGATTGAAGTGTGGTTGATAGGCGTTGTCTGATGCCGAGTTCTTTTAATATGGAGTCATTTGTACGAAACTCAGTCCACGATACTCCCAGCATCCGTCTCCAGCACCACATCTCCAATGCGTCAGCCCTCTTCTTATCGGTTTCACGAAGAGTCCATGTCTCCGACGCATAGAGGAAAATGGGGAATATCAGGCAATAAACAAGCCTGGTTTTTGTGGCCTTGGTAATGTTCCTATTACCCCAAATCCTTTTCATTTTGTCCATAGCAGACCTAGTGATCGCCATGCGCCGCTTGATCTCGTCCATGCACATCTTCATTGGATATCAATGCCCCCAGGTAAATGTATGATTTGACAACCTCGCAATTCCCTATGTGTGTAATTCCTGGTAAGTTGTTATTAGCGCGGTCGACAATCATCATTTTGGTTTTTGCGCGATTTATTCTCAATCCAAACCCACGGCTTGTAGCTTCCAGCTTATGAAGCAGATCCTCCATATGACGAGCACTAGTTGCGAGTAAGGTCGTGTCATCCGCATATCGCAAGTTGGAGATCCTTTTACCGCCAATTACGACCCCGTCTGTCCAATCTTCTAAGGCAATTCTCATTGCAATGCAATCTTAGCAGCCTTTATTTTGCACCAATTTCTTGCAATATTGCCATTTGGCATCTATATATGAGACTCATACTAGCAGCACCCCGCGGTTTTACCCGTGTAGTTCCCGTTCGTGGGAATAAGGGGATAAAATATAGGTATACGCAGTAGTTTATTCGTTTCATACATACAAATAATCTTTCATCTTTATAATAATAGTGTAGATTACGAGTATTTGCTTTACCTTACTTCAAGGAAAATATTTCAATGTAACCTAGCAACACTATCCAAATTTTATTGAAGTTTTGTGTTCCAAGTAATCAGAAACAAATAACACGGAAATATAATATCAAAATATTTAGCTAATTATAACTTAACTATGAAACGGTACTCCCATAGATTTAGAATTTTTTTACTACGCAAAAGATACATAAAGCGTGGGAGCGAGAAATCCTGCTGAAATACAAACCGCCCGAGAGAAAAAGAGACAGCGAATGAAGTACCTATATGTCAATGTTTTTGCGAGTAAGAGGCCTTAGCGTCCCGGTCTATTCTACGTCGCAGTGAAATTTGTGCATTTATGTATTAAACCTTGGATTATAATCGAAAATATTAAATGTGCAATTAAGGTGACTTGTTCTGTACGTGATTGTGAGGTTACACGACGGAATAATCCGAATAAATACACTTTTCACAGGTAAATACGATTTTATCATCAGATTTTTTCAAACCATATTTTGTCAAATTGTTGCTAGTAAATAGTTTAGAAAAATATGTTTACAATAGTATATTGATTATAATTTATCTTTCTAAGTATACATCGTGATTATAATCAGAATTGGGGAAAATATTGTGTAAAATAGTAAATAGTTTGGTTACGCTAGTGCTTGACAAAGCGGTGACGTCACGAGTATCGATAAAAACTTAATCGTCTTTTAGCGACATCATGACATGAATACAAAGTTATTTAGCCAAGTTATGTTGAAATATAATTATATTCACATTGAGAACTCATTATCTCCGTAAATTTGTTAGTTAAGTAACTGATAATTTTTCTAGGTTTCCAAGCAACCCAGCATTGTGTAAAAAGTGGATGCGGACTATAGACAGACCAGATTGGACTCCCAGTAAGAACTCCACTACCTGCAGCAAACATTTTGACGGCAAATGACGGCAGCAAAACATTTGTTGCACTACATATTATTTTTAAATAACTAAATGACACCAAATTAAAAGTTGCTAATATATTATTTGTTTCATTTCATTCCATCAGTCAAGGCATAAGTCATATCTTTTTGTCTTAGTATAAATCATAGAACATATTTCTATTTTTTTTATTTTTTACACGCTGAATATACGAAGAATTTTACCATCTCATTGTTTATAGAACTGCTTAGAATGAGATTTCTTACCGACTAATTTCAATTTACCTAATATATACAACTACTGATTTCAGTCAATGCCATAAATAATTAATCAAAAGTATAAAAAAGCGTTTTAAATACCTATATTATTAGTATACAACTGAATCAGTCGATAATGTGAAAGTGCGTCTTTGACAACACTATTTTTAACTCACCCATAGACGTCAACCAACACATGCTTAAATTTATTTTGGTCATGTCTCCGAGCCGTCTTTGTGTATCTTGTACATCCTAAATCTATGGGTACTCCTATAACTCGTTTTAGTTTATGGGAACAAATTCTACAATGTTTAAACACACAAGACGGCATTTTTAAGACTTAATTTAAAACGCAGATTTGACGTACTGTCAACGCAACGCTTTGTTTCGAACTGTCTTGAGTTTGTATTTGCTTTCGATTTTGTATTTGCTTTGCCGGCCGCACTCTCGTGCCTGTGACGGGTCTATCTGCCTTTTGTTCTCTAATCTGAGGTCTTAACTAACAAAATGTAATGTAAAATTGGTTATTTTATGTAGGCTTAGTAATAATATAACAAAAAGCATATTTCAGCTTGCATAAAGCAAAAAAAATATTTTTCAGTCTGAAAGAATGATCACGTTGGGGCTTCCGTGCCGCAGTTTTCGTACCTACCGGGCCCGGTGGATGCCTAAAAGGGCACTGGGCCCGGTCGGGCCCGGCTTGCAATCTGTATTTGTGACCTTATGTTTTATCCTGTTTTGCGAAATGTCAGGTTGAGTTAGGTAAGGTAGTTGCCATAACCCCCACGGGGGTCCTCGGTTTGTCGTCCCGGGGCAGTAGACCCTGGTTACAGGGACAGGGCCGAAGCCAAGAGGGACTCCGAGGTGGGCCGCGACTGCTCGAGTTACAGACGAACCAGTCGCGGCACCGGCCGCGGTTCTGTCTGCGGTCGGACGAGGATTGCCCAGGAAGAGGAGGAGCTGAGTGTTTCGTTGCTCGCCTCCCAATCCTCGGCCACCCGGCAGGGGCGCACTGAGGATGCGTTAAGGTGGGTCGCGGCGAGATCTCTCCCCGTTTGATGTCGTCAGGGCTCAATTTGGGCCGGGTGCAAGGGTACAATAAATATTTGGATTACAATAATTTTTACTTACTTTTGCTATACAACGCATACTGCAAAACTTCGGTGTCCCTCTATTCTTTTATGTATCCCGTGATGTATCTAAAGCATAGCAACAATTGCCTGGCTTATAAACGTATGTTTAAGTTGATGTCAAAACTTCGAATACACCTAAACCATATTTTTAATAAGTGCGATGTCATTGTTAAAATTGAATCGAGGTTGCAAGGCAACAGCTTATTGCTACGGAATTAGGACGGTATACGAAGAGTGCGCGAGACGCGTTTTAATATTTGTGAGTTTTGGAGCGCGGGCCGTAGACAGCAGCGCCTCCGTAGCTGCGGCCCGCGACTTGACGCCGCCGCCCGTCACTGACGTGTACGCCGACTAAATCGATTTGATCCGATTTATTAAAATAACATTACCATTTAACAATGATTTAATTATAGTCATTAAAAATCAACATCTGGAAAATGACGTGATCTAGAGATAAGCATTTAATTTTGTTACATACATACATACATTATTTGACGCCCGTAATCCCAAAAGGGGTAGGCAGAAGCAAAGGGACAGCAGGTCCCTTTAAACACAAATAAAGCTGGGCTGGGTTAGATGGAAATTCATTTTGTTGCTATACAAAACGATGTAATGTCTTCTTTTAACAATATATAGCGCTATATGACGGCACCGTAATAGGAAGAAACCCAAGTGTGTATTATAGAGGATGCACAGTCACGTTTTTTTACGTTAACGTTTTTAATAAGGACATTCTAGCTCGACTGTACTTTTTATTTTCTTTATAGTGTGAATCGACCTGACACCATCCAAAGAGCCTAAAGACTTTGTGTACCCCTCGATAACTCCTTTCATTTAGATTCGATTTTCGGCTCGATTTCCTGCTTTGTGTTTTTATTTTGTGCAAGTAGATGCAATTTTTACTTTGAGAATGTGTTGGTTATTATGGTTATTGGTTTGAACAGCTATTAGTAACTGGCTCGACTGGTTAGAACGTAATAACAAACACCTCAGATCAATTACTTAAGATGCCTACCACTTACTGTGTTATCTTGATCTTCAATTAAATTGGCTGGACCATAATTATCATACAATATTAGAGAATCGTTAGTAGAGATAGAGTTCTTGATTAAGCTGTTACAATGGTCTGTGAAACAATTCATCGTAATCAGTCCTGATAATCTTATTATGGGTATTTTCTATCGTATCGTAACGCTCATTATTGAAATTGATTCATTTAAACTAAGTAAACAAACATGATATGAAAATTGCATCTATATAATTATAGGTGCAATTTTCATATCATGTTTGTTTCAAATATTAATTTATTATTATATGAAATTAACATTGTTACTGCCATTATGTTAAATTTAACGTTCTTGTTCGTAATCACAGCAATTAGTGGCGCCCAACGTAAGGCTATTGTTTGGTGTCTGTCAATAAAGACTACCTATGTAGGTATATTCAATATTTCATCATTTTTTGTTTTTAATTACTTATAGAATAATTATGTTATGAAACTATAATTATTGTGAGGGGCTAGTAGTAGTGCAGTAATATGTTTTTATCTTAAATTCAGTCTTTCCGAAGACACGTACCAAGATTAACTAGTCGCTCTCTTCAAAAACGTATCACCGTAAACTCTATAATCCGGTGTGCAAGTTTATTAAACGTCAGTACCATACGGTTCGTACTTACTGCCTGTATACGGAAAATTGAGACGAAACAGTATGCGATGTCGTAGGCGCGACAGAGATAGAAGCAATAAGTTTCCTCATTTGCGGAACAACGTCAATATTACGCTTATTAGATTGGCGTATCTACGCGGGTCTTGTGTTAATAAAGAATATTATGAATATGTAAAGGCTTACTTGAGCAAACGGTTGGTGGGATTAAAATCCACACGACTTTGAAATTAGATTTGGAAAATCAGAGCCTTTTTCTGACGTAACGGGATGAAAATAAATTTATTGCTTCTTGCTTAATGATCACAATACATCATCAATGACTAATATACATAATTCATCTTCTTATCCATCTATTTGTCTTTATAGTTTCCGTTTTCATTCGTAAAAGCCACTACATCTTGGTGTTAACAAAGACATAATCTACTATATAGGGGATCAGATTCCCCAATCAATTGATGTACCTACTTTTACTATAACTGTACCACATTTATCTTCTCAAGAGTTATTTCTAAAATCAACTACATATATATAAGAAACTTTTTAGACATTAATTAATGTCTTCTCTTAGTGTCCACTTCCTAGCTTAAAAAAAGTTATATCTATATATTGGTATCACTTTATATTAATTTTTTTTATTATATATATTTGTATTTATGGTGATATCTATATCCGCGGCTCGTTTCCAGTCCAGACCAATTTCTAACAAAGATGAATGTCGAGTTGAAGCCAACCGTGCCATACGCACAACTTCGCTTTGCAGATGTGTTCTCGTATTAAAACGGCAGAAGCAAGTTACGTAGTGTCCAAACGGGAAATTTTAAAACTGAAATTAGTTTCGACATTTTGTGTCAACGTTGTTGATACGCAGACGAGTGTTGCGAAGAGAATATTTCTGATTCCGTCATAGTCAGCGGGTATGTTATGTCAGGAAATACAGGTCCTTGGGTAACAGTGTTTCTAGAAATTTCAAATGATTTTAAAAGAGGGTATAATAATATGCTTCACAAAAATCACTATGCGAAAGGATGCGCCAATGATCTAAGGATATTAAATAATACACTTTAAAATAATATAGACGTTCCATGTTGATCTGGGACTTAAAAATAATATGCCAACTGTGTTTCTTGCCCAGCATGTCGCAAAAGGCAACTAATGGTATATGGGGTTTTGGGTGTGTGATTGTGTAAGTGATAAGCTAGCTCCGTGGCACCAATTTTTCACAATTTCCCATTTAACCCAGCTCAGTTTTATTTTTGGCTGAATGTGGAGTCAAAGGGGCCTGCTGCCCCTTTGACTCTGCCACCCCTTTCGTGATGTTATGTATGTATAATATAGACAACCCATACTACGCTGTTATAGAGATTATATGTATTACACAGTAATAGGCTAGATGACTAAAAAATCTGTTTAGTCCGTCAGTTACCTACGTAAAAAAATACGTGTTCAATATTTTTTTAGATCATAAAAAAATTTTGAACACGTATTTTTTTATTTATTCGTCAAACAAACATTGACGAAGATACAATGCATTCAAGTTGCGCGTGACGTCACGCTTTCGTACAATTTAAACAAAATAGTGACGCCGCAAGCTCCCACTCCCCAAACTTTGATGCTCTTTATCTTTGTGATTTTTGGTAAAGCGAAAAATATGTGTCTAGTATTTTTGTATAATCTAACTGACGCAATTATTGGAATTATAGTTTTTTAATGCAGTCATCATCCCTATTATTCTTATTTATAGTTTGCGTGCACTTTTAGAGAAGTATTCATTGATGGATGATTTTATCTGTCGTAGATCACCATATTATACATCGTACAGCCTTTTGTTTACGTTGACAATTTTAAACACAAAAAAAAATTCGACAAAATATCTGACGCATCCCTTTTCTTTTGTGGGAGGAAAAGCCATGGGAGTTTATTTTAACTTGTCAATTTAATTTGAAAAGACAATACTTAAAACAAAACGTTCTCAGAGAATGGCAGGTTCAAAAATTCCCATAGAGCACCTTTAAATCGGGATTGGGGTGAAAATAGGGTTGGCGGCTAAGGTCCTTAAATAAAACCAAAATTAAAATTTGGGGAAATTATGTGGTGGCAAGTTGATTCCACAAAAATAATCTTGATAGGTACCTTTTGGATTACTTTTTGGTTAGTTTGATAAAACTTTAAAACTTAAAAGGTATGTAAACGTGATACGATAAAAGTAGGCATACCTCCGTCTTATCGTGCAACAAAACAAGTTAGTTTGATGCGTCGCCATTCTTTAGGAGTCCCTTTTCCGAACCTGATTTTCCATGGTATCTTGTCCATTAATATAAAAACACTTCACATGCTGCCTAATACTCGTACTCACATTGAAATACAATGACACATAATCGGGTTAAATAAAATACGTTAAGATGAAAGTTTTCAAGTTGGATCAAACTGCACACCGTGTGTAAATTTGATTAAAATCGGTTAAGTAGTTTCGGAGTCCATCGCGGACAAACAACGTGACGCGTAATTTATATAGGTATATTAAGATTGAGTCTTAGTTTACATATGTACAATATGTTTTTACTATATAATTGTGATGTTATATTATGTCGATTAATTTAATAATGTCAGTAACCACCACAAAATTGCCTGATCCCAATAGACAGCCCTAGATGATAACACCAGCCTTGCCCCAACCACCAACCCCCCTGCCTGCTCCGCGCCACTTAGGTGAATTTTAAAACCTATTAATGTGTTGAAAAGGATGTCCATTAGAGAGTAGAAATTTTTCTACCTTAGCTATTAGTGTAGCCCACGACCTGCTCTCTGCGAAATCATCCCTGACTTTTACCTGATGAGAGGTAAATTTGATTTTTAAGTGCCGGCGTTTTCTGCACAGAAAGTGGTTCGGACAGCACATTCAGTTCCTTTGCCCAAAGCATGCAGATTTCGTTACCAGCTTTTCAATTTGTGAAGTAACTGTTGGGACTTTTAATTTAAGTAAATATGTCAAGATTTTTTAAATAAGTATGTAAGAATAATTGAAAGCAATTGCTTGTGCATATATTGAATGGAGTGTTTTTATTATTTCTCATCGAATATCGATGAATGCACGTCGTTAAATAAACAGGCAAACAATTCATCAGTTGTAATTTACAGATATAAACTTTATAAGTTGGGTGGATGATGACTAACTAAACTTCACGCCACTTCCCTAGCGGGGTTGGCGGAGATGGGTGGATGATGTTTAGATCATTTAATTATTTAAAACTTATAATTCTTTGCCCTATTGAAGGAAGTACCAATTAATTACCTTAATTTTTCTGTACGAACATGTATTTAAAGTACCAAACTTATGAATTGACTTACTAAGCCTTGTGGATCTCAAAACATAAGGCGGGTCAATGTAATGAGTTGATAACACTTGTTAATCCGACGTGTAATCACGGCTTAGATTTTATCGCACAGTTGGATTTTCCAAATACCCAACTTAGCATTTAAAAAATCTGCAGGTATCTACAGATATTAGTATTTACTGATTGGAGTTACCTATTTTGTAGACTATCTACTGTACGTATATTTTGACGACAATATTGAGAATGTAATAGTGGCATCGTTGCAACTACAAAATGCCTATTTCTTGACTCGTGGAATTAAATATGTTCCGTTCCTATACAGCCAACACGTACAATATCGAACGCCGAATATGACTTCTAATACAAAAATTCATAATCACTATAAAAAATTTATAGTACTCAACAAGCGCATACATATATATCGGATGCCTCTAATAATCCCATGCAGATTCCACTCAATTCTTGTTATTGAGTGGAATCAAAAAGTGATAAGATTAGATACATATGATTCAATTGAAGGAAGTTCATAATATTAAATACAAAAAAAATATTACTATAGTTGGTTTTATTACTTTTGAAGCATTCCTCATATCTCCAAATTACTTGGAAAGCTATAAAAACATCACATTGTAGCTAGCACTCTGAAATACTTAATATTTCAGATAAATCTCTATAAATGGATTAATGGGATAAAGTATTGCTATCTAACTGTTATTGTACCTAGCTGATTATCATAGTTAGGTACCTTCTACGGTGAAGGACACATTTTTGACATAATTTACGTAACGTTATGCATTTCATACGAGTGTAAATAGGGAGCTTTGATTTAAATTAATATCGAATGGAGGACAGGCTGCGTGCTGCCGATGGTGTGCCGAAGATTACCGCACTGCGTAAGCCGTGGATTAACCATAGTTTACATATAACTGGCCCATCGATCTCCCACTTGATTGGCAGCATGGGGTGCCAGCCGGGGTTGCCATGTGTAACTCAAATATACGTTTGTTTTTGTTTAGTTTTTTTTTATGTTGCCCCATACTGGTCTGGGAGTCCCATGTTGGTCTGGGACTTAATAAGAATGTACCAACTGTGTTTACTAACATGTTCTTGCCTAGCATGTCCTAAAAGGCGACTATTGGTATATCGGGTTTTGGGTATGTGATTGTGTAGGCGACAAGCTAGCCTCTTGTTACTACTTTTTCACAAGGTTCCATCTATCCCAGCCCAGTTTTATTTTTGACCGAATGTGGTTAAAGGGCCCCGTTGCCCCTTTGACTCTGCTTCGGGGATTATAAGCGTGATGTTATATATTTTTTTTCAGAATAGGCATACGTATGTATGTATAATTTTTTCAGAGCGGGCAGACAAATAATTACAGGCCAATACATAATTATAAGGAGAAAGAAAACGAATTATATAAGTTCTTCCCAAATAATTATAAATTACTAACATAGGATAGACATTGTTACTAACCCAATTAGACCTAAGTTGTCTGGATAAATAAAAAATATTATTATTGTAATATTTTTGGCTTAATGAAACGAAACGAAATGAAATAGAAACATTAAGCCATTTCGTTTTTGAAGCCAAAGATGTGTGCTAAGCATATTTACATACATGCATAGACTCGAGAAACAATACTCTTTATTCTTATCACTCGTCCTCAGTCGGATTTTTTTAATAAATAGGTATTACATTTAAATCAGTATGTCATGTATGTGTGTTAAGGATGAGAGATTTTACTGGGAAAGGTGTCACCAAGCACAATTGCTTGGCGATAATCTCTATATTTATTTATCAATATAAATGAATATAGAGATTATTTAAAAAAGTTAGAAGTACTACTTACTATATATTTTATTTCATCTCTATTGTTGGCGTGAAAAAGAATATCTGATTATTTCAGCCGCATCATATTATAAAAATTAGAAAAGTCTTCCTTAAAAGCGCTTAGGCGGGCTTGCAATCTTTCGTACTTCAGTCTCACATAAATCTTTGGTAGCACTTACTGGCTTTAAGACATGAAGGAACTAAGTTCCTCCATGCAGCATTCTCAGCGAAAAGCGTGCGTGTGGCGTTTGCAGCAACGCATATGCTTCGTGTTTTCTGCGTGAATTATTTCCTGGTGCGATCATAAATAAATCATCTGTAATTGTCGATTCAGTCAATTAAAGGACAAAAATATTTTGTATAGAATTAACCGTTCTGTAAATAGTTGAACAAAGAGTTCTCTAATGAGCATATAAAACAAAAGACCCTACTGTAATTATACATAATAATGATGTCAGGTCTTAGATGGACCATATAAGTTTCTTAAAGACATTTCTACGGAGCGGGATATAGTATGCGCACATAACGTTATAAACCGATTAACTAACATAAATATTACTTTATTAAGGCTACTATTTTTAATATCTAAAACAGTAGTCGGCTTCATAAGTATACCCAATAACGACACGAAGTTACGCATAGCGCGAGGAAATGCTTGGGCTGGCAACGCCGGCGGCCGTCGACAGAATGCGAACTATGCGCTGTCGCCCCGGACGGCTAGTTAGCCTATTTAACTCCGACTCCATTAACCGTGTGATAGATTTTACTCTATTACCGCTGGTCCTCACTTCGGGGAACGCCGCCAGAAATTGGTTTCGCCGATGATTACGCACCTGACTCTGACAGTCTTTGAAGATAAACTGTTTCTATTGTTATTGTTCATAGAGGTTTGGTATTGCGTTTTAGTCAATGCGTTTAAGAGCTCAATCAATAGGACCTGAATAAATTTCAGAATATAGTGGAAAATATCAGTAAAATTATGTCGTAATGGGGAAATAAAGTGTCCAAATTATAAAATGTAATTTCCATTAGGTTCATTTTAAAGATACACAATCTTTCCAGGAACAAGAATTCAATACATATTTTCTGGTCACCTTTCTCGTCTTCCACGTTGCGATAGTTTTTGACTTTCGCTATCGGAAAGCGATCGTTTATGCCACTTTGTTGTTGAAGTGTTGAAAGAGTTGACACACAAAGATGTGGAAAGAACTTTTGAAGTCTCTGTAAATGTCTACAATGTAAAAAATCCTTTTGGAATTGCAATGAATATTTATATTTACTTACCTAAATAAATAAATAAATTCTCCAGACTAACACACCAATTCCCTAGTTGCAAACTAAGCTTAAAAGCTATTTTTAAACATAATCGACAGGCCCTTGGTCGAGTGGTGAGAGACCCTGGCCATGAAACCAAGAGTCGCGGGTTCGAATCCTCCTAGGGGCAAATGTTTCGTGTGTTGAACATGGACATTTGTACTCGAGTCATGGATGTTTATAAACGTATTAAAGTATGTCTACCCGTTCACTTAGTATCCATAGCACAAGCATACGAACTAGGGCGTTGGTGTGTCAGTCTGGAAAATTTAATTAAATTTATATACACATGCTACAACTATGAAATGGTAGTGTCCTATTCCACCACGTGGTAGTCCCAGGAACAACTTACAATTCGTCCCATCTCTTAGTCCAAATACTACCCTACATTGCCATATGACAGCTTCCGTAAGAGTAGACGTATAAGTGTAACTATATATGTTACACTTATACGTTTTAATAAATGAACTACTTACTTAATGAACTTAACATTATTGAAGTAACAAAATATTTTATTTCTTAACAAATCCTCTTTGATTTGAGGGGCTAAAGCTAGTAATCACATCAAACAAAATCATCTAATTAGAATGTAAAGCAAGTATTACTACAAAGTGTCAAACAGGCAAAAAACAAATTGGGTGCGAATTATAAAAGTTCCGCAACAAAAGCGCGGATTGAAAAATAAATATAATTAAATGCAAAGAGTGTCGCGAACGTGACAGCGGGCGGGACATTAATGCCGCCGGACTAAATAACGTTAGAGCACCCTTGTTACTGCAATTACGCCCGTGGGCCGGCTAAAATGTCCGCCGGTTAAAATGTCGGGCCGTTTTAAAGTTTTCATCCGGATTTAGCGCGCATCACGCACAGAGTTTAAAGCATCAATCAGCCTCGCCCGCCGCCCATTGATTGTGTTTGCTTTTAATCCGGCGATCGCGTTCTGTTTTGGAACAACACCTCGAGATGTTTCGTCGTCGTAGGTTAGTGTACATTTTTAATTAGTTTGAGTAGGTATCTTAATGTATATGGGATTTTGGAATTTTATAATATATAAACATATAAAATATATTGTCTTATTATAATCAGTAGTTTTTTCAGAAAATAAAAAATAATTAAAATGATGAAATACCTATTTTATCAGAGCCGTAGATGGAGGGATGGAAACTGTGTCTTTTGCATACGTAACGACTTTGAACTAAACTAATGTGACAACGGGATACTTGATTATTTGAATTTGTTATATTTTGTAAAACATCATATTATGGTCTTATTAATATCCTAGATATTTAGCGATTAATTGTAATATTTGTTATTCTAACGATAAATAATAACGTTCATAGAAAGGGGAGGGGGTCCCTTGGGCTGTCTTTTATTTTCATTCCCCTAATTTTACCTCACAGGGCTTTGCCTGCATACTCCTCATACATTTTTAGGGTTTCGTATTTCATAAAGTGAACCCTTTTAGAGTACAGCGTCGAAGGTCTGTCACGATACTTCTTGTATGAATGTTATTTTAATGCTTCGAGTACCGAGATTCCAGACACAATTGATTTTCAATTGTTATGGACCGGATATCGCGACGACCGGGACGTCAAAGGTTAAGATCTCTAAATATGTGTGTACCGATTCTTCGGAGTAGTTCTAATCGCACATTTTGGTTTTTTAAACGTATCGTTTTAGTTCAAAACGGTGTAATAAAAATGTCCTACACTTTATTGCTTGATATCTGAACGATAATGTTTCATAGGAATCCTCGATATGGATCGGTTTATTTAATATTCACAGTCATGCCAGCAAATAGGAACCATCGAGTGTGCCTGCCAGCTAGTTGGCTCTAGCAAAGAGCAAAATAATAACATTAAAGGAGATAAACTGTGTTAGTACAATTACGACGGTGGCAGTAGGCCGGCTAAAACGGCGGCCGGTTGGTATAGCCCGCGAGCCAGCAACAGATTTTCATGACCAAGTTCCTCCTGGCGATAACTTGCAAATGCTTCATAGAGTTTTGTAATTACGCCGTTAATGTCAGCTGCGGTTAGGTTAGCATCAGTATCTTTAATTAACGATGAAAAAAAAATCCTCCGGATTTCAAATTTATCAAATAGATAGACTCATGCTTTAGAGAGAAAAAAGTTAGCCGACTATAAAGTGATGGATTACCTACCACTTGCAGAATTTTTTTTTTTTCTGCAAGGTATTGGGTTAGCTATAATTAGATTGTTTGTATGAAATATCAATTGGAAGGAAATTTAGATTTTTTAACGAAAAAAGCCTACAGTTTCTTAACCCATAGCTGACGTATGTAGGTACACGGAGCTTCATGAAATAAGTCTTTGAAGTATATTTACAAATTATCGACGTAGAGCAAAATGTTAGATACAAAATATTACGCCCGTAATCCCCGAAGAGGTAGGTCAAAGTGGCAGCAAGCTCTTTTAACCATATTTAACCAAAAACATAACTGGGCTAGGTTATAGTAGTGACAAGTGGCTAGCTCGTCGCCTACACAATCACATATCTATCCACAACCCGATATACCTTAGTCATATTTTACGACATGCTAGGCAAGGAACACGGTTGGCACATTATTTTTAAGGTGACAGAACAACATGGGACAACATAGAGGAAATGATTGTCAAAATTTGTGTAGCTCAGGGACTAGTACGCCAGGCCGTATTAAAGTTTTATCCGGGTTTAGCGCATCGCGAGGCCGGTTTATAACATCAATCAGACCAGCGTTGACGGTTTACGGATGCTCTTTGATTGTTTGTTTTGTCAATCAGTTGATCTGGTGACGTGACATACAATCGAGTTTACAAAAATAAATGTGATAATTATATGTCGTGTTTTTTTCATCTGTATACTATTTAAGTTTTTACAGTAAATCCCCTAGATTTTTGTAACATTTCTGGTATTTTTATTATTTGTCATAAAGATAGTGTGTTTAAAATAATATTTTTTGTTTAAAATACAGATTCATTAACGATAAAGAAGGATTAAATGTCTTTGTTGTATGTAGAGTTTTATTTTATTCTTATTGTTAGGACTCTGTGTTCAAAAACCTTATTTTTATCATACGGCTAAATTATTATTTTTTTCACGCATATTCAGGATTCAATCTTGTGGGTTCCTTTATATTTATTTTCAGATTGTAATTAAGGATTATTCTTTGCAATTCCTCTAAGTCTTTTGAAAGTTTTATGAAGTCTATATTAAAATCACCAAACAAAAAATTTTTTTGTTTGTTTTTATTCTAAGTTCTTTAAATAATTTCTTAAGTTTTTCGCGGTTTTACCCGCGTAGTTCCCGTTCCCGTAATACTAACTAATAAATACGGGAATAAAATATAGCCTATGTTACTCGCTGATAAAGTAGCTTTTCATTGGTGAAAGAATTATTCAAATCGGTCCAGTAGTTTCGGAGCCTATTCGATACAAACGAACAATCAAATATTTCCTAAGTAGTAGATGTTATGAGAATAATCCGTATTGCTGATAGTATCCATAGTGAACTTCTCAACTATGGGCAAATGAAGTTCACAATGCAATTTCAAATCACCCTGTTATCTTATTAGTTGACTTTTTAAATCCTTGAATTCCAAAACAGTATTCAAATCGATTAGCGAATAACTCGCATAACGTAAAATAACTACAAAAGAATTCCTTTATTGGAAACGTCCCGTATAAAATTGACAAAGGCGATGCACATGTGAAAAACAATGGTATTTATTCTACTAAAAGTAAAGTTAATCTCAGCGAAATTAATGGACAAATTGATCGACTCATTTATCGTTCGACAATTTAAAGTCTTTTTATAGTGGAACAACATATTTTGTGTTTCGATACTGTGGCTTAAAATGACAGTAAAATATGTTCGGCTTAAAGAGAATATGAAATGAGAGAGATATAAACACTTTTGATGGAGTGGTGATGAACGGTGGCCCCACCTGCTATTTGCAGCTTAGCGTTCGAATATGACATAATAATATATTAATTCATATTAATGTCATATTAATTCGACAAGCTCGATGGCGCATTCGGTAGTGACCCTGCCCCATGCGCCAAGAGTTGTGGGTTTGATCCCCACCCAGGACAAATATTCGTATGATGAATACTTGTGTTTGTTCTGGGTCTGGGTGTTAATTTACAATATTTAAGTATATATTTGTAAAATACCACTGTTGTTTCTGATATCCGTTACACAAGTGTTTAAGCTATTTACCTCGGAGTCAAATCAATGTATGTGATGTAGTCTGATATTTATTATTTATTATTATTATTAATATGTCCACCCGTACTGAACAATAATAGCTCTGTTTTGCAATAATTAATTTAATATATTATTTTTATAACGGCATTTTTGCATTCTAGATCGAGGACCGTTTCGTCTTTTGGCTTTTGTTCCATAATTAAAGTATTCTTATTAGATTACTTATATAAACTTTTCTTAGTAAAAAATTAGATTTTTTTCTGGATAACATAATACTACTATGGTATCTTGGTGTCATATTCATTAGGTAAGGGGCAAATAAAATACGCGTACTTTTAACAAAAGACTGATTTGCAGACGCAAAAGTATGTTATTTCCTTGAGAGAGAGAGACTCCGCTCAGCTCTAGTACAGTGTTTTTACAGTGGATTTCCGCCAAGTTTCAAAGATCTGCCAGATTTTTAACTTTACTTTTATAAAATGAACAAAGTTGGAAAGTTCATCGGGGGGCCGGGCCGTCACGGAGTGCTTGTCAACAGGTAAGTAGGTGTCAAACTTAACTAAACACGTCAAAACAAGCGGCCGCTTCCACTCATCACTGCGACTTGCTTTGCCCTCTGTCGAAATAAGAAAGTGCTCAAACTTCACCCTTTACTTAAGTTAAGACAGGTTGATATAAAATTTAATGCACGAATAAGCACTCCTTTTTGGTAAAATATGGAAATTCATGTTTTTTTTAAATAGAAAGATAGGGAAACTAAGGTAGCATTTTGATATGCAAATTTTTGTGAAGTATATATGTTAGGAACTACAGATACAATTTTGGTGTTTTTCAGTCACTGATAGTAATACTTTGGTCCTAAAAAAAGTTTTTTGTAAAACTGCTAGGAAGAGCTTAATGTCATTAATGGTTATATTAATATCAACTATATGGTGAATATGGTCACTGAACTTCAAGGGTTATTTCCGTTCGTCCCGCTAGGCTTTGTACCACCAGTAGGACGAACGGGAATTATGCCCAAAGGAGACAATAAATATTTTAATCCATTCATTAAAAATCCTATTTTCCACAATCAAAAATGTTCGAAGTGCGGTAAAAAGTAACGAGTTTCCCGAGAACACTATGTACCTAGAGCGAGGTTTATAAATTGCCATCTGCGCGCTTTAAAGTCCAACAGCGACTTTAATAAAGTGATTCGCATACGAAATTAAAAGTTATCTCAATCTAGTAACCAAGTTAGGAAGTAAATGAACGGTCCCGAATACTGGAGTGTACCACTCGGCCGGAGTGCTCTCGACTGGCAACTTGTCCGACTTCCTGCCACCACGGCAAGTGAATTAAATAGTTCCCTCTGAAAACTGGGCTGTCGTAAACATTTGCTAGTTGCATCACACGGTAGTTCACTTGGTCATCACGCCCGTCTCCAAGTCGATACCGGATAGATTGCTTTCCAATTTGCTGACTAAAGTGTCATTTGCAGTCGATGGACATAGTATAGGTACTCTGTTTAATGTGTGCGATGGAGATTTGTTATCTATATTTAGTTTTGGTTATTTGACGTAAATTGTGACGTAGATAACCCTCATACAAGTAGAATATATTGAAAGAAAAAAATATTGTATTCGAAATAACCTATGAAATTGATGAGCTAATCTGATGATTTGTAAAATATTGAGTGTGGTACCGATCGGGTTACTGACCCGCTGAATACGATTGCCGGATCACCAAAGGTCATTAGATTAATCAATCTCCGATATAATATATATGACAAAAAAAATTTAATTGACTAAAAATTTTCCTATGTCCTATGTTCACAGGTTTAGCAATATGGGGCCATTACCACATTCAAAATTATCAAATCTACCAACTGGAGACGGTGGCTGCTCAGTTTGCCGCAGAATTTGGTAGATATGTATTAGTAACTTTTCCCAGGTTCTAGGTCTCAAATCATCAGGTCACAAGACCTGTAGATGTATCAATATTTTTAATTACGATTTATTCATTAAATCCACCTAATCAGTTGCGTGCAACAACACGTCGGACGTCACGAGTGTTACCAAGATAATAACATAATTGATTGCAGATCGTATCAAAATACCATTTGGCGTTATCTTCTTATCATAATTATCAATTTAAACATTTACAAAAATTGTTTTAGTAGCTGTTTTGTCAACTACTTTTTCATAAAATATAAATGCAAGCATACATACCATGCCACCTGCACTCTCCGAAGGCATATAAATCTCTTTAAGCCATATTTAGTCAAAAATAAAATTGAGTAGGGTAAGGTAAACGGAAAAGTGTGACAAAGTAGTGGCAAGTGGCTATTGTACACAATTACAAACCCAATGTACCATTAGAGATTATTTAGTACATGCTAGAAAAGGACAAGACAGTTGCTACAATATTTTTGAGTCGCAGACAAAAATAAATGACAAATATTCGTTATGAAAGATTGTATTACTGTAACTTATACACGTCTGGTAACTTGATTTGAAAATTACATTTCAACAAATAGGTAATTTAGGTTACCATTCGTGACAAAAATGCAGGGCCAATCAAAATGTCACGTCACGTCATTGCCTACTACAGTTGCATGTTTACAAGTCTTCGCTCTAATATTGAAGATAGAGGTATATTTCGGATAGAGTAACTACAAGGGAGGGAAGTGAAGTTTTAAAAAGAATAATGTTGAGTTGATTGTTATTGCAAAAGTTTTGTATTAATTTTCTCCGAAAACGAGGCGACATGTGCGTCATATAAAAGTCTGACATTTATACAGATACCTACTAAGTATCGTGTATGACAGCTTTTTAAGAAAATTATTGATTTTCAAGTCTTCGTCTGGTTTTCCATTTGCTTCGGCTCATCTCAAAAACAGCTGAGGCTGATTTTGACGAAACTATTACTAGCAGAAAAGCGAAAGTAAAGCAAAAGCGATCTACCGGTAAAGCGAAAACATGAAACTTTTATTGTTAAACTCTACACGGACAAAATCGGCAGCAACAGCTAGTTTTGAATATAGAGATGGCTAAACGAAAAAAATATCGCATCTCCCTCAAAGATCCGCGCTATGCTATTAAATTAAAAAATCACTGAAAGTTGATTAGAAAACTCAACATATAACTACTTCCTTATCTACTTCCTAATACTCAATGCCGATTGACAAGTGATGTCTGG
The DNA here is from genome assembly GCA_951394215.1 of Glyphodes perspectalis. NCBI lineage: Eukaryota > Metazoa > Arthropoda > Insecta > Lepidoptera > Crambidae > Glyphodes > Glyphodes perspectalis. The sequence continues at coordinate 7,723,857 of OX596211.1, read as the reverse complement.
CGCCCTTGCCCTTCTACTAAATGATTTCCATCAAACAATATATCCTAAAGTGTTTTGTTTGGTTGGTTTGTATACAGCTGATTAAACGCTTATAATCAGTGTATTACATTCATGACCGTGATTTAGATAGATATGGTATCATGTTTACCTACTATTTTATACGATTGCAATCATGCTTATTAGATTATAGGCACATAATACTTAGATTATAGAAAATGGTCACAATGAAGTACGTTTTATGATACTGTATCTTTGCTTGCTATCTATTCATATTTAAGCTGATTAAATAAGTAGCAAAAGGAGCTAAGACTGTATTGTATAAGAAAAGTATGAACTACAATTTAGTTCAAAATCACTAGTTCAGAACACAGAGTGCTTGACTAGTAAGTAATAGCGTAATGGTTAACCCTTTGGTTCACTCGCATTAGCCAAATGTCAAGGGTACGGACGCGCGTTGGAATACCACGCGTTTAGACTTAGTAGGACAGATGGAATTTTGTGAACATACATTTAAAGGACTTTGACACATAATGTGACGTAAGAATTAAAGGTATCCTTTGAAATGTTTTACTAATGTGCCTTAGTCTACCGAGTTTGATATTAGCCTCTGACATAGGACAACTTGTTTGTAAGCCTTGGCTAAATACTTACTCAGGTGTAAACACACTGTTATTTTTTTAAAGTAAAAACATAAAAAATGCATTCATTAGGTCCGTTGATTTTTGCACCTTTAAGGCATTGTCGAGAACACAGAAGCAAACAAGTAGAGATACTTGTTTACTTCTGTGTTCTCGACAATGCTGATCACACGAAGTCTCTAAAATCACCTAGTATTGTATAATAAAAAAAATATGTCAGTCCGCTTTGCTATGATGACAGTGGGAACCCCAGTTGCGGGTATTCTTTGAAAAGGCAGAATCCTCGCGGGATCATAATGCTCTTAAGTTCGCCTAATAGTTCGACCCGTTATGCGACCATTAGCGAGCCGGATTATCGACTTAGCACTTAACCACGCGATTCACTTTTCAATTATTTACTACACACAAGAACCTACGCACTGCTTGGGATCTTCCACAGCGATAACTTATTCATTATTAACGGTATTAAATGTCTTTTTTAAGCAGACGTAGACAGTATTACATATCAGACTACTTAAATTTGCAATACCGCTCAGTGTAAATGATCTACAAACTGATTTACTCTAGCATACTCTTATCTCATTTACTTGTTAACCAACTAACTTCAGTCCATAATCTTGTAGGTAGCCGCAAAGTCATAACCCTTTCTAATATGGCCACTGGAGACGCCGCCCCTGCGAGGGCATCTAATGAACGATGATAAATTGTGTTGTCAGTCCGCGCTGCACCGTAATAAAGTTACTTTACGAGCGTAAAATGAAGGTGCGCCATTGATTTACTGACCAAATATTATATTGAGATCATCTATAAAACGCTTTATCTGCAAAATATGTGCCTTAAGACAATTTCCGGGAATTGTTTTTGACGAGACTAGTAAATATTATAGTAACCATACGTACACGTATAGGTATACAGTTGATAAACACATAATCTTGTTTCGTTTAGCGCAGTTAAATAAAATTGTATAATCCCGTAGTTAAAAATAGATAGATAGCATATAGTTTGATGAAAACTGGTCAATATTACGTCTACTTTATATTGAGACTTATTGTGTTCTCAATTTATTTTCCTTCAGATAGCGTCTTGATTCGATTTCCATGGTATTCATGAAATAGATCTTAAAATAACCGTGTTATATTGTTAAAATGATAAATATAAATATATCAATTGCTAAGACAAACTTTGCTTGCATAACTGATAATAAAGCTGCAAGTTTGCTTCTACGCATTTCAAATCTCGGAAAAATATCAGCAAATCAAGAAACAATATTGTGTTCAAATAAATTGAACATGTTAGCAGATTTACGAAAACGAATGTGCATCCGAATCTTGGCGAGGGCGAGGATACGGCACACGTACACTTCATTTAAACTAGTTGCACTGAATATTGGGATGTGCAGACCTTCGGTCTTTAAGGCCGGGGCGTAAGGTTCAAAGTGAGTTAAAAAGTGTTTGATAGTGGGCAGCGGAGGAGAGCCGGGCTGTTCGCATGAGTGGATACTACCCGAAACACCACTTAGTCCGGTATAATTTTCAATGAGTAATGGCTCCTACCGCGAGGAGGCCCGACCTAGGTCAACGCATTATGCCGGAGGAGTCGCTTCCGATTCGGACACGGGTGGAGTGGAGACTTTTGTTTTGAATAAATGCCCGTTTCCGCATTTGTACTGTAGTGAAACGGGAGGGTAAGTTTGATGTTTTAATGCTATTTTTATAATTTCTTTGGAATCTTAATTTATTCTTTTTAGCTATAAGTATTAGATAAGAGGCAGATTGAAACTAAGAATTCCGACATGTACACATAGTGTACATGTTATTATATCAAGTTATAAAAAGTATGTAAGCATTCGTGTTACAAAACCCGGCGTATTTATCTTTAGAGCATCACGGTGTTGGATTTGGATTATGTGATATATCTGTTCGAAGTACAGTTTATATTTAAATACAGATATTATACTTCTAACGTCTAGTCTATTTTTAACTTGAAATCAGATGAGTGTAGCTAATAACTCTAATTAGTAAATTTACGCGCTACCCCCTTGGGAACCTATGATCTAAGCAAAACTATTAATCGGTGTAATTCGGAAAACAGGTTCAAGAAACACACTATTCGAATTAATAAAACTTCAAAAATTCGAATCCTACTCCACACCCCGCTGTTCGATGTCACTTCCCGAATGAGGGCGTCCAGAGATTGGTCACGGTTATCTCGCTTTGTAAACATCGGTGACGCGGCGATCGGCGAGATAGCGGCTGATGGCCGGACTCGTTTGCGCTCGGCTTCATCAACATCATTACACCGCTCAGGGCGCGTCAGAGGATATGACGGCGCATTTGCTGAAATTACAGCGGGACATGCCGCTGAGCTAGAGTTTCCGCGGGGATGTGCGGAAGCGTTAATACGAGCAACTACTGAGCTGTTGACATATCTCAGTGTGTAACTAACTAGCTGTTGACTACTGAACATTATGATCAGACCATGATCATAAAATTTAAACAAGATTTCACCTTATGATACAAGAAAGAATCATAAAATGGATATTCACTGAGTGAATCCTATTTATTATTTCCACTATTAATAGCGCGTTTTGAATAGTATGGCGTAATTTGGATACGTTTATTAATGTAACTGTTGTCACGCTAATTTATATAGGTAAATACTAAACTTCTGTTGCTGTACTAAAATCTGTTACGTAATCTAAAATTATATATTTCCAGAAAGTAGATACTCTTAGTATTCTTATTCACTGTAAATTAACTAACTCACCTCAGAGAAACTGTACGCAAGTCAAAAGAAACGCTCATCCTTGCAAGTGTTAATAACTGGTTTCAAAGCTCTCAACGTTTAAGTATTAAATAAACAGTACGAGACCTCGGCATTAATTTGAGAGTGTGCTCCAGAGGTATTAGGTGCACTTAAAGGCGGAATACGCGTAGCTTCCCCGGCGCAATATTCACTCAGAGAGGCAAATAAAACAATACGTTGTCTTTAAATGCAGGTGTATAAAGGAAGTTAATGTACAAAGCTGTAGTGGAGCCCGGCTCATGTTGCTGTACCAGTCTATTCTCGCTAATCTCCGCCGGTGTGGTCCGTGTTACGAGACGTTTTAACGTGGATTTGTTACGACTTTTATTTCTTACTAGTCTTAGGATAACTAAAGGAATCATTTATTCAGGGTTTTGAGAGTGCGGTCACTTTTACTAAAACTTGTCATGATTGAGGAAAAGTCTTTGGGATTCTTTGATGCATTTTTTCTTGTATCTATTTCATTGTATTGTTTAAACGACTTGTTGAAGAAGCTTTTACGAATGGCCTAGAAAACTTACTTTCAAGGATAAACAATGGACTTAGAGATATCATTCCAAAATAAGAATAATAATGTCCCGTATTGGTCTGGGACTTAAAAAGAATTTGCCAACTGTATTAAATTAAGTATCTATTTGTAATACCTACCGATGTTGATTCTGAAATCCGTAGCACAAGTGCTTAAGCTACTTACCTCGGAGTTAGATTAATATATGTGGTCGTCGGATATTTATTATTTATTATTATTATTGTATGACAGAAGCGGTGCCCCATGGCAATAGGCCGTATGACATAACACTATGGAAATAACTGAAATTAAAGCCTTGTCGTTTCAATATCAGTCAGTTGCCTTATTTTCCTAACTGCGTATGCAACTGAACTAAGCCTCCCCGCCATCCTCCCCTAAGGCTTTAGTTCAGCTGCATGGGGTCCTCATCTCATTGGAGTTTAGAATCTATAGTTATGCCCAAAAAGGTTAAGAAATTAACGAATTCAATATTTTCGTTATTCATAATTATATTAGCGGTAATTTGTCGAACGTTAGGCATTGTAAACTTTATACATTTAGTTTTTTGGGCATTTAGTTGTAAATTATTGACGGTGAACCAATGAATAACTTGTGAGAAAGTATTATTTACATTGTCATAGGAATCTTTGTGTCTCTCTAAATAGTGCTGGCAAAATAGATATCGATCTAAAATTGAAAGGGTAATTTTTATCCCCAGCTTTAAATAATACCTATCCTTCTCACTATATATCACCATAACAATATACAAAGTCAAAGCCAAAGTCAAAATACTCTTTATGTATATAGGTTTGAAACAAACACTTATAAATCGTCAATTCAACAGGAAAATCAACTAATAATATGAATCTACCACCGTTATGGGCAATAATTTGAAATTTTTCTTTTTATTATGCATATAATATATGCATATAATATGCATATAATATATGCATATAATATATAAAGGATAGCTTATCTGCAACATAAGACGTTTGATTATATTGACAAGAATCGCTAACGACTGTGACTGGGGTCGACCGCCGCCTTAATGCACAACACATAGCACTCACACGCCGCGATTGTTCTTTTCTGGCGAGGAATTAGCAAACATTTCCAAATGTTTTTAATACCCCACTCACTACATATCACCATCATAACAGGCTGTCTGCTTCGGGTGATAATAGACTTTGCCGGAAAAATGGACGGAGTGTGGAGAGGCTTTGAGGAAAAGTGTATTCATAAATTTTCGCAAAAATTTGCGTTAAACCTAGTCTGTATGCGTATAAGCCTGTCATGTGCATCTTCATAGAGAAGTGTATTGGTGATGTTATTTCTTTGAAAGTGGTGTTCAGTTTACGAATACACCTTACGCGTGTAAAGCAGATAAACATAGATATCAGACGATATGGTATTCATTGCACTGATTTCCAATTAAGGTACTTGTACGTAAATTACAAAGGTACTAAAACATTCGTTAGAGATACTTGTTTCAGTAGCAACTATTTCTCTCGATACTGTAAGGAACAGCAGGATTTTTATCGTTATAAGGGGCACAAAACATTCAAATTAGTGGGTGCGCCATAATGACTGACTTTATAGGTATCTAATGGCGCATTCACACATGCCCGGCGGCACGGCCGCGGCGGCTAAGCCGCGCACGGCTTTACCTGCGGCACGCGCGGTTTTTGAATACCGGCGGCCAGTTCGCTTGCGGCTTCGACACGGAAAATATTTCCTATTAAATGCAACACAATTATGTTCTTATAAATAAAAAAATGGCAGAATTGAATTGGGATAATAGTGCAGTACCTACTTTTATTGATAGAAAAGTATCAAGAAAACGAACTGTTATGGAACCCGAGGCATAAGGATTTCAAGAAGCAATCAAAATCGCAGGCCGCCGGTAAAGCCGGCGGCAAAACCAGCGACAAAGTCAGCGGCAAAGCAGTCTGAAAGCCGGCGGCATGTGTAGATAAGATAATTCTACATCCAGCACTATTTCTCACTGATCTTAGTTTAAACGACGATGTTATTAGTTTATTGAATGTCTCAATAATTGCATGGCTTTGCCGAATATTGGAGCGGTGACGTCATCAAGTTGCGAACGCTAATCTGTGTATTCCGGGGTGAATCATACTGTGACGTAGCAACTTTGTATCTCTGTATCTATTCTATCAGCTTCCTAGCAAAGGAAATATAATTTCAGAGTCTGATTTACAAAGGAGACTCCTATGAAGAGTTAAGTGTTAAATAGGTTTAGTTTATATGTAAATAGTATTATCCTAGCGTTATATCTCGTGCTTTGTCGCCATAGGACCACACGAGTATTTGTCACACGAATGTTTGTTCTGGGTCACTATCGTCATACCATGCGTAATCGAGCCAGTCAAAAATATGATATGCTCAAAGTTTGGATTTTAAAGAAGGACAACAGTCTCTGACACGGTACGATTAGCGTGGCAACGCTAGTATACAATAAGCGGTTACAGTAATACCTACTAGGACGTAATATGGAAGCGTGCGTTACATTCCAGTGGTTAGACTAATGCGTGTCGGTCTGACGAAGGCATTGATTCAGCACCGCAGATGCAGGTGCGGCGTCGCCTGGCGACCGCACGCGCAGCCGGACTGCGGGCGAGCCGCAGCATTCCGCTCGATGTACCTACATTCTTATTGAGTGCAACCCATCATTGCTAGTTGTTAATTTATGCAGCGATGACATTATAAATCTGCTAATAAATTATCTGAGAGATTCCACCTCGAGCGATGTTTAAGAATAAAAAGAAGTTCGACGTTTCTGAAAAATATAATCATTGCAACTTATATTTACAGAGCTTAAAAATTATCAATTTTGAGCTTAAAACTCGTTGTGCTATGATAAAATATAACATGTGATAGATATTCTACATGCAAAATAATGGTTAAACCAATTCGTCACGGGCTAATGAAGGGCATTGATTCGGCACCGCAGTAGCAGGCGGCAAGTGCGGCCGCATCGCTCAGCGACCGTACGCGCAGCCAGGGTGACCGGCAATGCCGCTACATTCATCAATCAGATTACCATATATTTATTCTTATTGGTACAGCATTATATGTAGCAGAAGTCACATTACGAAATATTAACGATAACTGGCACGGGTGATGCATTTATAGGTTGATATTATTGATGGATTCCGAATGTTGTTTTAAAATTCGAACTCAAATAACAGTGATATTATTACAATTCTAGATTGAAGTTAGCGCGTTTGTAAAATTATATTTTTAAATGTCGTGAAGCAAGGTGTAGTTTTTTTTATCAAGCTACGAGTTCCGATTATTGCTTTCTGTTTCCACTATCAGACCAGAGTCATTATACCATTTTATTATATTTTCATAAAATGTATGTGTGTATACTAAAATTTAGCTCAACTAAAAGGATGTAGGTCAAATTTCACTCACAAAATATTATACACTAATACGTTGAATATAATATATTTAATTTACTTATATCTAATATATAAAATTTCTATGTCACAATGTTAGTTACCGTACTCCTCCGAAACGGCTTTACCGATTTTTACCAAATTTTATATGCGTATTTAGTAGGTCTGAGAATCGGCTACTATCTATTTTCCATACCCCTAAATGTTAAGGGTGGTCCACCCCAAAGCTATAACTTGAGAACGGCTGTACCGATTTTGCTAATTCTTTTTTAGTTGTGTTTGTTATTGTCAAGTGAAGGTTCTTATGAAATAAAAAAAAAAAGTTGCGCGGTAAATAAAACAAATGGGTATTGAAAATCCGAGAACGGGGCGTTACGAAGTGCGCCGGGTCAGCTAGTATATTTAAATAAGTAAATTTATTCATACAAGACCTATGTCAAAGGAGCCGGCGTACGGCAACACATTCTACATCTATTCATAACGAATGCCCGCGTTTAGAGGCCTTTGATTCAGACGCACGCGGTCGCAGACGCAGGCGACGAGATGCAGGTGCCGGCCACTGCGGTCGCGCCCGCATCGCCCGCGACCGCAGGCGCAGGACTGTCCGCAACACGCAGCGTGTTGCATTCTAATATATAGTTGTGAATTGGCACTGTTTTACATATGTAAGTATGTGGAAACTGTTTAGGGTAAGTAGTCACATATGATAAAAGAATGAAAGAAAAATCTACAATAATTTATTTAATGATACATATAATAAAGTATTGTATGTAATAAAGAAATGTATCGTATAAAATATATAGAATGTATTGTAAATCTAAACCTAATTTCATTTCAATCAAAAGGTACTGTTCGCTATTAGTGAAAACTAAATTAGCTTACCTTTACTACGACACTTTATGAAAAAGAAACAAGATTTCCTGATTTTACAGATTTCGTCGTTACACATCTCCAGTACACCAGTACTCCAGTATACACTTACAGTACGCACAAATTTGTATATACATTATTATGAATTTCAATTATTTATACATAGCTAAGTTCTTCTAATCAACCTTTCTGTGGTCTGTGTAATCAACCATATATATTAACGTATATGTCTTGTATTTAGTATTATATGAATAGAGGGTTTTTTTGAAATATTGCCAGAAATCAAGTTAACCTATAGAATGGTTCGTATCTCGACAGGATAGATCTGATCCTTATAAGATCAAAAATAAAAAACTTATAAGAATAAAAAAACATTTGGCAAATCTACGTAGCGTATTGCGCCCATAAATAACAGGTCTTCCTTAAAAATATTTTCCTTCACAGTCAAAAGTCGAAAGTACAGACATTAGAATTAGCTACAATAAATTTTATGACTAAAATATAACTGTATGCTAGCCAAACGCAGTATTAGCGACAAGACGTTAAATATACATCGGAAGACGAGAGCATTTGTATAATATGTTCGAGAGAGTACGCTTAAGCCCAACACTGGTCCAACATAATTCCCTTCAGCGCCGTATTGTAAGCAGGATCAATGTGGGAACCATTGCACGGTACGTTTACGTTCTAAAATATACACATACATATAGTTTCGCAATATTGAATATCTACTTCCCCTAGTTAACTTTCAAATTCTTTCAACTAGTCACAATGGGTACATGGGTATATAATTTATATAACCTTTGTTCGGTGATTGATTTATTGGGTTTATATCTGTGATAAGTAAAAACACGTGATACGATGAATTTAATTCTAATTAATTTAGATATGGATTATATCCATGTCATGTAAATATTATTAATTATTCCAAAATCATTTTGCCAATATCCCTATCTCTAACAATTTATTTCATAAACCGCAAAACATCTACACAATTCACTTACACGTGTAGTTAAGTACATTACAGTGTAAATGATGAGTCAAAATTAGCATGCCCAAATTGTATTGTGGTATTGTACTTACAACGCTAGTAAAAAGTTGTGCTATATTACAAACGTTTGTGTGTATATGGAGGTATTTTAAAAAGAATTGATGCAATAATCCGACCTTTTGGCATATATCTAAAATACTTAATGGTTTAAAGCTGAAAATAGTTTAAAGAATCAAGTAGCAGGTTAAGCGGTGCACCAACCAGTCCACCGTCCGGAGATCAGTAACAAAGATTCTTAAAGTTATTCTCTGGAGCAGTTGGTGGTCGGCGGCTTACGTGGCCGCAGCATGGCGGTGTGCTAAGCCACTTATACCTGCATTGTAATACAGCTAGATGTTGCGGTAACGCCGGTTAAAGCCCACTAATGCCGCAGCTCCGACTCTTAAGTCCCACTCCACAACGCGGGCCATCTTTATGTGAATGAAGAGTTTAAAGTGATTGGGATGTAATAGCTTAAAAAGAATGTGCCAACTGTGTTTCTTGCCTAGCATGTCGTAAAAGGCGACTAATGGTATATCGGGTTACGGGTATGTCATTGTGTGAGCGACAGGCTAGCCATTCGTCACTACTACACATTTTCCATCTAACCCAGCTCAGTTTTATTTTTGGCTGAATGTGGTTTAAGGGGCCTGCTGCCCCTTTGACTCTGTCTACTCTTCCGGGTATTATGAGTATGGGCGTTATGATATGTAAAAGATGAGTTACAAATTCTGGTACATTTATCAAGAGTGAATAATGCGATTTGTAATAAGTAATAAATTTGTTGATGGTACAATGGATTTGACAAGGTGTTCTTGCGGAGAAATTTAAGGTCGTGGGTTCGAAAGTCGATTGCATGCGATATGTTCATGTAAGTATTGAAGGACAATCCGATACCTATGATTAGTGCGATGTTAAGTACTTGGTGTGTAACTTGAAAGAGTTATTTGTGTTTAATTGTCAACCAATATATGTACCTATATTATTGCGTAAGTATTCTAATAATTGAAATGTGCACTTGGAAAAAAAAATTAGGAAATACAAGGTTTTTGTATACTTAGTAATACTTACATTTAAAATCGATTACCTCATACAAAACTCACAGTCAATAACAGATATAAAGCGTATTTGCCATTTCGTAAAATAGTCGCTTCCCAGAAAATCTGCGACGAAGACTTCGCGATAATCGGATCACCGCACGCGGTGTGTGCCAAAACTCAATATCTTTCTTTAGACTGAATTACACAACGACTTTCTTTAGAGAGTTCACGGAATCGTTGGCTTTTGTCTTTTTCATTTCACATATAAATAAAAGATAACTAGGTATTGTTCACGTTTCCTCATAATATTCGCGTTCAACGTTCAACGTTAGTCAAAACAATGATTTGATTACCATGATTCTTCTTAGAGACAATCTTCTGTGGGTACGTTAGCTAAATCATTGATATTCATCTTGTCAATTAATCGTACTCCACTCATTCGTTTAGAAAGATCATAGATGTTGTTATGTATTTAAGAAACGTTTTCCTTTACAATTAAATACAGCAGTCTTCATACTCGTAATTGATGTATTGTATTATATGTTGTATGTTATGTATAGTTATACCATATTGCACAATATTCCATCATATCTATGACAAAGGCATTACTTACCGGTACAGTGTAACCCGGTTAGCGCTTCAGTAGCTAACCATAAGCTGACCACGACGACCTACGGATAAGGTATCAAGTTGGTGGTTGTTGAAAGCGACAAGCGGCAGCGGTAGCGATAAGCGACATCAGTGGATGGTTACTTTCATATTTTTCTTTTTCAGTAGACCTAATACACCATTAGTTGCCTTTAACGACACGCATGATATTAAACAATAAAACACGGGTTTGTACCATTATAACGTTGATTTTTTCATTCCGTAGGAACTATTCTTCTCGTAGCAGCAGATTCGAGACGTTATTTTGACACCTGGATTGGTGGGTGATATCTAACGTTTGTAGTCGCTTGTCACTGTTGCTATTCATCCTAAACTATACATGTAACCTCAGTTCAATTTAACTAAATCCGTTGGAGGATAACAGATATTAATAGTGATGTATTTAGTAATCCGTACTAAGAACAACATTAAAATATATAGACAAAATATTAATGCATTAGATGTTTTAAGTATCGATATACCTAACTATTATTAAAAGAAAAAAATTGTAACAAAAGCAAATGCTATCGTTTTAAAAGTTATGTGAATTTTCTAATTGCTATAAAATAAAAGTTATATTTTCACCACGGGCGAGGAAAAAAAGAAGGACTCCACCCTACTAAATAGACTTTGTGCCATTCCGTTGCTCCAAATGACATTTCATTTAGGTACATCACACATAGCAAAAATCATACTAGTATTAAAAAATGGGTAAATATTTCTGATATCTGGTATCTCTAAGAATTCACGCACACGTGCATAAATTTGGCGTCACTCTGTAGTATGACAGTGCGGAGTCCATCTTTTTTCCTCGTTCGAAATTTACACACAATCTTAAAATCTTATTTACGTTCCAATGAGTCTTCTTAGAAAATCACGGGTCCGTTTCCTATTTATTATTTATAAGTTAAGTTATCTGTACAGCGTAAATACACAAAACAAAGAAAAAGGTAGGAAAATGAAATAAAATAAAAAAATTACAATGCATTATATAAACCTACATATTTAAAAACGGTTATTAATGTTTCATTTGACATTGGCGACCTTTTTCAGGGTTACTCGTAAAAAATACTTAAGTACCTACAATTCATTAGCCGTTTTAGGAAGAAGTTAATTTCCCTAAAAATAAAAGAATTTAAAACATCACAGATGGCGACGCCCAGTAAATATTCAAGCCCAGAAAGAATTACGTGCAAATGAAGAAACGCACAATCAGTGGGCGAGAGAGAAAAAAACTGTATAATTAGGGTTGTTTAGGGGAGAATGTTTAAAGTAGGCGTGTTTTTTTTTTAATGAACTGAAAATCCCAACAGGAATGTCTTTGGAAATGTTTTTTTAATTAGCTACTTTTTTCGGAGTTCCCCGGGGATTCGGAGTACTTTTGTAATTGCTCTGTCACTGTTGGCCGGTCATCTATTTATTTTATTTATGTAGTGCTGTCCTTAAGTGATGGCTTTCACGCTGAGTGGCTAACTCAAAGTAATACAAAAACATGTTTTTCTTTTGTGAAGGTATAAGTACTACAACAGGTACCTACGTTATAAAAAATGTTTGATTACTTTGATGGCGAAGTGTTTAAACTTTATCAGTTCTATTTCTTCTACAATCCTAATAAATTGACAGCCTTATTGGTATGTACAACGAACATATATTATTTATTGTTGTATATAACAATAACGAATATATGTACGTTGTATAAATTCACTAAAAACTCAGATGAGCTGGATTTATCTTACTTAAGCTGCTTCTAAAATATAGATGCAATAATTAGTTTTACCCTTCCCGCAATATATGCATGTGATTTATGAGGCGCCATGCTGATTCCACTATATTCCTAACACTGTTCGTTACTAACCTTTGACACTTTGGACCCCAGCTTTAATTTATTTATCGTGCATACAATCACCGTTTCCGAATCAGATTGCGCGTATTAATATTGCACGACGATTGTCTGAGACACCGAAAACATTGGCTGCCAAAGAATTATGTACACAGATGCGACCTTAGAATTTATTAAAGGTTTTGTCCACCTGTTTTTTTTGAGTATACTTATGTTTGTCAATTTCACTAGCATTATGCACTTTTTGATGGTACTTACTTACAAAGTTTGCACTTACAAATAAGTGTTCATATTTTCATTTTAACCTTATTTCGATTGTACAAACGAGTAATATTCTGTTGGGCATCGACTATTTTGTAAGAAGAAAGTAAATCAATATACTCAGCACAGAACCCCTTATTTCTATTTCGAGGGTTCTAAATTCAATTTGGAACAATTCGTCCCGAGTGTCGACACCTCTAAGAAACGTAGGTACTAAATGTCCGTCAAATTATTTGTTAATGCTAAAGTGCATATTATTCAATGTGGATGGATTTGATCGATCAAACAATACCGTGCGTATGTATAAAAATACATGTTTGTCCTACAAATATAACATAGAAATAAACGGTTTGCATACAACAATCATGAGTAATCTTGTAATTGTTGTATGCAAACAGTTTTAAGAGTTTTTAACCGTCTTCAAAAAAAAAGGGGAAGGTTTTATTACAAGTTTGCACTTTGTGTCTTTTGATATTGTTTTTATTCACGGAAGCGATACTTTTGAATTGATTAACCAAACTTAGTTTTGAAAAGATTGCACTGTTTCCCACGAAGCCCATTCTAATATGGATGAGCATCAGTTACCCATCAAATAAAAGCTCGTAGCAACAAAATTCTATGTAAGTACGAATGATATGAAGTGGATGTGTCTCTTTAGTTCTTTGTCGGGGTTCATCACGGTGCGTGGGCACCCCAGATCGTTGCCACCTCGGCACTAAATCCGCGGCGCAGTGAAATAAACAAGACTCAACCCCTGCCCGCCTAACTAACCGTGCCCGATTCATCTTTAATAAGTACGAGTAGCTCTACTCATTAGATTATGCGGATCGTAAATAATGTATACTATAATTGATATTGAAATTGGATGGCTTTAGTCAGATGTTATAGTACCCTTCCTTAAGGATACTTAGACCACTAAATGGTTCCTGCTTATTTGGAGATATTATGTAAATCAAGAAATGTAAACATGAGCCAACTTTTAAAAGCAACATGCCAATATGAATAGAATGCATATTATATATAAGTAGTAATTTACTTATATTTGCACTAAAAAATATAGGTAAATTTAAAAATATATAAAATATACTTACGTTACATATATTGTATTGTCTAGTTGAATGTGGGAATTAGTTGTGGTACTACACATACGTATTGTAGTCATAAATGTGTGAAATAAAACAGTTGAAAATATAAGATCAAAATTGTACCTGTTCGTGCAATTTAATAGTTTAGGTAATGTAAGTAATCTGTGTTTAGCCTACATTTCTGTCTGCATATTCAACAAGTCCTCTATAATTAATAAAAACGGCATGAGCTCCTCTTGTTTTATTTAGTCACAATATTCTCACTGAAAATGAACTCGCGCGAACACTGTCAAGATCATAACCATATTTCTGGATCTGTGCTGTCGGCTAAATCGGCAATTTTCTCAATGTTACGTGCAACATCTTCAGCCGAATGCTCGCTCTAAGTGAAGATACCTTGGCGTACACATCGTAGTATTTCTTGCGTATTTATGATGTTTGTTTTTATGACCCTATGCGTAAGCGTATCTACCTACTATAACGCTCATTTGAATAATCCATAAAAGGATGACGGAGTGTACAAGGTAAGGTGTTACTAACGATTCATAAGACTCAGAGTAAGAATGTTTTATTTGGAAATAGAAACAGGACTAGCTGGCTCAATATATTCCAGTAGAGAAGCATTCTCATAGACAACTGGGTAAATGTTAGACGTCACATTTTTTAGAGAATAGACCTACATAGCTTTTGAGGTGAGTATCATATGTTGACAAAAACTTAGTTTTAATATTAATATTTAAAATACATAATCACATTTGACAGACCCGTTGGTTGAGTAGTCGGAGACTCTGGCCACTAAACCAAAGGTCGCGAGTTCGAATCCTGCTAGGGGCAAACGGATGTTTATAAAACGTATTTCAGTATGCCTATCCGTTCACCTAGTATCCATAGCACAAACTTATAAGCTTAGTTTGAAACTAGGGAATTGGTGTGTCAGTCTGGAAAATTTATTTATTATTATTTATTTAGTTACACATTTAGGATGATTTCACGGACAGATATACAATTCTGAATTATAAATCGTTTAATGGATTTGATGAAGTAAAAGACTTAGATATATTAAATTAATTTCTCATGTACGAGTGCCTAAGATTTCGACGCCTTTAAAACCCCATATTAATATTGTGTGGTTTAAATAATCCAGGTAATACGGGTTAAATATAAAATTTGTGTTGCTAAAAACTCACATAAAGGAAAGTTATACGCGGTAAGTAAACATTGAGTGTTTTATATAACGAAATACGAGCAACTAAATCTTGTGTATGCAGCACGGCAGCCAAAAGTTTGCAGATGGATGGTTCCATGCGTTTGTTCGCTGTTCTTCAGCTATTTGCAGCTGAAATTGCGGCTTTACGGCGAGTCCGTAATGAAGAAAACTTACCTAATGCAGGCACAAAGTTGAACGAAAGTGTTTCGGTGCTAATCAGTGAGGTGTCCGCTGCGGATATTTTAACGGATATGTACTTATACGGGTATGTATTAACTTATAAAAAAATTAACAAACCCACACTTCAAAATGACTATGGATGTGCAACCATCATTAAATTTGTCTGATTCCCCTATTACGTAGGTTAGATGACGGTTATTTTAATGTACTTAATAACGAGACTCTAGCAGAGAGATCGAGTAACATGTTTTAAGCGGACCTCTGTAAGAATAGGCCATACATCACAATAGGAATCTAATGAATCTGATTATATTAAGAATATTATTTGTGAGCATAATCCTACATCAAATGCGCAAGTTTTTTGGTTTCTTGCGTATCCATAGTCGATGTCATATTTAGGTAATTGTTGTGTTTACAACATGTTCTTTGCAGATTTATCAGACTTAATTTATTTGCAACGCTTTGGGAAGAGATTACATGTAGGTATATCTACTAAGCGATATGCATTAAAATTGCGTGTATACTGACTGACCAAACGTAGTAAGTATTACCTACTTACAAATAATGCCTTGCTTTACAAAGAAAAATGAATACCTACCTATATATTTTGGTATACCTTGGGCAGTATTTTCAATATGCAATATTTTCTAGCATTAAGTGAAATATATCAAGCTCAAAATAATATTTGGGTTTTAACAGTGTTAACTTTAGCTGGTACCTCTTATATTTGGCCATCTTTATTAATTTACAAATATATAATGAGGACTGGTCAATCGTTTTATTAAGATAACACTAACTATCGTTATGATTCAAATAAAAAATATATTTAAACGATTAATAAATATCAATGAGGCTATTTGATTTTTATAAAACACAAGGTGCTTAATAAAACTTGGCTGTCAATATATGGCCGAGGGCTTAATAGGTAGAGACCTATTAAGTTGTCATTAAAGTACCTACAAGAAGCGTATATTAGGTTGTCAAAACAGTTAAATTCCGTGTCAGCAATAGTTAGCGCAAGACAACACTAGCCACCAGCGTAGCCGCCAGTGCAAGGCTGCCCCGTCTCGGCACAGTCATTACCCGGCCGCTGCGATGCGTGACTCTTTATGGCCCGTGACTCCGCTCACCCCGCTCCTACCCCTCTCACCCCTTTCGCCCCTAAACGCGGACACGTGCGCGAATTAATCGTGATTTTTTCCGATAAATCCCCGCGGTGCCTCAAAGCTAAAAGGTCCAATTGTTACACAATTCAATTTTACACACCTCGCGTGTATTTATGTGTACGAATCCCCAGTAATTTAGACCGCGGCTTTTTCATTCGCTCTTAAATACGTTACACATATTACGTTGTGTTTTATATGTATTTCATTTTACGGGTGACCGTTAAAAGTGTTGGATGAATGTTTATACATTATAATTCTTGAAAGTACAGGAAAGTTTGACATGATTGTATATCCATTTTAATGAATATTATTATATATTTATCAGGCACCATTTTCTATTTGTTTAAATTGATAATATTTATTTGAATAAAAAGATAATTTTTTTTTTAATATTTGCAATGTACAAATCTGCGATGTGTTTTCTCCTAGATAAATAGAAAATAAATTTAAAATGGGTGTTATAATTTTGAGTATGTTCAATTGACTATACATTGTTTTAAAAATGTGTGTGTATATTTAGTTTTAAAAATGTTTTTTGCGGTTGCTTTATCAACACATTTGGTACACTTCAGACAAATAAAGGGTTCCTTTTTATGATGGTAGGAAACTCTAATTACAAAATATATATTAAACCTCAACACGAGCAAACGGTTACCGCGGGTCTGTTTGATGGCGTAAATTGAGCCCATACACATTTGAGGTAGAAAATAAACGTAACGGGTCACATTAGGTGCGTGTTGTTCGAAATCCATAAATCGCGATTAGGCCGTGGGCCGCGCACCGGCGCGCGCGCTCATCGCCACCGCGGATTCTTCATTACACCGATGTAACGGCTCACCTAACTCGCTTTATGGCTAACAATACGTGCTTATAAAATTTGCATACCTTTATTCGCACTCTTCTTCACCCATTACCTTTCCATTTGGTAAATAATTTAGGAGCCCTCTAGGACGCCGGCCAGATATTAAAAGTGATGGGTCCCCGAGGTTTAATATTAGAACTCCCCTCGTATTAAATTTTCTGTCACGCGAAATTCCCAAATGCATACGCCAGATATTTTTTGCACATGTTCATATTCTCTCTTTTGTTAGACATTCGACACAGAATGTCACTTTTGCTGTGAAATTTTCGATTTTGATATCACAAATTTTGGACGTGTTGTTGGGCATTTCGTTCAGTTATAGCTCTATTAAACGTACAATAGAAGCTGTTAGTGAGTGAAATTCCTATTATTTGCACGCTTTTAGAATAAAAATATGTTATATGAAATGTTAACTTAAAATGAGTAGTCAAAATTAGGTAAAAGAGCATCTTGTATGTATAGGTTTTTATTTATACATATTGGTGTTTAATGTGTAAAAACTCAATATTCTGTATTGTTTATTCAATAACAAACCGACGTATTATTGTATATGAGTGATTATAATGTACTATTTTTTTTTAGTTATAAATACTTTTGATTCTTCTGTTTGGTCAATAAATAATATTTACCTAAGTACCGCTGTTGATTGTAATATTCATAACATAAATGTTTAAAAGTTCCTATCTCGGAATCAGGTCAATAAAGGTGATGTTATCTGTTATATTTGTTTATAATTATTATGTTCTCGTGAGCAATAAATATTATAAGGGTAAACAATATGTCAAATAAAAAATAGTTAGACCTTTGATGATTAAAAAGGTAAAAAAAAAATCAACATAGACACTTGTCACCGCGAGCGAAATGGAACATTCGCCATCATTTCGAATTCATATTACAATACTAAGCAAGGCGGGGGTGCTGAATAATCGAGCTCATTTTATATGCATCAAATTCACAGAACAAAACTAATCTAGGGCCGGGGGCAATAAAAATGTCCCACTTCCCGCCGCCCGCGTTAAAAATAGATGAGCGCAAGGTGTAATCTCGGAGATCCTTATTATAAAATTTTGCATCCTAAATATTTCACATTTTTCAACACTTCACTTCGCGACGCCTCGGGAGAGGGAACATAATGTTGCTATTACGGCAGACAAAGTGGCTTCCAGAATACCGCGGCTCGCGAGCTAATTTTACAGACACAAAATACTATAATTTCTTTAACACTTCCTTATATTTTTGTTCGGCACAAACTAAGTATTTAGTTTAAAGTTATTAAAGGCTTATGGCAAACGTAATAAATCTCAGCAACAATAAGCGTTGATTTATCAAAATTAAATCTCTTTGTCGAGAGCAGTAATCAAATTTATCGTTCATTTGAATCTCCAAATTCATTTCAAGGGTCTGGTTTGGAAATTTTAAAGTCTCTGTTTACACACTCAGATGCAATTAAGGGGATATTGTTTTTTTAACTTCGCGGACTTAATCCGAGTTGACATAAGTTTTTACTTATTTCAGTCTCCTTAAGATACTCAGGGTGCATCCCCAGTTCGGAAAGCAAGCAGATAAACATGCCACGACATCCCCTGTCTCGGCATAACAGGGACATTGTTTGTTCTTCTTATATTTATAAAGCCCCGTAATAAAACGTTTGCATTTTACATTTTTGGGGGCCATAAATAAAAGTGCTCCCGTAAAATTGCATTTTAAGCATTTCTAAACGCGACCGTCACCTTTGGCCGGGAGGCTGGTGGTTTTTATATTCCGCAGAGACATTAAACTTTCTCAATAGCGACAGGACTGCACGTATTGCGATATTGTAAAGTCGGAAATTTATTGCATATTACAAACTTTACTATTTACTCGGGAGTTGAAAAAATTGGATGGTAATTTTGAGTTGCGATTTGGCTCTTCGGGAGTCTTACCTAATAACCTGTTTCCGGGGACTATCAATCCGATAATCTGAGCATAAATAGACGATAAATTAACTAAATAAATTGCTGCGGCCCATGTCCTGCGTACGCCGCCTCCGGCCACGAGGCTGGCGCGTTGAGTTGTTGGGGTTCAACTGAAATTAAATTACGAGTTGACAAAATGAGTTACGCCCTTTTCTGTAGATTAACAAACAAAAACTGATGGTATGAGGGTCAGGCGGGCATTAATGTTGTTAGAGGCAAATGACTCTATTCTTCGCGGACGTGTCGGCCGCCCGCCGCGCACAATGCTACAAATTTAAGCGGAGCATTGTTCTTGCTCATTTAGTTACGCGCTTTTATCGCTGTCCATTTGGGCCGAGCGTATCTTGCGCGCTCCAGTGGTTCGTGCGTATCGATGTGCGGATTCGCGATTACCATCCGATGGTTCGATAGTTAAAATAACTAAAACTCGATCGTCAGCTCCTGTTTCAATTGTTATTTCAACTATATGTACTGCCGGCTTTTTAAATGAATTTGTATCAATTTGACGTATTGATAAAACAAATCACACGATTTATTTTATCAATACGTCAAAAAATTCTAGTTGGATAATGGAGAAACTTCTAATACAAAAAATACTTTGAAAAACGAAAAACAGAAATATATAGCAGCAAGCATATTTTTACATAAAACGCTGACCACATCGCGTAGGGCGGAGGGGACCACAAATTTTTCACGGTTCCCGAACCAATTAATTTAAAAATAGCCATAACCAACCGAAGCCACACGAAAGGGCTTTATTGTTATGTAAATTTGTGCAAACTTCGTAGGCAGACGTAGGCATGACTAATTGTTAATTCGGTAATGCGCTTACAGAGTGGCCCGCCGCGGCGCAGCGTTCGGATTACGCGCCTGACCTCGCGCCAATGTTGTCTTGCGGTCGACCCTTGATTGTCTACGCAAAGGATGGGGCGTGTGTTGTGTCGTGATCTTTCCATTGCGGTTCCACGTTCAGTTTGAATACGTGTTGGCCGAAGGGAACCGTTGCTAATTGACAATCTGAATAATGCGCTTATAGTACCTATAGCTGCGAAATTCATCTCGTAATGATTCGCCCGCCTTCACACTAATAGTGTGGCTGATTATTATTGATATAGAATGTGATACAAATACGAGTACAAAGATAAGACAAAGGACATTATAACAAATTGTCGTGATACAGAATGTGTTATGCAGCTGCAAAAGATAATGCGCTCTGATATAAATATTAATAATCTGTTTGCCAAGCAAAAAGGATTTACACTTCTGAATTTCTTAAAAAAAAAAAATCCGATTCGCCATTTTAAAAGGTACGCAAGTCAGACAACAATCACTTTAATCTTCAAACCAGATTTGCTAGTCCTAATTGTCAACTCGCAAAAATAAGTATTAAAATTTGATTTGATTTGCACCTATGTTCGCGTTTTGTCGAGAAAAATAGTTCGATTCAAATGCATTGTAAGAAATACGTTCATCCCTAGCTTACAACAATTGTTATCCGGAGCAGTTTTTTGGCATGCGTAATTATTCGCCCGAGATGAAATCCGGAGTGCGGGCCGCGGCACGCGCCGCGCGTCGTGAAATGAGGCATTACACGCCTGGCTGCTGTGGCAGTGAAGCACGGATTAGATACGTTTTTGCTCGCCATCGCCCCTTTTAATTAATAATCTATTTAAAAATGTATGTGATCTAATACTGTTTGTAAATACGAACCGTATGAGATTAAAAAAGGTATTGCGTCAGAGGTTTTGATAACTTTAACCTCCAGTAAGGTGTTCTGACTTGGAGTTTCTGAAGAATTTTGGATTGAGGCAATAACATATTTTCTATATTTTTTTTAAGACTAGAAGACACTTAAGGTAGGTAGTATTTAAATAAAAAGAAGAAATCTTTGTTTTTGTCTAGATAGGTGGTGTGGTATAGTGGCGACACGCGCAGCGTGGCGTAAAATGAGACCTAGCTGCTGCGGCGGCGCTGCGGCTCTGCGTGGATAGGAGACGATTTTGCTCACCACCGCCCCTTTTGATTAATAATCCAGTCAAAAATGTATGTGATCTAATACTGTTTGTAGAAAATTTACATATTATTGGATGTGTTCTGGTAACCGAAGGCAGCAGGATATCTTATATAGATAAAATTACTGTTTCTATAGTTTTCAAGAATATTTGCATTGTGAGCTTTTGGAAGTTCTGTTGAATTTCGGATTAAACAGGACAGATTACTGTTTAGAGTCTTTGAACAGAGCACTGTTTTAGGTGGTGCTCAATTTCTCACAGGACTTTAAAGCTGATAAATTTAGTTTGTTTCGAATATTAAGGAAATAGTTGGGGTTTGTCTTTTATTTTGTTATTAGACGAACAAACTTTGCGAATTTTGGTTATGCTGTGATTTAAATCCAAGACAAGCACAAAAATTACAAAATATGTATTCCCCAAAATGTTAAATTAAAACATACAAGTTTGTAGCTATTGTGCTGTGCGCTCCGTACTAACTAACGCGTGACAAGTTGTGAGCGGTTTAGTGGGCGTCCACAGATTAGATTGCATATCGCACGTAGCGCCGGCTCGAGATTTGTCAGCGGCTGCTATCCCAACAATATGAATGCACCGCTTACGACGCTGCGATAACTTGTAATTGGAGGACTTATGGCCACTACTACACGGGGTAATCTAAGTTTCTGGCCATAAATGGGAGCTGGATTATATGGCTATAAAATACGTGGGGGAAAATATGGCCTCGCTGTGTAAGTACTATTAAAATAATTGAGATTCTGTCTTTATTTTTGCCTAAATGTGGTTAAAGGGGCTAGCTGCCCCTTTGACTCTGCCTGCCACTTCGCGGATTACCGGCGTGATCATATGTATGTATGTATGTGTCCTGTCAAGGCCGGTTTTATAAAAAATCGTGTCGAATAAATTAAGTGATTAATGGATATGGTTTTTCCATTACTGATTAAGTAAGATTATAAGTAAATTGCCAAATAAGTTCTATTTAAGATGTTATGTAGGTACCTAATTTGTCATGATAAGTTTTATAAAAAATATGTATCTTGGGACTATCTTATAAATAGCAAACAATGACGCACACATACACACATTATTATTAGTCAAGTCAAAAGTCATCGAAGAAATTTATAATTAATTGTGATATTAATGACAGCATCAGAAACATTACCTACTTTAATATTTAGCTACAATATTAAAATAATGCGTACGATACGTTATCATAGAAAACTTATATTGTAAACTTAGAAGTTATATATGAATTAAGTTTGAATAGTGTAAAATACTTTACATAAATATTTTACCCCACATCTGGTTTTATACTACCTATTAACGATTTTAAATTCAATGTTCAAATATAAACTATGCTTGCCACAACAAACATTTATCCGTGTTTGAGTACGAAAGCATGGCATTAGCGTTTAGTTTAACATTTTTAAATCTACCCAAAAGTACTAATTACCATGCTGAGTGTACTGTTAAAACCATACTAATACCAGTAATTACAAGCGCCGTGGGCCTATCAAAATGCCATCTGAGCCTACGAAGGTCGCGGCAATTTTACACCCTTCAGCACTATTCATTACCGACCCGGTGCTCCTACGTACACATTAGCAATTCATACCAAATAACACGTAACAATAGTAATCAGCCGTTGTGAAAGAAAAATCATATTTTGTCGGTGCCAAGCGCAGATTTCGTCGGCAATGTATCGTGAAATTAGTTTAGTGGCACTATATAATTATGGGAGCCGGTTTTTATGGCCCCGCCCGAGGGGACGCCTCGGCTGTTATGACGAAAATGTCAACCCGGTATGCGACTTGATGAATTGACACTACTTTAAATTTTCTCCTCGCTTTTATGACGGCTTTATCGTCGTGAAATAGTTATTTAACACAACAACGTCGTAACTTTCGGACGATGATTGATCTTCTCGTGTTTATGTGTGTGCAAGTCGGTGTAGGCATATCGAATGGCTAATTTATATGTATTAGGTCTTTTGTAAAATAGTTGATTATTTAAATAGAACTGGTGTTGATAGTTATTTTGAAATATGTGTATTTTTTAATAGCTAATATAAAATGTGTATACTTACTACTAATGTAGAAAATAGCCTGCGTCCGTTTGCTTTTAATTATTATGTTATAATAACAAATGGTCGCAGTTGATAAAATTAAAGCACACATTTCTATTGAATAGCATAAATACAAACGACTCGGATGATTTTATTGTTTTACGTGTAAATTTGTCCCATGTTGGTCTGGGACTTGGCCCATGGTGATCTGGGACAAAAAAAAAGAATGTGCCTGTGGTTCTTGCCTAGCATGTCGTAAAAGGCGACTAATGGTTTACGGGCTTTTGGGTATGTGACTGAGTAGGCGACGAGCTAGCCACTTGTCACTCCCGTTTCACAGCTTTCCATCCAACCCAGCCCACTGTCCCATGTTGGTCTGGGACTTAAAAAGAATATGCGAACTGTGGTTCTTACCTAGCATGTCGTAAAAGGCGACTAACGGTATATCGGGTTTTGGGTGTGTGATTATGTAGGTGACAGGTTAGCCGCTTGTCATTGCTTTTTGACAATTTTCCATCTAACCCCGGCTATCTTTATTTTTGGCTGAATGTGGTTGAGGGGGCGTGCTGCCCTTTTGACTCTGCCTGCCCCTTCGGTGATTATGGATGTTATGTGTGTGTGTGTACGTGTAAATAAATTCGTTTACATTTAGTTTTTGTATAGATAATGTTAACAAATTATAGTTATTAATATCAACAACTGGAAGTATCTTCTAATATGCCTAGACGACAAAAATATTAGGCAATTCTTTCTAATTTTTGGTGTGTTAATATGTTAATACCTAAAATATTGTATTAAGATTTATTTATGACCGTTAGGGGTTTAAAATGAAACTTCATCAAAATGAAAGATACATTTCATAGATTTATTATATAAAATCTTAACGCTACATCTGAATTTAACTTATTACAGTATAGTAACATGTGAAATTTACAGAGCTATCGATTAGTACAGACAATAGTAATTAGTTATATAATTATTGCGCAAGATCATCCCGAGATCAGGGAAATCCTTAGTTCAGTAATCACTAGAATACTTAAGTACGAAACCTTAGCTTATACATAATAAACGACGAAGCTCAGATATTTCTTACGAATTTTATATCTATTTCGATTTATGTATGTACATTATGATATGAAGAAGTCTCAAAATATACGTATTTGCAAAAGGAAAGTTTACATTGAAGCACCTATTACACTAACAATTATTCGACTACCGAACGCGTCTCTTGCGATGAATGTTCAAAGTTTCAAGTAACGATCGTTTTTACGACTTTTTCAACAGAATTATCTAAGTAATGTGTGTTTAATGATCTAAGAAAACCTACATTACTACCAACCGAGTCATTATTACTGCAGATATATTGAGGTTATAAGTGCATTTCTATAAAATTTTAATTTGTCTCACTATTATCTTCTTTGAAAGTAGTTTAAAATGTACTATTACACTCTAAGTAGAATTATTACGTGTACATGAAATGTTTAAATTAATAATGGCACGGTTGACAATATAGTTGATTACAATAAATGCTATTGGTATATTTCCAACTAATAACTGTATCTTATGGCAGCGGAATATTTTATGGCGTTTTGTTAATAAATTTCTAGAAAAAATATGTACTTTTATAAAATTCGTTATTCAAATCTTCATCCGACCGCTATGTGTAAATATAATGATGAGATTGATGTTAATACAATATGTACAGCTCTTAGGTACAACATCATGATATGAAATTGAATAAAATTCCGAAAAAGGTACAAGTTTGGTGATACGTGAGAACAGTTGAAATATGTAGATGCTACTATTTGTCTAGTAAAAAGGTCAATATTGGATTTCTTTGTACAAAAATATGCAGAGATAATATCTAAAACACCGTCTACTCTAATATTTCGCCTCCGTTTACATTCCTTCAACCGCGGTAAATATAAATAGGTAAACATAAATGGTTCTACTTGATTTATACGGCGCGTAGTAAAATGTTAATAAATTATGTTATTATACACTTGGGTACATATGGTTGTTCTTTGATTGTGCGATGATTTTAACTGTAAATAGAACATGTCGATGACAATGAGTATTGTGCTTATTTTTGATAAATTGAAGCAAATTGATGTGTTCAAGCAACTCTGTAACTAGTTGCCGTTGAACCCTTCTATAATATGGCAGTAATACATTGCTGTTATTCCGAAAACTGGTTTAAATAGTGTCACAAATGTTAGCCAAACTATTGGCTTACAAATTTTATATCAGTGTCTTTCAACTGCATACATGTAATACTAAAAGGACTGCATAACTGCTGTTAGTACAGTCTTACACCGCAGTGGAATGTGTAAACTATTTGTATTATAAGTGTATGTTACAATATTCTATAAAAGTAAATGACCTATTGGATTCATACTACGACATTTCATATGGTGCGAGTACAAAAAGCGGCGCATTTTCAACGGTAAAAATTTAGTCTCAATACATTCCCCATAATTACTTAAAATATCTAAATCTTCTTATATATCACAGGCTTAAATTATATACGTTACCATTAGGGACGTGCATACTATACGTACACTTACAATAGTAGGTACAGTTGAACGAAATTAGGTAACTATTTACACAAATAGGGGAAAAATAATGAGGCGAACCCTCCCACAACCCTCGGAGATTTCAAATTACGACCGCAGTAAGGCAGCGGCGACTACGTATCTCTATACTTGATCATTAGTGCACGAGTACTCGATGCGTGCAGTCTTGATCCTTGCTCACTTTCAAGTGAAGGACCTAATAACTAACACTTGTCAAAAAATCTACCATAAAAATAATTTACTAGGTGTAGGAACTTACATAAACTAAAAATGCAATAAGATCTCAGGACTTTACTTTAAAAACCAAACAAATAATATTCACGTTCAAAACAGTTCCATAAACATCGTTTCACAATTTATCAAAATTAATTTCCATTCAATAATTCTAACAATTTTCCTATGCTCTTATCCAACGAACAAAGCGTACTTACAAGATTTTCGATTCCTAATCTTTTATACATTCCATTTCCAACAAAGTAACGCACAACGCCGATAATTCTATCGTTCCCTTTAATTTTAATAAAATGTCCATTAGAATTTTTTGAGTGTCAAATCACCTTCTCATGATCCCAGTATGGTCGGAACGATTCACTGTTGGGTATCACTACACTTTAAATGTCTATAACGCTACAGGGTGTCACTCGGGTAGGCTACTACACTATTAGTTGAGCTTGACACGACTATTGAGTGTATGAGATCACTGGTTTTGCTTGGAGCTGATGCGTCGACGGATCATCTCACGAGAATATGTTGAAGTACTTGAGGCCAGCCGATACGTATGGAACCGGGATGGCCCCAGCGTAATAGTTTACCGACTGAAACATGAGATAGGCGATGTTCAGAAGCTATCACACTATCTCGTTTGGATGCGTGTTCTGATTCGAGTCGTTCTGCCTCGCGCACTGCTACAAAAAAAAAATTTATATATTAATAAAAATAATAACATTCATCATGACATTTATCTTTAGTAAGAAATATAGATCAGAGTAGAGTAAAATAATTTGTCAATTACCTCTTGCTTCCTTTCCCATGTCTTCATAGCAGTTTTGTACTTTTCAAATTCATGACACCAATTTGAATAAATTTTCTGGTACTCGTTACTCTTTTCTGGAGGTGAACATCTGAAAAAAACAAATTATTTAAAGAAAACATCTTTATAGTTACTATTACTTTATTATTAATTTGAGCTTCTAACTTACGTGAATATAAGGTCTTGTATTATTTATACAAACGTACCTGTGCGTGTCAACGGTAATGTTGTATGAGCATAACAACGACCCGCCGAGCCAGCAGTCGTACCGACCTGCGTCGCCCTCATTCACCGATATGATGAGCAAACCGTGCTCCGATGTCTCGATATACTTCTCTGGTTTGCTGTAAGAAAAAGAAAATAAATTAACAGGGCAAGCTAAATAAAAGTCGTTTAAAAAATTTATTATTTATTGTAAGGATCAAATTTGCACGGTCGCACTTTGATTTTATTGTATTGGCCGAAGATTTTAAATTTAGTTTTCGATTGTTTGTGGTTTGCCATCAAAATCGTCAAGTAAGTAAATGCTAATGGTCAGAGTAATTGGTAGATGTTTGTAAGTTATATTTTAGACGCTGTAATTGATTATAATTAATAATTTTTTTGCTGTTATTGAACAAAATAACTATAAAAGTTACTCTGAGTTTCATTCGCGCCTGCTCTAATGAGCGCAACGTAATAAACAAAAAAGTTAATTAGGTAAATTGCGTTGACTAAAATTATAGGCATCTGTTCGCGCCCCTTGGATAAAAGAAGTGTCATGACGTGACCGGGAACATAAACAAATACTCGTAGTAGTTAGACATTTTTTACTACGGGAAGTTGCGTGAATGAAAGGTGAAATTAAAATCGTCGAATCCGCGGCAAGCGCCGCTCAACAAAGACACTCGACAAGGAGGATAGCGTTGTTTAACGAAACTCCATAAACAGAGCCTTAATTCGAGTTCCCCTTGCATTTTAATTATACTGGCGGAAGTGCGATAAAGGCAGATTTGGAAAGACTTTAATTAATGTTGTTGCATGCGTGTTTAGTTCAAGTGTTTTCTCAACAATTTCGGAGCCATTTAAATTGTTGTTTGTCTTCATTGGGGAACGTGGGCGAGACAGTTGCAGGCAATTTCTTTGCAAGTGTTGCTTTGAATACAAATGCACTGTTTTAAACTGCACCGAGTGTTATGTAACAAAGTTCCGAGTTCAGTCTTAAGATAACTTAGTCGTGTTTGTGATCGTTTTACAAATAACAGTTTCAAAGCTGACATACCGCCATTTGTTCTGCACCAATTTTACTTTAAATACTATTATAGTGCAGAAAACTATTATAACGAGGAAAATGGCTTTCTCACAACTTTTTTATCTAGATTTTGGAGAAAAGTGAATCTTATCAAGAACAGATAAAGAACAGATATCGCTGCAGTAACATTTAATTATATAAGTTTATTTTATTCAAACACAACTTTGAACAGTTGTAAATTCTCATATTCGTGCTTTCCAGGTGGTAATCACAGATGGATTTATCTAAACTTACTTGAAGGTAATAGGATGCCGCCCCTTCTCCCTGGAGTAGTGGTACCAGGTGACAGCTCGTGGGTGAAGCACCTCAGGCATCTTGACGAAGCTACCCAGGTGTAGGCTTTGGCCCCACGTAGCTGAGACACTCTTGCGCGCGATCGACGAGTCGCAGATGTCAGCTGTCTCGTTTGCCACGTCTTGTATTAACCTGGAGGGAGAGAGATGGTGAGATTCGAGTTTATTTTTATTTAGGGTCATCATCATTATCAGTTGTACGTTTAACAACATGAGTAGTTGAATATATTTTGTTCTTATTTTATAGCATAGATATTTTTCTAGTTATGTAGATTAATATCAGAATAAAGTAATTCGATAGTGCGGAAAAGGTGCATGAAAGATGCTGAATATTTTGAAAACTGGTATTGGATATGGGAGTAATGTCATGGAACGTTTAGGAGGATGTAATGTTGGGGTTAAAATGTTAAATTTTTAACTTTAATGAAAGTATTTATATATATTTAAGCGTATATTACTCATTAAGAAATATAATGTAAGTATATACGGGTATTTATACTATGAAAATATTGTTAAATAAAACAAGATGGTAAACAAATACTTATAATATATACAGGCTAAAATTGTAAAAAAAATATATAAAATGAAATAAGAAGATCGAAACAAACAAGACTCAACTTAATCCAACAAAATCAGCTTAGGGTTTGTTCAAAAGGCTTTACAAAATGTTTTGGTACCTATTGATACAAGTTGGTGCCTATACGTTTAGTTTCTGCTTTATAAACTGTCGGGAGTGGTCTGAGCGCATTAACTGCGCGGGGGTTTAAAGTCATGCAAAAGTTTCTATCTAAGATTTTCTATACGGTATTTTTTTTATTCTTTTTTAATTAAGTTCTATTTATGTATTTTAAGAGGCCATTTTGTTTGTGGTTACATATTAATAGTTATTCGAATGTGCAGATTTCCTTTAGATGTTTGCCCTTACAGTGAGCAAGTGGAATATTCAATATGGACATAGATCTCAAAAAATCTTAGGTACATTTGCTCGCTTTTGAACCAGCAATGCTCGCATGTAAAACGCGTGTCTTTACCATTAAATTACCACAGCTACATAATTAGTTTCTTAAAAGTAAGACTACTTTAAAGCTATAGTGCCTCGTAGCATAATTGTAGCACGTTCAGCGCGGATTAAGTAATCGTAGTGCTTCGTAGCAACTCTTGCGCTGATCGTAGCATTGCTGTAGTAAGAGCAGGTGCTACGCGGAGATTTAACAACTAAAGGCGACATGTAATCATTTCACATTTAAATGGTCTACGCAGTCTAATAAAATTAATAAAAACTGTGGCGGTGCAGATGGCGTAAATTAAAACCGCTCTAATTTTGATATATCTTAATATTTACGCTTATAATGCCTATTTTAACATCAGACACAAAATGAATATTAAAATTTGCTTCTCCGCTTCTTCATGTTACACTGCTTTAACTTTAAAATCAGTTGCTTCTTTTTGTCAAAATTGTTTAGTACTCACCCAGGCATGTACTCGCGGCAGACGCCGGCGTCGCGATCCCAGCCGCAGTAGGGGTCGCGCGCGCAGCGCACGCACGCGTCATAGCGGCGCGCGCACAGCGCAAGTCGAAGCTGCAGTACGCGCCGGTCCGACGCCGCGTACAGCGAGCCGTGAGTGCGGGACAACGCCATTGCCTGCGTCACAAATTGGAAAATATAGTCGGATCATTTAGTCAAATAGTCTTTTTTATAACTGTGACCAATTTTGTATCTCTCATTTTGAATTTTCTTGAAGTAAAATAGTAAATTACCTATAAGGTACGAGCCGTGCGTACTCGAACAACGAAGTTGCCTACGTCACAAATTGTATAATGTTTACTTATACATACAAGTATGTATGAATATAAAAAATATATTTTTTTGTCTCTTTTGATTGAATAATTGGTAGTCATTAGACTACATATAGATAGTACATATTAACATAATGTGAAAGCGAAATTGATTTTGCTTTTTTTAGAACATGTTAAATAAAATGTAATAAATCATCTCTGTTCATATTTTATATACAAGTACTAATGAAAATGATAAACAGTTTATTATATTGTTTATATCGACAAGAACAGCTTAAAGCTCGATAGGCAATTTTATTAAATGCCAATGTGTTGTATTCGCATGTAGTATCATTAGCAAATTAAAGTAATAGATCAACCATATCTGAACAGATATGTAGTGTATCTAAATAAAGATAAAAAGTTGTTTCAGAGGCCACATTTGATACATAACACATTTTGTTACTAATAATTACTACAAACGAAATATTTCGCATCTGAACGGCAATAATTGGATTATGTCTTCAGATCATTACCTGAATAGGTTCTCCAGGAGTTACGTCGAAAATATCCAACAAAGCTGATTGGCTGTCACCATTCCGAGTCCACTGTACGATCTTGTGTATTTTGCCTTCGTCTGCAACAAACATAAATGGAGTTAAGTCTGGGAATAATAGCTGATATTAATTACGCTTAGTATAAGAGGATGTTATTGTACTCACACCGCTACTTGCGAAATTTGTCTGTTCTATGTCGACGTAATAAAGACGGTTTTGTTGGCTTCGTCTATATCCAATGGTTTCATACATTCGAAATGTTGCTTAATAATATTTCCCCAGGGCGATCGTTTCAGCCGAGGCAAATGTGTTGAAGCTATATCTAAATAAACTATATTTGACGAGGTTAGACTGAACATTAGTATTGCAATGCAACTACATTGTAATGGAAATGTACATAATTAGTTTGGACATTAACTAATTAAGGTCTATTTTATCTGTCGCATCAGTATAAAATCAAACTATGAAATTGCAACATATATGCTAGATAGGTTATTTTGTCCCTATTTGACGAGTGTAATAGAGAAGAATCCATCAAATAAATAAAATAAATATGTAAATAAATTCTTCAGACTGCCACACCAATTCCCTAGTCCCAAACTAAGCTTATAAGCTTGTGCTATGGATACTAGGTGAACGGATAGACATACTTAAATACGTTTCAAAACATCCATGACTGAAGTACAAATATTCATGTTTATCACACGAAAAATTTGCCCCTAGCGCAACTCGAACACGCGATCCTTGGTTTCGTGGCCAGGGTCTCTGACTACTCGAACAACGGGCTAGTCCCTCCATCTAGTCAATTAAGATGGTGCATTCGTTTTCGCGGCTCCGACTACTTTATTGGTTACTAAAGCTAATGCTTTAGTAATAATTGGTTAATACCAACTGTGTTTCTTGCCTAGCATGTCGTAAAAGGGGACTAATGGTATATGGGGTTGTGGGTATGTGATTGTGTAGGCGACGAGCTAGCCACTTGTCACTACTTTTGCACAAAGTTTCGTCTAACCCAGCTCATTGTCCTATGTTAGTCTGGGACTAAAAAATAATGTGCCATATGTGTTTCTTGCCTAGCATATCGTAAAGGGCGACTAATGGTATATGGGGTTTTGGGTATCTGATTGTGTAGGCGACGAGCTAGCCACTTATCACTAATTTTCACAATTTTCTATCTAACCCAGCCCAGTTTTGTTTTTGGCTGAAAGTGGTTAAAGTGAGCCTTCTGCCCCTTAGACTCTGCCTACCCCTTCGGAGATTATGGGCGTGATGTTATGTTTGTTTGTTATATAGGTATTTATTTTGATGCCTGGCGGTAGTAGATAAGATAAGTAGATTTATTTCAAAAGTAAAATCTCAAGATATATCATTATTCCTTGAACTTTCTTGTTTTACTTAATTGTATTGCGGCTGAAGTCCTACTAACTTAACAAATGTCTTGTTAAGTCGGTTGTAAAAGTGATATTTACGCGCGTTAATTCTATATATGCGGCAGACATAAAATGTAAAGCTGCAAAGTTAAATAAGTCGTAAAACCTCAAGAACGCTTTTAGTGCTCTGAAGAAAAGGTGAAACATGATGTGTTAAAGCTACATTATAAATATTTCAACGATGTTATTTACATGTAAAACTATACACTGGCATACAAAGCCTAAGTAAATAAATCTGGAACGTCGAGAAAATAATGCATTTGGGTGAATTTATTCTTTGCAGTGTTTACGAAGAAATAATATTTTTTCAGATCAAATAAGATGTTTGATTGAATAGGTGGTACCGCGTATAGGGATACGTTAAATACTGCTATTACTGCATTGGGAAGTTAAAGAATGATCCAAAAAATAAGTTAAATACTTAAAACATTAGGTTAGGTAGGTTTTAGTTGTTTAGATGTTGACCTACCTTAATACCTTTACATACATAACATCACACCCATTTTAACCACATTAAGACAAAAATAAAACTGGGCTGGGTTAGATGGAAAATTGTGAAAAAGTAGTGACAAGTGGCTAGCTCGTCGCCTACACAATCGCTTACCCAATACCCATTTACGATTAGCCACCTTTTACGACATGCTAGGCAAGAAACACAGTTGGCAAATTATTTTTAAGTCCCAGACCAACACGAGACAATCGTGTTGGTCTGGGACCTTTACATAAATATTAATAAAATTTACCTATCTAATACGGCCAAGAAATATAGTGAGATGAAACACAAGACTAGGTGTTACGTAAAACTTCGTATTAGCGTTTCTTGTATTGAATATGTTATATAAGTAATACGTAGACCTCGCTAACAAATCGTCGCGAGAAATCACCAATCGCAGCCGTGTTCATTTCCAACTATTTGTCTAACTAGTTGATAAATGAGCCCGGTTCGTCAAAATGATGGGCTCAATTAATTTGCGCTGTCGGGGACAAAAGTCACGGGCGCGACACGAGGAATTATCGTTCGACACTTAGCTGTACTTTTGATTATAATCGTGGATGTGTTGGTCTCACATGAATAATTCACTCATTAATCTACTAATATTTTTTTTATAAAAAAAAATGTTATTATTAAACCGGGCGAGGCAGCGTAGTTGTTCAATGCATAAGGGCGTCTGGACTGGATGACCATTATTACATTCAACCTATGTGACCATTGCAATACTTTTGGAGTAAACAAAATATATTGGATAAAATTTACGATTCAATAATGTAATAAAGCGATCCAAAGGTGAATTTTGTTAATAAAATAGTGCATCGTCTTAGAAATACAAACGCATCATATTGGTATATTATCGGTGGGCGTATAAGGGCCAATTGCGAGGCTTTCACCTCTTATTGCTTGGGCGTAGGTAGATAAGCCGACAAATGGGGTCATTGTCTGATGGAGCAGACACTACTTCCTTGTCTAATACTTGCGAAGGGAAACTACTAAGGAAACAATGAGCATCTCAACTAGAGTCTGAAACTTGTAAGTACAATATTCTTTAAGATTCTTAATTAACTTGTTAAGGCGGAATTACCTGAGATTTTATATTAATTTAGTTAGAAAATTGTTACAATAAGAATAAAAAATAGAGCTTAGATATACGTAACACGCTATTTATAATGGTACTGTTAACAAAAAGCAGCAGTTATTGTGATATTGTCAACAATGTTGTCAAAAAACAACAACATTAAAATAAATATTAGCAAATTTGAAATTATTTGTTACAAATGGGAATCTATTTTCATCAAATTGAATTAAAAATTCCTAAATTGAAGTCATATGTTAACTTTAATACAAGATTATTCCAACCATCTTTAGAATACTGCTACAAATAAAAGCTAAATCCCTATTTCACAATCGCACTTCCCGTAGTCCCCAATTCATCAGGTACACCGTACGTGAGCGGGCCCAGCAGAATTCTCACAAAAGTGGCTGCGACAAAATAAAACAACCGCCCGCGATCTCTGTAAACACAATCGATAGAACACAATAGGCCTGGCACGTGACCACGGGCCTTCCATAAGGCCACAGTTGCCACGGTACAAAGCGAACCCGGAGAATTAATATTCGAGCCACGAATCTTAATAGCTAATTGGATTAGAGGCATGTACCGAAATTACCTAACCCGGTTACATACAATAGTAACGCGTACGTGTCCCAGGCGTCGCCTTAAGACGGCAGCTGGTTATTGTGTTCCTTATAGCAGCTGAGCTATAAATCAGTAATTATATTAGGCGTTGTTCCTAATGAATGGTAATGCTGATTGTGTGAATTGGCATGTGGTGCGTTGTTTACGCGTGCTGCGTTATTCAGAGACGTCCGCAGTACGTGCTGAATTTAATATCGCCGAGCCGGGATTCTTCCTTTATTATGATTGAGACTTATTTACTCTACGCTCACACTGTATGTTTGGCTCGCTAGCTTGTAAATTGCGTAGGTACACAGGGTTATCTATTACATGTAAATACTCTTGTAGTAATACTCTTAGTCCGCTCATGATAGAATTTTGTACAAGGTCTCATTAAAATTTATTTATAAGATATTTATAATAACTACTGACGTATGTAAAATCTTATGGTGGTCTGTTGATTATCTAAGATGTGAATGTGTGACAAATAAACACAAACTTTTTTTTGCTTCTTGTGTTTCCATGATTTTTCCATAATCTCTTTATTAGCAATTCATCTTAATATTTTCTCCCATACATATCTTAGGGATTTGGTATTTGAATACGAACAACCTGTATACGCTTAAACGAGCTTTGGGAAGGTAATCGCTTTTTCAAACAAAAGATTGTATAGAGTTGATAATGGAATATTTTCTCGAAACAATGACATCGAATTAAGATTTTTTTAAATGATTGATAAACCTACCTGTATAGTCGATTTTTTTGCTTACGACCTGAACGGATTGAGCTTCGCTCGTAATATAGATTTTTTGAGATTATTTTTTTTAAATGTTCATGCCAATGATTGAAAAGAAACTCACGTCTACATTTCACGTCAAGTGTATTGAAGTTTCCAAAATCGTCATTCATCAACTAACAATATTCAAATAAGCCCAAGAATTACTGACCTATTTAGCATTTAATATCTCGGGAGCAAGTTTCTCAATATTAGTCCGTGTACACATAACACGTCACGCGTTAAGGCTTTAAGCGTGTAACGCGACTGCGTAAACAGATTTGAGTCCCTTCCTCAGCCTCGCTGCTCCGACAAGTTTGTTGAACGCTTTCCCATGTACCAGCTATTATCACATCAAGATACTTAAGTTTCAATGCTCCGTGGCGACGGTGGGACACCTAAGTGCAGATATGTGTCTATAAATAAATACGCCGCAAGCTCGCACCTAGAGTTGCCAGAACTCCGGCGGTCTTTGGACGCGGGACTTAAATGGAAGACGTGCTGGGACGGATCGCGACGTATAAAATGCAATTAGATCGTCACCCGCCGCTCGTTGTTGACCGATTCTCTTAATGTGCCTCAACAGATTGGTTAGCAAGTTGAAAAAGTTCCAAGGGCTTAGCATGGTAGAGGGATCCGTCCTGAAAGTATGTGAAAACGGGAAGTTCCGTCAAATGAGACATCGGCTAATATAAAAAATTAAAAGCATGTTATGCGCTACCTATTAAATGTATTTGTATAGTGTTTAATTTCCCCATCCTTAATTTCAAGTAGACACATTTGATTAAGTTCTAATAGAAAAGTATTGTACTTACAACATTTTCTCCGTTTGCACTTCTTTTGATAACTTTTGTAAAAGGAAAAATCCGACTTAATGTTACAGTAAAATTGTCCAACCCTTAAACGTGTCCACGTACGAGTATAAAAACTGTAAGTAAACCACGCACTACGATTACATAAAACACGAATTCAATATCGAAATCGAATTCGGCAAGCAAAGTATCTTCCGATTCCTAATCCATCTAAGGCCCAATAAACATGTTGGGCCGCATTAATTCCGGGCACGCGGCCGGCCCGGCGAAATAATTAAACAATCGGCCGCTCCCGCGGGCACCGCAGACATAACGAATTTCACGTCATCGGGAAGTGGACAACTTGCTATGGCAATTTTATGCCGCGGAATTAGTGAGTACCGTGTTATTAACTTTTACAGAGCGATTATAATTGTGTGGCATCAATGAACGCGTCGCTGTAAGGCAAGTAGGCTTCAAAGATCAGGCTATTATTTTATTGATACATAGCATAGCAGGTATACTGTATGCTAATATTATTACCTGACAATATTATAATACAATAAAAGAAAGCGTTGAATTTTTACTAATTTTAATATGAAAGATTTTAATGGTTTTTTAACAAATGAGAATCTATTAAATTTCTTTTTAAGGTTTCTTCCTTATCTAGAATTGAAATACAAATATTTTATAGGTATATTGTAACAATGTAATTGTACTTTACATAAAAGTTTATTTCAACATAATATGAGAAATAGTGTGACTATCATCATAAACAAACAAAATACCAAAGTTTAAAATATAGGACACCGATCCAAACCCAATTCAATCTGGGCAAATTTGCTTTCGTTATAACTAAAACGACCGCGCCGACTTTTTTGCGTCAAACCCCGAAGCGCTAAATGCGTCGGGCTGTGCCTTAGTAATTGAAATACATTTTATTCTGAGTACTAGATGAAAGGGTTTCACGAAACAAAACCCTCATTACACGGGCGCTCATCACGTACAGTCCTCGTACTTGAGGAAAATTTAATGTTACATTCAGACATTTACAAAGAGGTTACTTGTATATGTTTAAAGGTCAAACGTAAATATAGGTTGCTCGCTTAACTAAGTAATTTAGAGCCTATCAAAAGCGAAGAGAGGGATGTGAAAACTATTTAATATAAGTTTCTCGGTTCGGTTAGCCTGTGATGGGGTTTTCACGGTCAATAACATCAATTGCATAGATAAATGCTGGAAGAAAAATTTATTCAATAATGATCTAATTAAATGTAGACTGGATTTAAAGTACGTATGTTAAAATATTCTGCAAAGTAATTATGCAGGAAAATTATTTATTCTTATTTGAAAACTATACCGGATATATTATACTCTATAGAGCGTATTTTTATCTTGAGAAGTATTAATACGGTAATTTTTTAAATGAATTATCATTTATTTTTATTAGTTATTTTGCGTAGCCATGTTGAGCTGGAATTATATCTCTCTTCATAATACCAGATTTATCAGGTTTGTTTGATAAATACTACTTTAACAAAATCTCAAAGCATTTCATACATGATTATCTTTTCTATTATTTTTCTTGGCACCGATCAGGGGTTCCCAAATGTCTCAAAAGAAATAATCCCGCAATCCAATAAAGATTTCGCTTCGACAGGCCTAAGTGAAAACTTTTTTGCGATCCCTCGAACAATATAAGTTTTATTCCTCCAAGTGGTATAAATTTCCAAACACAAAGTAGCTCTAACATCTTTATTGCTTTTCATAAAAAACTCCCAGTTTAACGTATAGATTCTCCAGTTAGAGGTCAGATGGGATTTCCTTAAACACCTTACCGTTCATTGCGACATTTCTCTCCTCCCGCCTTTGTGCTATTCATTACGGCGTTCAGCTATGTTCAGTATTTATCGGCATCGATGCGATGTGGCAATGTATGGTTATTTCGGCGATACCTTTGAAATAGAAATGGAAAAAGTTTGCAACAGATTTGTTGTCCCCGGACTCGGATTTGGGAAATGAATACTTTTGGGTGAGTTATTATCTTTATTTTTGGAAACGATTTGTTTTCGCCTATGCGTGGGTAACGGAATATAATCTCCGTCTTTAGCATTAAACAAAATTGTGATAAATGAAGCTTAATAATTGTTTTTATTGGACAGTTTCCTTTAAAATATGCTCCTGTAATGCACACCTGTGCGCACACAGAAAATCACATCTAGGATACAT
Source organism: Glyphodes perspectalis (assembly GCA_951394215.1). Taxonomy (NCBI): domain Eukaryota; kingdom Metazoa; phylum Arthropoda; class Insecta; order Lepidoptera; family Crambidae; genus Glyphodes; species Glyphodes perspectalis. The sequence goes on along the minus strand of OX596211.1, from coordinate 7,685,346 downwards.
ATAATTTTAGAGCAGATTCCTTGTCCCGTCTATTATCTTTCAGCTTACTTTTAAATTAATATATCGTATAATTGTAAGTATTGGTCCATATGAAAATATTGAATTGCTGAACGACTAAAAATTTACGTACAGAACCCGAAAATAACTTGCAGAACGAAGACATTCGAAGGTAGGGGTATGTATTAGTACGGATCTTGCTTGGTGCGGTGCGGTAGATAAATTCCGCGATTGGCAGTATGAGCGGATTCGGCAGGGACTTTTATCACGGATCGCAATATGTATTTTATAGGCGCCGTAAATCGAGGAACGTGGCTTTTTAACGTTTGCCTACGAGTATTCGGCCGAGTTTTACGAGATTCGTCGCTCCAAATTTTATGTGACTATCAAGGATTGACTGCGCTCTCCGGCCCGCTTCATTCCATTTATATTTGCAATTGTTATGAATAATTGCACTTTAATAGTCGCGCCCAAATTGGGTGCCAAAGTTTAGATAGCACTTACGGCGATAAGATGCTTCTTAGACAGTTTCGAGGCCGCTGGCAATTACTGCGATAATCAATACAAACACGGCTTCCCAAAGCCTCGTTCTATACCTACACTGCACTGAACGTACATTTACAAAGACCCAACGATACTGAATAGAGAGAAATAATAATGCAAATAAAATGCGATTCGATACTTTATTCCGATAGCAAGACAAATGTTTGTTTATCCATCGAATATACATATAATATTCCGATGGAAATAATCGAGTGGCCGTTAAGCGGGCGGTTATTCCGAACACGTTTCAAAGGTGTATTTTTAAAGAAGGCTTTCACGGTGGCCGGCATTAGGATGGCGCCCACCTCCCGAAAGTTTCCCGTCCGTGCACCTTTTGATATTCAATATACTGCGGGACCTAAGCAATCCTTTGATGAGATGTTTTATGCAAAAAACGTTGGGCTCCGTTAGCGGGGCGCGAATAAGCGCTCAAAAGTGAACACATTAGTATTCTCGGGCCCGTCCGGGACCGCGGCCTCCCCAGTTTTGGGGGAATAAAAAATCAATGTTTATTCTCGTTGGACGCGTTTCGAATGCTAATTATAGGTATAACTAATTGTTTTGTGTTTGTGTGAAGGCGCGATCGCTGCGAGAATCGCTCTCGGGAGGCGTCACGATTGGATTTATCCCTCGTTCAGGTGATTTTATATTGCGTAATTTATTGGCAGCTGCCGTTTAAAAATGTGTTCGATATTCAAATTGATTTGTATTGCGTGTCGTTTGCAATATTTTATGAAAAAGAATATTTTTCAAATGCGTGTTTAGTTTTTGAGTTATTTATACGATTAAAATATTAAGTTTATTTTAAAATGTGAAAATAACTTTAAGTGTATGCATTTAGTACCTATTTAGCTCTAGTAGCAGCAATGCACGTTATATTCTTAATGTTATATTGAATAGTGACAAGTATATTCTTTAAGAAGTAAATTACAAGGTTAGAGATATTATACTTTTCATTCAGTAATAGAAATATAACAAAACCATTTTTCTTTAAGATTAATAATGCATATAAGAATAAGGCGCAAAGAAAGTAATAGATGCACTTTGAAATTCAAACGATTGAAACTTCATATTTTCTCAATATTAATACAGGCAAAGGAACAGTGAAAAACTAAATGCAAAACTGTAATAAGCATACCCCCAACCGATGTTATAAAAAGTCTAGCTAATTGCAACCCTGGTATGACACTCTAAACTAGCCAGCAAAGCCAACTGTCTATTAATCATTACCAATGAAAATTGTACACTCGAAGTTCCGATCGGAAAATACTTGCAGGTAGCTAGAAACAGAGCATCGAAGGCAAGGTGCTCCGAACTATAAATTACTTTGGAAATTCCGTTCCGACATATCGTATCGCAACTCGGCAATAAATATTGTTCATTTTCGTCCTGTGGGCCCCACGTCGATGCGCCTCGAGTATACAGCGTTAGGGAAATTCTTCTTTGGAGAGCGCGATTGCAGGCACAGTGTAGTCGGGCGCCTCGCTCAAATGATATCTGTACTCTTTACATTTTTGGCTAGAATGGCGGAGTTCATTTTGGAATCGTTATGAATTTATCACTTTGATAAGCTTCTTTTTTGTGAAAATTATAACGAAAGCGAGTGAGAAGGACAAAAGGATTCTTTTTGTTTAATACTTATACTTAAAGAATAAATAAACAAATACATTCTTCAGACTGACACACCTATTCCCTAGTTCCAAACTAAGCTTATGCTTGTGCTATGGATACTAGCTGAACGGTTAGACAAGAATATCGTAACAATGGGTGTAATCCAGCCATATCTAATAGTAACTCGCTTTGAGATGGTGATGGTTAGGACTTGGATTAAGTTTATTAAAATATTATTAAAAAAGTATTAAAACATTAAAATAACAAATTTTGAGAGTGTCACACTTCACATAGTGTGACACTTCATGAAATATTTAGTCCATTTAGCATAAGAGCATTGATCAACTAACTACGTATAAGTTGGTTAATCAGCTGTCAGAAACATCAACAGATTTTATTATTCACATGCACATAAAAGCACTCGGTCTAACACAATAAAATAATAATTCGGTTGGGGTATATAACGAGCTGTCTTTTATACGTTCCTTCGACGAAACACGAACCAAATTCTACATTGAACTTACGAGATATGCAACGTAGTCGTAATATTGGCAACTGATATGATACTTTTCGACAATTTTGTTAACATATATATATACATCGTTTTGTATATAGTAAAATACATGTATATTTGCCACTGTACCTAGTGCGTAAAATAAATAGATTATTTGATGACTAATTACTTACTGTAAAAATCTTACATATATTATAAACGCAAAGGATTGTATGTATGGATGTGTAGATAGATGTTTGTTACTCTTTCACGCAAAAGTACTGCATGGATTTAAATGAAACTTTGCAATAGTATAGCTTATACCTTAGAATAACACATAAGCTATGTCTCATCGATGTCTCACACGAGCAACGCCGCGGGCAGAAGCTAGTATATAATTTATCGATAAATATACATATAAAATAAATAAATATATAAATTTAACGGTCTCTTCTTATTTTGCTCACATGTATAAAAATGCATTTACGGCAAAAGTTAGGAATGCATGCATCCCCATTTTTCGGGCTTAAAATCATGGCTACAATTACCGCAAATTTGATCAAAAGCGATGCAGAAGAGTAAGATCTACTTGAACTTCGTGTTCTTACACTTTTAAGCTTTCTCATACCTACTTTATAAGCCATGAAAAATTATATTTTATGGGTGTATAAATAACTTTTTTATGAAAATCATTGCACGTATTGAAAATTAAGGTGATAATGCACATTTTAATGTTCATTAATATCGTACATCCTAATTAACGTAAACAGAGCCAATAAAATAAACATATTGAATAATTAAATAAAATGAATTTTGTAAATTTTAAACGAGCACGGATGTAGTTGAATATTGCCTCGTGTTATATTTAACCAAAGTAGTATTGTTATATTAAATCAAGTAGTATTATTATCAGTCAAGCACGTTTATTTCAATTCGAAAATTGCTTTCCATATAGGAAATACCTTTACGATGAATATCGAGAAAGTTGTTCGAAAAGAGCTCATACCGTGAAGCCATAAGACACTTGGTGGAACGCCAGAACTAAACCCGCATACATCTGCTCCAACTCTAGTTTATTAAACAGTTTCCGATGCTCCAATACCTCAGAAACACCTTAACATATCATTCTGCGGCATCGCATTTCATGTTTATGGCAAAACTTGGAGTCCATGCACTTAAGCAAATGGCTTTCCGATACTTATAACAGCGTATACGATGCGTACCGCTACATTTTATGCATGCAGAGCTATTTTATAAATTATTGCCTGACTTATATTTATAAAGTCGATAAAGTTGCCGCCCTGATGAATATTCAACGTCGAACTTTTCAGTGTGAAAGTACGCTCGGCTTAAAAATAAGAGCTCATCCAAATAAACTCTTGAAAATATAGCAGGTGATTTAATTTTCAGATTTTTCCGAGTTGACGTTTTAGAGGAATTACGGATTGGGATGTTTTAAATTAACATAAGTGCACATTAAGCGGCGACTGATGCGCCGGGCGCGCCGCCCGCTCGCATCCAAAACATCAAAGGAGAGCGTCCTGCGCTTGAGCTGATATCATTATGTCATCAAATGGCCATAACGTACCAGCGGCGACCCGGCCGCTAGCCGACTGTGAATTTTAAATCGTTTTTAATAGTATCGCGGGCGCATATCACGTCAAAGCTAACCCGCTCGCTCTCCATTGCAGTTTGATTTCCAATTTTTTGCCCAACTCGCAAACTTTTTCACTACAACTTATCCAAAATCGCACGCGTGTTTCTTTTTGTGTTCCAGCAGACGCCGTAATTACGACAGAGTATATTGTTACACTGGCTGTACTCATGATATACGTGAACATTATTATGTGCGTTTGTTTACAAAAGAGCCCTTGATACTAAAGAGTCGCGGCGTTGACGTCTAACTCGGAGAATTTAATTAACTTCGTTAACTTCTAAATACTCTTAACGTCTTTGATACCTCGGCTCCCCTGCATTGACAAACGCGAACGCTCGGTGTGTGTATGACAGTGGCTGTCAAAGTTTTATCAACCTCGGGGCGCGTTCGGAACTTGTCTGGCAACAGTGATTTAGGCGTGATAAAACAAATGGAACGCGAGGAGCGGAGGGGCCGCAATGCGGGCCGGAGCATCATGCGCTCATTTCTCATTGTCTGCCGGCATTCCTAGCCGCGCGCACCGGTACAACTTTCCGCCGGTGCAGTTTAATGCATATTATAACGCGGTAAGCACTCAAAATGGGCTAAGCGGGGAGGCAATATCGCGGCCGTAGACGCCGGCGCACGAGCTCACTCTTTATTGAAAGAGTAAACTGTCCTTTTTCACGGGACGCCTCGAGCTCTTTGTGACGGAATTTCGTGCAACTTATTTTGCGCTCCGAGTGTAAATAATAGTGAACTAAGAGAGCTTTAGATTTTCGGGCTCTAGCTCTTTTTCCTCTTTGGTGCGGTGTATATACACGGACCATTTATTGTACGCCGCTGTCAGTCGCGCGCTGTGGTGCGTTTAAACACTTTATTGCGTTTTAGTTTAGTTCTGTAATCAAACATAAAGGATCCGCCGGCCGGGCCTCCGAGCACGATTCCAACAAGGAAACAAAGTTACATTGTACAGATTAACTTACAGTAATTATGCTGGTACGCGGCAATAGAAAGGGAGGCAGCGTCAAAGGTAACGTTTAAACAATTTAATATTCCACACACAAGCATTTCAAACGCCAACTCAAACGTAGCTCTCCTTTCGTAAAAGTTGTTCCGTAAACGAACCCCCCTTCGTTAGATATCTACGTGAGTTTAATCCACTCCGTGGCCTCGCGTCGGGGCGGTTCGGTCGGAACGATTTTCGAGGAAAATTGGTGAAAATTGCAACAACATAGGCGAAAATTACCACTTGGGAACGTTGTTTAGAGCGCGGACCGAATTTATGCGGCTGTGGAAATGTGACGTCGGCTGCGGTCTGCCGAGCCGCCGACGCGAGTCTGCTACGACCTGCCCACTCGATACTGCACTCTCGTGTCCATTCTACACAAATACTTACATGCACTACCGACTTTTAAAGAAAAGAAAGATTTTTTTCATTTTGATTACACTGAACCTGAAAGGCAATGCACCTATTAAAGAAAATGCAGTGCCGTTAATGCCTCGTACAACGTCTAGCAAAATAACCATTGCATTTATTTACGTGCTGCAATCGACTTGAATGGCAACATAACTACGTATTCACGCGCATAATATTCGACTGTATGTACTCGGCTTTAGAAGCTTTGCCACGGGATTTTAAGTCAATAAATTGAGAGTACAAAAAGGGTTTAAACTATGGCTGTTTCGCACGCCATTCTACTAGAAACGATACGTATAATCGGTTTTTCATGTTTTGGGCTAAAGCCCTTGTTTCATAGTCGAATGTGCAGCGGGCGCCCAGACGCGGCCAATGGCTAGCTGTCACTGGCGAGACGAATTATGGCCTTTGTGCCACTCTCACTCTTTCTTAATTCCCACTAGGCAGGCATTTTTTAATTCATATGGCTTTTATGATATTTTAAGTCTGGCGTCTGAATCCTGATCTAGTTTTAAATAGGTACTGATTATTTGAAGGCCTCTGGTGTTTAATCGCTTGTTACCTTTTGAGAAATATATTTTCTTATCGACTTTCAACAAATCATATTGTTGCACGGAACGTGGTGGTATTTATGCTTAAATTAATGAATTTTTAGAGTTAATATTTTAGGTTAGTTTAATTGTATGAAATAAATATGATTTAGGCTTTTTAATTGATTTAATCTTGGATTCTGGTATTCTCTACTATGGTATTTTTAAACTTTACTTAAAGCAAAAATCGTGCTAATCGTGTCCTGACGCTACTTTTTTTTTATCTTTTTACGTAGATTATGATAGATTCATATTACCTACTTATCTATACTTATAATAAATCTGTAGAGAGGTCAATTCTGTACATGAAATATATTTTCAAAATAATTATCAGGTGGTGATTAGTGATCGATACTGATGCCAAAAATGCAATCAGTAAAATTTTTGTCTGTCTGTCTGTCTGTCTGTCTGTATGTTCCTTATAGAAACAAAAACTACTCGACGGATTTTAACGAAACTTGGTACAATTATTCTTTATACTCCTGGGCAGGTTATAGTATACTTTTCATCACGATACAATCAATAGGAGCAAAGTAGTGAAGGGAAATGTTGGGAAAACGGGAGAAGTTACTCCATTTTTTAAGCTTCCGTCGCGTGTGCAGCCTTAATGGTTAAAGTTACATAGAAATTATTTACGACGGAAATAGTCTTTATAATATTAACCATAAACGCGGGTGACACCGCTGGCACAGCTAGTAACTAATAAGACGCGTAGAAATTTAAGAAAATAATCTGTACGAATAAATATATGTATGATATAATAATTATATTACAATTGTAATGTTCGTAGGTCTAAGGGGCGTGTGTGAGCAAAATCGTACCAGTCTCCAATGTAGTAAGGTGGAATGGTGTATCTAAAACCTTCTTGTCACATGTTATCAGCCCTCACCCCGCTGTCTGGCCAGGCTTAACGACTGACATGCACCGACGGCAGTTAGGGATCAACTATTTAGTGCTCACCCATCCAAATACTACACCGACGCGCGTGATTAATTTTAATAATAAATAATTTCACATACACTAGGGCTTGCAAAGGGGTAATCTTTCAATGGTCAATTTTGCGATTATTAGGGTATTTTCTTAAAATTTTTGGATCCTATGTCCATTGTGTAGCTTAATCAAAAGTTAGGCTGTTTGGATCTGTCTGATCACGAAATAAAAAGTTTGAATCCTATTTAGAAGTAACTAAATGTTTATGATCTAAATACCCATTTATATACGAGTCATAAACGTTTGTATTTAAGTATGCTAATCTATATTTCATATCTGTAGTGTAAGATTATTAGTATGCCTGATAGGGAGGTACTGAATAAGTATGTAACTCTCATCAATGTATTGATAAATGTCATTAAACCAATTTATTAATAACAAATAACGTAATGTAATCTTAAAATGAAGCCTAAACACATGTGCGTGGGTTTTGTATATCCAAAGTGCAATGACGTTTGCTCCCATTGTTTAAAAACAGTGAAAATGTAGTGAATTACTTACTTGTTCCAGCATAATACACCGTGTAGTCGAGTTGGTGGCCCAGCATGTCGACCCTCACTCGGTCTACCACCAGCCTCGTGAAGAACAGGTCCCTCTTGTAGTAGATCGGCTTCTCGTTCTCGTGAGACACGGCGCTATCCATTAGCGGGTGAGACCTGAACAGAGAAATATTAAAATTACTTTTTACACCTATGACTTAGGCATTATATATAATACACGGGGAGTGCATGAGTCTAAGGCCAGTTAATGTTTACTTTTATGCATGCTTAAATGCTTGCTACTATAAAACAGATTCAAATAAAATTTTCTACATAATTTAATCTTAATTTTGAATTATACATAAGGTTCTGTCTTATCCTTGAATAAAGGACAGTTATTGGAAAACACACGTGAAACCGTATTTTGCAGATTAAATACAACGCGTGAATTCAAACTACATATTAAAGATGAACAAAAACCACTAACACTGAAATGTACTTAAAATCCAGGAAAATATTATCTCCGAGGTATAGTCTTAAGTAAGACTTCAAAGCTCTTCAAAAATCTCTGCAAACGATGTTCTAATGGCAGGCTTAGATTAAAGCCGCTGAACTTGAGAAAGCTGACGGAGCGAAATTTATATCGAACACGAAATTTAATTTATTTCACAACAATTCAGAACGCTAAAAGTGTTCTAATAAATGAGAGTCATCGGAGCGTGGCGGCGGAAACATTACGGGCCCGATGATAACAATGTGGCGGACGGCGCAACGCGCGACAAACGATAACGTCGCGACGTCACCGCCCAGATAAAAGCCTTTACTGCACCTAACAACCAAATAGCTCATTCGTTTAATTAAAATCTCCACTCTCGTCGCGAATAAAAAAATTATTATACTATTTTCAGCAGACTGGTTCAGGTGAAGTGTTAAAATCTCAACGTTTCCACATGAGGATCGTGGAAAAGCGGGGAAAAAAAATAATTGAACGCTCTCGGGGTGAGAGCGTCGGATAATTAACAGGACGTGTCGCCAGGATAAAAGTGCCTGTGGATTTCAATGAGCGTTGAAATTCTGGAATCGCTGGAGAGTCCGACGTGATCGTGTTTCACGTTTTTAAGTGACGATTTTCTACTTTGTTTACGTCCGGCGCGCTTGTTACAATAACGACAGTCGGCTTTTGTTCATTTTTCGCTCGCGACGCTCGGATGTTTTTGAAAATAAATTAATTCGGAGCTTGGTTCTTTTTTAATGAGGAATAGAACAATGGTTTTGCTGCTTGTTTGGTGTTTATTTACTTTTACTACGAGGGCGGCCTCTCGTCGGCGTGGATGTAAATTACAATAAGTATGTAACAATTATTGAAATGTTACAATAGTCATGTATTGTTTGTATATGATATATCATTTAGTCGGGATGTTATTAATAAAAAAAAAACTATTTTTTTTAAACAAAATAGTAAATTTGCTATACAACTCAATGGTTGACATGTAAAAGGCCTCGAGGTATTTTTGGTTCGCTGACAATTATAAAGTTTTTTACCAATAATAAAAAATATATTTGCTTTGTTTTTGCATTGAGAACCCAATTAATATACTAGAGCAGTATAACATACAAGTTTCGAATAGATAGAGCAACAGGGAACATCAAAATATTGTAACACATAATATTTTTGCTTTACTATAATACGAGTACATGGTAGTTGACGAAGATATAGAGTATCAAAGTTTTGTAATGGGATGTCACTAAACAGTACAAATTTTAGAGTCGTACGAAATTTTAATGTGCTCTTCGTATTTTTTTGTTTGCTTGACAAAAGAAAAAAATACGTACATATTTTTTTATGCAATATGACTTCTAGGCAAGTAGCCCTTTCAAACAAAGAAAAACTTATTTACCTTATAAAATTGAGCACGGTATCAGGCAATGATGACGTATCATTGACGCATGTGCCGGGCCTAGGTTCGGGTACTCTGCTGCTGATCACGGGCAGCCAGGCGGAGCTGGAGGTGGCCTGCTCCTTGAACTTTCCCTCGAAGGCCTTCTGGATGTCGCCGATGGTGAAGGTGCAGATGGCGGAGCCCATGAGCCCCGTAGAGGCGGTGGTGAACACGCCGTAGAAGCGGCTGTCATCGCCGGGCACTTTGTAGATACTCTCTGTTGAAGATGGAGGTCGTTAGTTTGTTTCGATTGTTTTTAATAAAAAACTCAGAGAAGTACAATAGAGAAACTATCACCGGAGTGAAACCGATTAAAATATAGCTTTTGCATTATCTTCTGCAAATGAGTGATTACGAGTGTTAAAAAAGGATTTTTAATCAAAGCTGCAAATATTTTTTTACTACTTGTTTTAAAATCACAAAATAATTATTATTGTAAGACATTGTTTATTTTCATCCTAGCATAAATCACCTAAATATTAATGGAGACCTAGAACCAGGATCAATTAGGTAGAAGGTTATACTACTCTGAGTAACTTATCGTACGAGACGTCTACATAATGTAAAGAGCCTTAGTACTTAGTGTTGCTTATCTAGCTTGAGTAGATACTAAGTGGAAATTACGTGTCTCATAGACAGGAATATAATTGCAAACTAGAAGTAATTAGAAGGTACTAATATACTGTCACAATGTGTCACACGGCACAAACGTCTTTCACAAGAGTGTTCAAAGTAATTAAAATTTAAATTGCACCCGCGATATGAGAACTAAAGCGAAAATTTATCAAGCACTGTCAAGATGTCTAATCTGTTCTTAGTTGTCCAAAGTTGGGGAGTCGACTATCAAATTATTATAATTGTGGGCGCTGAACTTTATATCTCGATGTCGCGCAAGTTGCTGCTACAATTAAACCCGTTATCCAAATTAATGTCACCGCGATTCGGGGGAATCGGGAGCTTTACATTAGATAGGTATTCACGGGGACAGAGTTTCGTGTTAGTTTCCTGAGTATGTACCGACTGGCTCGATGGCGTATTTGGTAGTGATCCTGACCTATGCGCCGGTTGTGGGTTCGATCTCCACCTAGGATCAACATTCGTATGTTGAATACTTGTGTGTTGTTTTGAGTCTGGGTGTTAATATCAAATATTTAAGTATGTAATACCTTTGTTGATTCTGATATCCGTTACACAAGTGCTTAAGCTACTTAGCTCGGAGTCAGATCAATGTATGTGATGTTGTCGGATATTATATATGTAATAATTGTTTTATACTGCGATGTGCTAAACGTAACAAACAATTATTTGTACGTTATCCTGATTGGTGGTTAGCAGTACACATTTTACCATGTTTTTCGAATAAAAGTACAAAAGAAACTGGGTGACGTTAATATAAAATTGCTAGTAAAGACAAATAAAGTTCATCTTACTTTAATTACGTGTTGCTTAATTTTTTTACACATTACCATATAATGTATAAAGAAATAAAGTATCACGTAAAAACATTTCTCATCGATCTAAATAGCATCGACTATATAGCGACTATAAAAAATTTACATTTTGCATTTATGTAACTCACATAAATCCGTTTACTGATATCAAAGGATTTAATAGGAATGAATTCCCTTAAGTAGAAACTATACGTCGAACCACAGACGGAACATATCTTCATCCCAGAAAATTAATTTGGTGGAAACTCATCATTAACTCATCATGAGAACTGCCTTGAAAATAGGACTTTAATCGGAAGTAGGTAATTTGTTACGTTCAAGACCACAACTCGATCACTCTCTATTCATGCTGGATTCCGTTAAGTGTGATGCCTTTGTTACCTGATTACCGTGAAAGTGAATTCGAACTACTTTAGAACAAACAACTTAGCTTTGAGACTTGTTTTCTAAATGAAGTTTGAGCTTGTGAAGTCCACGTTCAATCGCAAAAGTTATTCGATATCTACTGAAGTCCTGATGCTGATGACTAACTTGGTTTAGAAGCCGGTTAAAGTGATAAAGTCATAATTATGACGTTTTCCGGAAAATACTTACCTATTGTTGTTTATTGGTATTTTGAGATAAATAGTATATATAAACTAACTAAACAAAGTTTAGTTAATTAGTTATTAAAAGTTTAGTTAGTTAGGTTTTAGTATATTTATTTGGAAATCTATCCTTGCGACAAGTCCTTATAGAAATCTAAATGGTGACAAGACATTAAATTTATTGTTTGGGTGTGCAAAAAAAGTTGTAGTAGGCTATTTTGTTACTAATTACCACACCCAGCCCCAAGAGGAATATATGTTTCTTATAAAACTATTTGTCCCGGTGCGGGGATGACGCGCGCCCCTTGTGTTAGACGCGATGTGTAAACCATTGCACTAACACGGCTATCGAAAAGTGATCATACATAGCTTCTAGTTTAAAGTATGAAGCTAATGACAGCTCTATAATGTAGACATCAAAGATCAGAGTTGACATGTTAATGTAAGACAAGGTAAAAGTTTGAACGCACCTATTCAGAGAATAACGGTCGGACGAGGCGCGACACTAGCCTGTAAACGTCCCTAATGGCGCTTCAACAGACATGTAAATAACACACCTATAGCAAATACTGAGCACTTGAGTACCTATTACATTCTCATGAGTTATGCAGGCGGCGTAGTGGGGGGCGCGTGAAAAACCGTGGTAAGCCCGAGCGTCGAGCGTTAATATTATATGAACACAGTCTGGGAGGACCGAACCTCCGGGGAAAATCGGCTAGACTTTTGTCGTTTAAATCGCACTATGCACTTTTGAGTTCGGATCTTAAATATTTGCTCCAGATTGACACGCTGTTTGAGGATAAGGTGAGGGTGGATTCAACTCGTGACTTATGGCTAAACGTTCGCGACGCTTTAGAATACATTTACTTTGTTGACTTGCGCTTGTATTTTAAATAAGGTGCAAAGCGTATTTTATTTAGCTAAGATCCGACTTCTTGTTTACGTAACGTATGCATAGGTTCTATGTAGATAAGTAATAGATCTACTGGGTGAAAGATATTTGCTTTCAAAAATGTTAATACAACATTAACATTTAGCAAGCTCAATAAAATATCAGGAAATTTAGAAATAAGGATAATAAATAAATATTAAGGTATTCACTCAAAACAAGTACTAAGAAATAGAAAATTAACTTAGTAAGAATGATCTTACGAAGTTAATTTTATACTTATTTCTCAGTTCAAACATCAGATAATAAGCTAGTACAAAACAAAAGTTTCCAAATACAATACTTTCAGTCTTCCATCTGCTACTTAGTTAAAGTCAAGAGATAATCAATGTCCTAGGTGCCATTTCTTACATCAATCTCATTCATTCAACATGTCCTCTATCAAAAGAAACTTACGTATCTCATTGAAGTAGAAGGGGAACTCTCCCGGTATGCTGCAGTTGAGCCGCGCCTTCAGATAAGTGGCCCAGTTCTGGCTGAGGATGTTCTTGCCCCCAGTGTCGCGTTTACAGACACGAGCCACTCGGGAGTAGACCGCCTTGCCGCAGTTGATGTACTCTACCGCCGTCTCGCGGAAGAAGAAGAGGACGTACTCGCCCACGTCGAACGAACCGACGAAGTTCGGCTCTGGAAATGGGGAATTAGATTACAATTGGAAATGACTGGGTCAAGCAAAGAGATCTAAGGACAATGAATAAGCAGTTCGCAATATCAAGCAGTCCTTAATACACATCACTTTTTAAAATGTGAACAGGTTTTTTAATGAAAAAATTATATATCTAGATGAGGTTTTTAGAGCAAGTAAAGCAGCAGATGAAACAATTTGAGCTGCTTATATCTAAGATAGTTAGATCAGCTTGGGACAATGACGAATGTTATTCTATATCTGACTCAATGTATAATAGTTAAATCTTTCGAACGATTCTGTAGGTGTGAAAAAGCAATAAACTGATGAAGGATAAAATACTTTCATTAAACTCTACGATTACTATTACTTAAACTATCGACCAGCTATGTGTACTAAAATAGCAATCCCACACGCATCCCCTGAGAATTTTCGAAATATCAAATTGCTGCTATTACGAGTATAATGTGCAATAAACAATAGATGAATATGTGAGCTTCAATTTTGTCCTATGAGACATTTATAGCTCGTATTAATAAGTGCTTATTTGTCGGCCTCGAAATGAAATCGCCACGTGTTTAGGATTATGGAATATGGACGCACAGGGCGTGCCTACGCCTCAGCGATCTATCTACAATAAAGCAGACAGGGAATCATGGACGATCAAACGATTGTACAGAGATTAATAGAGCACTGTATAAAAGCGTTTTTTGTAATATCTTCTGAATGATGCTTGCAGCTGGGAATAACAAACTATTATAACAATACATGTACATTTATCGGACATTATTTGCCCTAGCTCTCTGAAGTGGGATCAGCATAAATATAATATTTTTAATAATGTTTAATTTGTTTTTTTTTTTAAATTACATATTCTATAACCCTTGAGTCTTCGTAGTCTTACTATTTCATTTATAGCCAAGTAAACTTGTTGATTTTTGAAGTCTATATTTATTTAGGTTATCTGCTAGAAAACGTATTATTTAAACACTTATATTTTTTATACCAATACACTGAAGGTATACCTAAATCAAAAATATAATTAATTTCACCCGCGTAGCTTCCGTTCCCGTCGGAATACGGAGATAAAATATAGCCTATGTTACTCGCTGATAAAGTAGCTTTCTATTGGTGACAGCTTTTTTTAAATCGGTCCAGTAGTTTTCCGAAACTACTGGCCTATTCAATGCAAACAAACAATCAAATCTTTGCTTTTATAATAAGTATTAGTATGATTACAAAATAAAAATAACAAAATTTCTATATATTTTTATTTATATTTCTTTCTATAGATGGAATTCAAAAATACTGCCTACCTCGATAAATTGACATAAAATTAATTAAACAAATAATTCCGCTAAACTTTACAAATACAATATCTAATGAAGATCTAAAATTAATGAATAACAAAATCCGAGAAAGTTAAACTTATACGTAAAACTTTATGAGGAGATACGGATGGACATTAAATTCCCTACAAACCAAGCCCGGACGCACGCAACTTTCGTAATAAACTTATCTATGATTTACAACAAATATAAGATGGCTCAATAAACCGACCCAAATAAATCCGGCTCCCATAATTATCATGTAAGCCCGCATTAATAAGTGTTCATTGGCGGGTCTTGATACATGCTTGCCGCGTGTGAAGGATTATGTAGGTACTGCCATAGTGCAGGCGCGTGTCTCTCACTTTTTCAACGCCGCATATCACCCGGACATACGCTAAGAGCAGTTAATCTGAGTTACGGCATATTAAACTTTAATAAAGCTTCGGATCTTTGGAAATTATTGCCTCCATAAATTTGGGATTCGTTGTCGTAATTAATGGGGATATATTTACACCTATTTGTTGGACGCCAGCATTCTTATTCGATTAATGAATTAATATGGAGAGTTGCTATAGGATAATTAATAATAATATTAATACTGCGGTGAGTAAATATTTTACCCAATTATGTCACCGTTATAGGATAAATGGAGAATTGCAATTGTCATCAGTATCACCGCTCACTTTAATTCCAATTTCGGTTATCATCGATATAAATCAAATAATTTCACATATCAATATTTTGTTTGTATTAATTAATGTGTATATATTAAATATGTTGTTTCTTTTAATCGATAAATCAAACATGACGATTGGTAGCGTAATATTATGTTTAATAGGCATTATAAATATTTTATAATTTAATATCTATATTATAATACATATAAATTATAAATGATTTGTAATTCGATCATATTCTGATATTCAATGCATTATTTAAAACAACAACAAAATAAAAGCCACACGTCTAGGGTTACAAAATTCAGAAAGCGTTTCACTTTTATATGTTAGGTAGCTTTCGTTTTAACGAATTAGCTATTTTTCTTCAAACACTCTTTCTTTGAGCAATATTTTTATAAATTACATAGTTGATTCACATCCAAATGTCTACTATTTATTAGTATTCATTATCTACATCATCACCCATGATATTTACCTCCTTTGAAACGTGCCATAATATTTCGAATCCGGTCTAATTCGACTATTTGACGCAATACCTTCGGCCGAATTTGGCGCGTCAGATAATTCATTCATATCGGCTTCATTGCGTCCGCATGATCGAAAATGGCTCTAATGCTAAATATCGGCCATTGAATAATGCCTGTCACCGCAAATGAAAGATCCAAATTGTAGTTAATTTCGAAGTATTGTTGGAAATTCGACTTTAGTTAATGAATAATTATGATGAGTGATTAATGATGACGTTTATACGTCGGTTATAAATGTAGGCGCTATTAATATATGAGTAAAAGTTAGGTCTAGGGAAAACTAGTTTTTTTTTCTGTTTTTACTGACTCAAATCAGAGTGTTGGAAGATATTATTAATAGTCGTTATTTAGTATTCATTGCAAGATGGGAAGCTTTAGCTTGAGTTTAAATTGTGAAAAAAAAAAATATATATATTTAGAAACAAAGCAAATTGCCGGTTTCCGTTGTTTTTATAGTTCACTTACTAAAGTGTTTTATTGTATAGTAAATATTCGTAAATTATTATTTGCTTACACACAAATTATTTAACCATCCCCTTGTGGGTTTGCTAAATAATCTTATTAAAAAAAAATGTCTCTCCATCATTGGTGTACGAACAAAAATATTAATAATAGAATAATGATTTTATACTCTTTACCAATTTAGAAGTACCTACTCCGAATTGACAACGATACAATTTAATGAGAACTAAAGGTAATTAACCTTTTAGTAAGTAATCAGCCAACTTGACGTTAATGCCATAACTTTTGCACTGTTGCGACACTAACAAGCGAACTGTTAAATCAAACGACAAAATAAACATTTTACTGACTAGTTCTCCTTTAATTAGGAAAATCAAAACTGGGACAAGGGAATAAGCCAGTTTCGGCCATTAATTTGCGATAGCGCCACAATAACATGGGAATAGAAATTACGCCGACAAATTTGCCCAATTTCGTTAATAATATTGCTTTGTTCATTACTCTTGGGCCTTTATCGCTAGCGTTTCAAACGACACTAACAGTTAATTATTTTCATTTAATTTCAATTTATTATCCCCTTTGTGCTATTTTGGCTGGCTAGTTGTCTGATACTGATTTTGCATTGTTTTCTACGTTGTCGTAAAGAAGAGAACATTTTATCACAAGCGTGTGTTATTTTACGAATAAATGTTGATATATTAAAGTTTATTGTGTGTGATTTCAAATTCAATTCTACGAACATACACGATCAGACTGGAGGTGAAATACTTCCGACGAGCTAGGAGATGTGTGTTCGGGGATGAAGGTCGACTAACCGTCTCGGTAAATATATTAGTGGACAGAATAGCTTCAGCGCGTTGTAGAATGCATGACGCTTTTGCCAATTTGTTTAACGCCATCTATTGACACTTTTTGGAATTATAATTCCATTGATGGAACAAACGACTTGTGGCTTATTCTCTACTAAGAACGCGACATCTATATAAACGTCGTCGTTACAATTGTTTCTTTGTATTTTTTTATTTATTTGTGGAACAAACCTCCAGTTACTGCATTGACTTAGATATCATTGTTTGTGTTTAAAATCATGTAATTCAATTTATGCCTGCGCGATTTATTGTGATTTAGGACTAGTTTACGATAAAGTTTATTGATTGGTTTGATTGATGGTTATTCAATGGATACAGATATGAAAATATCACTTAAAAGTTTAGTCAAAATCGTTCGACAACGGTTTTGATATCTTTTCTAGTATTCGACATGGAATAAGCTTTTGAAAAGCGTGGCTGCAAAAGTAGAGATATGAGCATGGAATCCCAGGTGTGAAACTAGCAATAAATAAAGGTAGCAAATGAAAAATAAAATACGTTCAAACTCGTTCTCAAAATACAGGAATCTATTTCGGAGTGTAAAACATATTCCCAGTTGATGCGGAAATAAAATATCTATACCAATTCATGTAAATAAATCAAACTAAAATTTCAATAGAAATAAAATATAATTTAGAGGTATATTTTCTTCTCGCGTTCATGGCCGCAAAAAGCTTTTGTATTTTCTTCGTTTTTGCTAGCCAATATAACATTATCAGGCTTCGTTTGATTCTTGATAGTATCGTCTGTTCATACCACCATAAGGGTAAAACTAAGTGTCATTGATCTTAAAACATATATATATATATATTTATATATTCTTGTAAAGGTAAAGTAGATGAATATTACTTGCCTCAACATTTTTACTAGATTCGGATCCCAATTTACAATAGGACATAACGCTAGGAAGAGAATTGGCATCTTTTATCTCGTTGTAGGCCAGTCTAAGTTTCTAGTAATTTTATCGATCACTCAAAAAGCAATGCTATCAAATTAAAACAGTCTGTTGTAAGTCCATATGATACGGGTATCATCAATACCAAGTTCTAATAGTGGTACATGAGGGCTTAAATGGGCGTATTAACGGCCGCTATTGAGGGCATATTATTGTTCGTTAGAGCGAAAACAGTTTAATTTCCATTGTTTAATCACAAACAGGCCAATTGCCGTGTAAATCGGGTAAATGCTGATAATTTGGGCATTTGTCTAATGATTATTGGGAACGGAACTCGGGACCATCGGTGCGTGTCGAATGTTCACCGTTCATCATTGCCATCGTCGTTTCCCATTTTGATTGGTTCGCACTTTACCCGTTGTACCGTGACGATAATAGTTTTACCAATTTAGATAGTAATAACGAGTTTTGTTAACGTGGCATTTGACGTGCAAGCGATAGGCAGTTAATTGTGCCAGACTATTTGTGTACCTATCCATCACAATAGACAAATATTTATAACAGTTGTGTTATCAAAGACACTGATTTATCTGTTTGACCAATAAGAGATTTTGTTTATATTGGCTAGCTTGTATCAACGGCTTTATTCTTGAAGAATAAAACTTGTGAAATTTTGTTATGTGTAAGTCTTTCAGAAATTGTCCCGAATTAATTATTATCCCGAAGTAAACCTAAGTAAATACCGAATCCTATTTGTTCGATAGCCTTGCGTGAAAAAGTAACAATCATCCCTTGAGGTGGACATTAACAAACTTTCGTTTATGATACGAGTAAGATAAAAGAACAGGTTAGAACAAGTATAAACCACACCCCGCAATCAAATGAAACCAATGTAGGTACATTTTTGTTTGAACGAGTTCCAAAACAAAACACAAGCGGGCTGCCAAGACTTTTTCTGCAAATAAATCGCAGGAATACTCACTGTCGAGCCACTTGGAGTCGTATTTTAAGGTCCTCTTGAAGGAGAACTCGCGGCGGCCTGTAGTCAAGTTGTGCAGGTCGGTGCGGAAGATGACGGTGTCCGCCTTGGTGAACTCTGCGTTGGTGCCGGAGTAGAGCGCAGGCAGGCTGCCAGGGTTGCCGCGCTCCACCCACAATGCCGTGGAGTTGTCCGCCGGGTCGTAGGGGCACTTCGCGACGCCCATCCCGATGCCCGGCACGTACTCGTGGCGGGGCAGGTGTGTTAGGTTCGACTGGAACAAAAGAATAGCGCTCATTTTTATTGCCCTGTCGCCTATTTTAGGTAGAGCGTTGATGAAAAATGGCTCATCGTATATCGATTGCAAGAGACTTACGTCTTGAATAGAACTTTATCCTGACTTTGTCAGCACATCTATCAGTGACCGATGTCGAACACATAAATAAAAATATAAATGAAGATTTTTGGACAATATAAAATAATTATCTAATGTTTAGTGAATAGTATATGTCTATGAAAAACTGTAATGTTCTTAAAACCTGCCAAAATAGTACCCTAATATTAATAAAATAATACATTAAAAGAATAAAATTAATAAAACAATTACTTGTTAGGATTTTCGAAAAAGGTTTGTCTAGTCTAGTGTAATTTTTTTTATCGTAAAATTAGATGATCATGTAAAATATAGATGAAGAAAAAAATCCGAGCTCGGGTTATCCTTTATTTAGCATACTTTGTATACTCAACGACGTATAAGTTACACGCGATGATCGTCTAAAGAAAATATAGACCTTTTGTCTCGACCTTTTGAGATATTTACCTCTAACATAATCCACGTACCTTGTATTTTTCTTTAACAAATATATAAAAGATCAAACTATTTCAAAATGATAATGAAACCTTTACCTAAATAAATTGTTTCTTTACTTAAAACGAAAATGTTCTTTTTTGGGTAAAACATTTTAACTACATATCGTGCCATGATCTAATAGGGCGTTCGAATAAAAAAATCGTAAAGTATTTTGGGGTGATCACGTTAATTTTCCGCACCATTAATCAAAAAGTTCACTAAAAATACAAACCTAACCGAATTTATGCGTTTCAAAGTCAGTTACAGCGCCCCTACCGCCCGCGACTCAACAACACATCTGCTATTAATTCTTCCTAAAAATTTATGTTCGTTTCACGTTGAACGCGATTTATTAACCGAAACTTATTATTTTGGAGGCGCGCGAGTTTTTTCGACGGCCCGTCCTCGCCGGATTCCTCTATTAGTATAATGCGATGGGTGGCGGTACGGTTTTCGAAATTATCATAAAATTACTAAATGTAGCATAAACGTGGGGTGGCCGGCGGCGGCGTCGTCGTGGATTGAGACTTTATGTAAATTTTAACGACGCTGCGACCATCGGGGCCACCTGTGACCCACGCCCGCCGCCCCCCGCCGCACCTGTCGAAAACCTATGCCGTTTTTATTTCAATAAGCCGAGGATTAAATTAGGCATGCAAGGACATGCCCGCAGGGCTCCCAGCGGAAGGAAATTTTTCTTATTCTTGCTTCGGTGGAGTAGCCGAGCCATTGTGGCCCATGTTAATGTACGTGTGGGTGTAAAACGAGATGAACGTCAATTAAAGCGAATAAAAGTTTATGGATACTACCTGGCTGAAATTTTGTTAGCATTTTGTAACAAAGGCACGTAAATTCTATTTTGTACTATGTTTCATGCAAATCGTTACGTGGAATATGCAAACGTGATAGCGTCATAAAGTGCACTAAAGTCCTTAACTATTTGTTTTACTAATAAGGTATTGAAATTATATTGCTCCATCTAAATACCCTTCATTAGTGATGTTATAACATCAGTTTAATGAAACCCTCTTTTATAAAAAGGTATCCATTAAATTTATACTTCTATTATGCTGTAACGAACAGCGGCTTTAATTTTATTATCTTTGAATAGTTTAGATACACCTATCTTATCTTTATTTACCTCAAAATTTAAATGAAAACATTGTCATAGTTTTTTAGTCCTTAAGATTATCACAATACCACAGCGAGATAAGTGCTTTATATTACTCGCAGTAATTCAAATTACGGTAACTTTAAGCTTTTCCAAGTTACCTAAAATAAATTAGAAAACTAATACCAAAACTGAAGTTAAATACTCCGTACGACGTTAAATTATTAAACTTATAGAGGTGTTCACTAAAACTTAAACATAGGCCGAATAATTTAAGTTACTTTGAACTTGGATGGCATAATTCGATTGGCATTTAAAGGTCACTCCTAATCTATACAAAATTGAAACTGGATAAATTAAGAAATACTATGGAAAACCATAACCACTTTTTATGGTTAGATTTATGTGATTAAAGCACAAAGAAAGACAAGCCGCCTCGTCCTCTGGCCTGTAACAGAAGATACAACTCCATTACGCGTCGAAACCCCTGAGCAAATACTTTAGAATCACACCAAACAGTAGACCACTTTGAATGGCGTATTATTTCCGCGACAGAGCCGTAAGTCCGGGATAAATAAGCAAATGGCTCGGACGGAAGAGCTCCGGGCTCAGAATAAGAAAGTTTGTGGGCCGAGGGGCCTCATTAGGCGTTGCTTTTGTTTGTTTACGAAATTAGCAGCCTCCGATGATGGGTGGTCATTGAAATTTCAATGAAAGGGCCCGGAAAGGATCCAGAAAGGACCCGCCGGTTTATGTAGCTCGCTGTTGCGGATGAGTTGTGATTGACGTGATGTTTTATCAAATATTAATCTTGTTGATAAAAGTCGGACAAGTCTTCGTAGAAATGGAAAATATTTAGATTATTTTTGTTTGGAATATATTGTGACATTGTCTTGATTAGGGATTTCACTTAAGCCATCACGAGGGCACTCTTTAAGCTGATTTAATAAAATACAATCCTTGTCTTTTGATGATGATTATTAAAATTCATATATCATGAATAAATATTAGGCTTGTATAAAGTGTAAATGCGGGGATTATTACTAAATCATAATGTTTTGTTAACGCGAAACTCATTCATTTAATAACGCTCAATGTGTGAAATGGTTTTTCGATACATTGAAGTATAACGCGAACACAGCTGCGGTGTATATCGCACACTTCTGAAACCCGCTAAGCCTTCACATGAGGTGTGATAGTTTTCCCCTCTAAAAGGGCAAACGTATCATTGTTATTTAGATTTTTGTGTCAAAAACAGTGTATCCATGCTTATTTAAAATAAAATTCTACGTATGAAATATAAGTTGATGTTTTTATTGATAACTAGGACTGAGTAATAAATATAAATATTAGTATAACAGCATTCTCCAGGTGAAAATGTACACCTATAATTTCCTACGTTTGTGTTATTTTACTTTTTGTGTTTCATTTCAACGTAAAAGGTGCATACCATTTGCTTATTAAAGCATTTTCAAAGCGAAGGAGAGCTTTTCAATTTCAGAGGACTTTTTTTTAAATGTGTCTTTATATAATCAATATAAAATAATAACAAATAACGAGTAACGTAAAATATGTACGTGTACTTGTTCTCAGAAAATAAATAACTGCGGCTTAATAGTTTTACATAAAATGATTTAAAACTCAGTAGATATATCATAATGCAATTCATAGTGTGGCAAATTGGAACATTGTCGCGTACTAACTTAGACAGGTGAGACGTGACTAGCCTACTCGCTTATTAATATACATTATACAATATATTTTCCAGTGAATCTACCTCACAACTCCATTGTGCTTCCCCGATCAAACTAATAACCGCTCACACACGCCACAAGTAACATCTAAACTGTCACTGGTATATCGACGTTAACTTTCAAACGCACAGGGGATGAATCGCTGCAAACTTCTGACGCGCTGTCACTACCAGCTAATAGCTGAGAGGAATTTGTGAGCGTAACGTTGCTTAGCAATCTTAAGACAGGCTTCGGGTTTAACCGCGATAAACGTTTTATGTAGCTGCCTTGTATGGGGAAAAGTTTATAGTTAATTCCGATTTATGGGCTAATTTACAGTTTGGGGTCTATTTATTTGATGGGATTGCGATGTTGCATCTGTGATGTTGGTATAAAACGACTAAATTGCGCTGTATAAACTAGTGGTACTAAGTCAATCGATTAGATTAGTTTTTTAATGGCCAATTTTGATAGTCAGATACAAAATAACAGAACAAGAAAATATTAAACCTCCTTTCTAGAAAAGTCATTCGACACTTAAATTATGAAACAGATATTTAAAAAATTGTTTTTTTAATCATTTTGTTTGTCTGTTAAACACTCCAAATTAAAATGTGCCGATCGCGTAGAGCGTAATTACCAGTAAATTAGAAACTGTTTTTTAATTTATCTGAGAGTAGGTACGTTCAGGTAGGTAGGTTTATCCTACTCGCCATACCATCCTTTGCCAATCTGCATTTAAAGGTGAGCTGAGGGACGGGCTAATTTAAATGAATCCCATGAAGATCGGTATTTGTATCACAGGAAGCAGAACATACATAATACATGCACCTCCGTGTCTCGTGCTAAGTTCCCAAGAGATGCAAAAGTCTGCATAATCAGAACGCTATCCGAGTTAGTGAGCAGTAAGTTTGAGATACGTACGAGTATCACTCGCATACAAAGCTCATTTTGTATTCCTAAAATAGAAATAAGCACGACTTTAGTTTAGTTAAGGAGGTATGACGGCAAACTTCGGCCCGTTTGAAGCGCGGGACACTCAGAATGTTAACCCTGGATAGATGATTTTAGTTTTTAGTCTTTGAGAAAGTAGCTCGTTTCAACTTTCACGAGTATTATTATAAACTATTATTCTTGAAGAACGAAATATTTTTTGCAGATTTTATTTTCTTGCAAGCTTTTAATGCAATAATGTAGAAAATGTCAGTGAACACAGCGACCTTAAGGGAAACTAAAAAAACAAATATTGGTCAATTGTCATGCATGAATAGAAATAAACGTAAACTTAATTAAGAAAATACTTATAAAAAAACAAAGAGAAATTTGTAAAAATGCAAATTGCATGCAATTATTGGATTTATATTGTTTGATCGACTGAACTATCTTCCAAAAACTGTAATGTGATCTATTTTGTATTATTATTATTTAAAATTTTTCACTGTTAAAAATATGCAAATTAGAGATGAGTGGAGTTCTGCACATTTATATGCTGTGCCAGTGCACTCACCCTTGATTTGTCGAATGATTTCAATTTCACCCCTCCAGTCATTATAGCGACGCGTCGCTTGGGCATCTATCTGTATAGAACTATGAAGTTATAACAACAAACATTTGATCAAAGGCACTGACAGCCCGCTTCTGGAATGAAAATCTTGAATCGAGTAGATAGGCGTAGCTATAGATTTTGCATGTGGAAAGGAGTGGTCGTAGCTACGAGCATAGCTTTCAAAAGAGGGGCAAGAGTACGAAAACGTGTAAAAGATATGCCACGAAAGCAAGGTATGGAAGACGACAGACGTCTTACGCTGGATGGGTCAGATCTGCTTTATAACTTGGAATCTACGTTTGTGAATCCGGTACTGCTGGCATTTGGCATACCTACTAAGTAATTTCAGTGACAATGCAATGCGCTTGTCTAATGATAGACAGAAGATCAATATAGGAATTCCTTTTGATTATAGTATAGTATCTTCTCATTTGTGCTTTTTTACGAACTATATATTTGATATAAAAACTTCATATACGTATGTAACACAGAAAATACCTACTTAAAGTAAAATAGGTACGGCTATATTTCATGTAATTACTTTAAAAAATGATTCATATAAACGTTAAAGATATTTATCCATCCCGCCTGCGGCCTGCTCAAATCGAGTCGCGGACTGAACCCTGGGGAACCTTTGACCTGAATATTATGTATCCTATTATAGCGGAGTATAAAGACAAGACAAATAGAAGTCTGACGTGCCATTGTTTTTCTAGATAGACACCGAAAACATGTTTTGATAGTATATTTACCAGAGATAGCGGTTTTTATATGAGATAATATGTAGTTTGTAAATACACGTCCATGCCAATATTATGTACTTAACGGAATAACATAAATAAGTTGTCTAAATCACAGCATAAAGAAAAGCTCTAGTTCGACTATAATATATTTATATTCGCTTGAATATATTTATTTATTTACCTATAAAGCACATAATTCAAATATTTATGTGTTATTTTAGATAAAATAAAACAATGATACTCAAATTTGAGTTTAAGTATTTCAATTTATAAACGCTTAAACTGAAGAAGAAAATATTAACAGAAAATTCTGGGGGACGAACTTTACAAATTATGTTCGAGTTCAAAAAACGCTCTAATCTCAGTAAAATATTGCTCTCTGGTTCTTGAATCTTTCGAGACTAATGTTAACGATTTCAAGACATTGCCAATAAAAAAAAACTTGTGTTTATTCTTCAATATTTTATAAATGAACCAGTCCTTTTATTTTGTACATTAACCTAGCAGCTAGGGATCGCAATACTGGATCCAGCAATCTAGCTGAGTCCAGCACAATTTTAGCTCTGCTGGATGGCTAAAATGCCGCCGGATTGCAATCCCTTTAAGCGAACATTTCATCGGAACGTTAAGCAAACGTAATTAAAACTGAAAATCGAAGGCAATAAAACAAAGGCGGTATAAGTCGTAAAGCTTCGACGAATAGGTCCCTAATTCGGTATGGGATACGTGTTGCACCTGCACCCCTGATGTACGGGCCGGGCTATGAATACCTGTACATTCAGACGTACGCCTGTACAGTGTACACGTGTACGCCACTTTGAACCTTATTGCGTTCGATTAGACCGGTCAGTGTATACTTTATGCGGGATACAATGTAATGATATTTGTAGTGAAGATATGTATACCTAAGTTTGGAAGAAGTAACAATTGTAAATGTATAAGGATTATTAGAAAATCACGAATTCGAATTCCATAAGTTTGAACAATGTGATTACGTTAATTTATCGCCACCATAATGTTGTTAATTAAACAATTATTAATCTAAGGAACATTTAAGGAACACAATATTGTTCCTCAACGATCAGAAAAAATAGACGAGTGGGGAGAAGCGTTATTAAAAAAATATTTCGAAACGTTCTTTCGATAAACTTTTATATGAAATGTGAAAGAATACTACTTTATTTTTGACGTAAAAAAATCAAAACGTCAATATCCCAACTTTCAACGCAGGAGAAGGTTCAAAAATCGAATACGAACTGATCCTTATAAAGCACCCGTAGATGATTATTATTCGTTCATTGTTCGGTGCGAGTACGGGACGATAGCGCTCGGCGTGCAGTGTATGCAGATACCGCATAACGATTTTATTCGCGGCGGCGCTCACCGTAAAACTTAATAGAGGCTGCATGTTGCACGTCCCTGCTAGTGCCCATAATACGCGCTTACATTTTTAATCAACTGCCAATGCAGCTTGTTTCGACCAACATTTTTATTCGGAATCGCTAATGTTTGGACACTAGATATAAAATAAATTACAAAAATTTCTTTCATTGTTTCAAGAAGAATAATTTTACTTATTCATTTTTATTTGTTATAAATTTTATTTGGTATAAATACTCGTAACTCCATATTCATATTATAATACACGTATGTAGAGGACGTAAGTTACCGCTAGGAGCCGTATCAACATTAAGAACTCGCGACTTACAAGCTTCGTTCAAAAATACTGAAAATTATCTCCAATTACAAATATAATGAAATTTTTGATCTGCGTTTATAAGGCCCAAATATTTTTTTTAAAACGCTATTTGCAACAATAATGTCGAGGATAAGACGTGGGCCTTCAACGCGCTCGCATGGAGTCTCGATAGGTCCACTGTTCAATTACGTTATTAATAAATGAATTTATAATACTTTAATTGTTAAGTACAGCAGTATTCACATGCAGTTGTAAGTGCCGACTATAGTTGTTTACATTTTTAATCGACTGCAAATGCAAGTTATTTTACTATGACGGTAGTTTTTTCCAGAGCACGTATAATTTTTATGGATAATTACAAGCCGTGTTGCGGGAATGTATTTTCTTTTTATGTTTATTTATTATTGGTTCAAT
This sequence comes from Glyphodes perspectalis, assembly GCA_951394215.1. Classification (NCBI taxonomy): domain Eukaryota; kingdom Metazoa; phylum Arthropoda; class Insecta; order Lepidoptera; family Crambidae; genus Glyphodes; species Glyphodes perspectalis. Next base: position 7,658,196 of record OX596211.1, on the reverse strand, counting down.
AGTTCAAAGAATGTTTTTTTCAATTATTAATCTTAAACAGATAAATAATTTAAAAAAACATACTAATCAATATTAATATTCATCAACGCAATTTTCAGTTAAAGGATGTCCATTGTTAGATATAAGTACCTTACAATGTATTATTATTATTACCAGTGGTATTCAACGAGTTGTCTCACAAAACTGTTGACTCCTTTCCATTGAAAATATTTGTGAAATACGATGTGTTAACCAATATTTACTTGAGAGCAAAGTTAACAGTCCAATCGAAATTGAACATAAAATAAAATTGGTGTGTGACTGAGCTTCACTTTAACAATGTTCCCGGAAAACCGACCTATCACATATGAAATATAATAATTCCAGGGATCTATTCGAATTCAGGTTGAATTGATTCCAAGAATTCCATAACGTAGTATCCAACACCATCGTAAAATACAATAGAAGTATCTTATATGAATAAAATACCATATTAGTTCGTTTAAAAATGTTATGATTTATTTTCCTTAACCTAAAATGCTCTTGTGTAAATTTGTGATAAAATATTGAAGTGAAATTTTTAATCCATACTGTAAATCTTCAAAAAAATAAATCCGAGTATTATATCAATCAAAGAATATACAAAGCTTGCAACCATCACATACTTCTGCCCAATTTAAAATTTGCTATTATCCAAGACAAGAAAATGTAATCCGCAGCCTACATTTATATCGAACTACCGACAACTTACAATCCAGAGTTTTAGATTTACGTGCAAGGTACTGATGCAGGGCCGCATAGATTATAAAGTGATTTTCCGAAGTGCACTCAACGCCGATGCGACGCGTCGCGGTAATTGACAATGGCATCAACATATGGGGTTAAGATACTCATAATATAAACATATTTAAGTATGTCTATCCGTTCACCTAGTATCCATAGGACAAGCTTATAGCATAGTTTGGAACTAGGGAATTAGTGTGTCAGTCCGGAGAATTTATTATTATTATGTCTGACTTTTCCATTTCTCGGGACTATAAAGTCCCGGACTTTTGGGAGGCGTGTGTGGGGCCGAAGCCAACACGCAGATGCCCTTTAAAGTCAAGTATGATATTAATGTAATGTGACACCAACCGACGATTATCCCTGTATACACTATAAAATGCAGCCAAGGACAACCCCCGGTCAGTGCAGGACTATGGAATGGAGTGGAAGAACAAAGAATCTGGGCTATTAGGATGAGGTGCTAGTGGACTGGGTAACCGGGACTATGGAAAGGACTATGGCACCTGCCCGATCTATGTTTAAAAACAAGAATAAAATGGGCAGGTGGTGACTCGCCACCTCACTTTCATGGGCCCCCCATTGGTCGCACACACAAGGCACGAAGCAGGAGCGACGGGGGCAACATTGTGTGAGCGGCTCAGGGTGTGGAGAGGTGTGCACCGCTTTCTACCCAGTGGCTTACGCCACTGTGCCAACTCGCGACTTAGGCATGTTTCACTTCCACTCTGCGAGCATATAGCTCTGACGCCCCACTCTGGACGGCCGGCTAAGGCAAGCCAGAGGTGAGAGTCCTGCGGCCCCTGTGGGGTCCACTCCCACCGGCCAACTAAGGCAAGCGGAGAGAAGGGCCTGGTCGACTCTCAGGGGCACGGGTCCCAAAGGGTGTCAATCCCATTCAGCCCGCCACAAGCTGCCCTGGGGAGACTGGTTGCACTGGTAGAGAGTCACTGCCTTTCATGGTGCGAAAATCAGCGACTCTCACCAGGGGGCGGTGGGGTCGTCACATCCCTACGCCTTTATTATTATTATTATATTATTATAAAAAAAAAGATAAAGATAAAGATCCGTCCATGTCTACTCATTTGAGTTTCTTTATGGGGTATAGTTAGTAGTTTCTGTATATTTTTGAGGAACTGCAGAGTCTGATGAAATGTTGTGTATGTTGTCTTATTTAATAAGAAGGCAGGCAACACTCGATTTAAACGTATTTAAATTAAGACATTTAAAAATGCATACCTACATTTAAAAGGTAGTCTACACAAGTAGCTCAATATATATATATATATATATATATATATATATATTCATGTTTTTTTTGATTATAAGTTAAGTCACCAGTAGGTATCTCTCTATCCGGCTAAATTGTATTGTATTTGTTTGTATCCTTATTTCTGTATCTGTTTTTCGTGAAATAAAGAATATATCTATCTATCAATCTCTTTGTCTTAAAAATACTGGCAGTTTAGGTATTTTTTTCTTGCATATAGGTACGTATAGCCCACCATATAGCAATTGATACTATTTTATACATTAGTGCAAATATAATATGCCTATCTTTTATTTGACCGTGTCATCACAGTTTTCTTAGATCGTTGTGTTTTTATATTATTGCTTATCGTTGGCCGAAGTTAACTTCAAATCTAAACTGGTCTACAAAATTCAAGACCTTCAATCTTAATTTCGATGCATGCTCCGAGTGGCACTTGGTCGGTTCCGTTCCTTTTATGGAATCCTCGTGTGCGAATGTGTATCCAGTTAGTGTCGACGTTGTCAATTGAGACGATGCTCATTCAATAATGTTCCACCTGATATCGCAAATAGAATATCGAATGATGAACAAATGGAGTAAAATAATATGATAACCTTTATTCACGCCGTAAATGGCATGCAATGCGACAACCTCTCAAGTGTTTCGAAGTAAACATACAAATGAAATTTGTTATTGAATACCCGTATTGTAAATAAATATTGATGGGTTTAAGACGGTTTCGATAATTGAGTACGAATTGAATTGAGCTATGGGAATGATTGTTTAAATGTATCAATAAAACAGTTAAAACAGAAAGAAAAAGCAAGAAATAAAACTAAGATAATTTAAAAAAGGAGCTGTATTTTACTCGGTTACTGTATTTAATTCGATGCATCATCAAATGCATTAACTATTTTTAAATAGAGGAAATTGGAAAAAATAATGATATAGAGAGAAAATATACTCAGAGTGTCATACGTGATTTTATCGAGAACTTACATTGATATAACTTTATTTTAGTTCAACAAAAAAAAAAGAATTTGCATTTTCAGTACACAAACTCTCGCTTAAATGCTAAAGTGAGGAAACTTTATATTCACATGATAAAAGCAAAATATAAAAACAAAGATTTATCTTCCGCCGATGTTAACCAAGCTAAAGGCAAATCTGCGATTGTAGTACTTGAGAACGCAAACTTTTTTGCGGAGTTGTTATGGAAAAGTCTATAGGAAAGCTCTCGAAGTTTGTACGTCTAAACTTTCAAGTATATGTACACTGCTCCGAAGTTGGGAACTTATTTTAGGCCATAAAAGTTTTTATGTAGGTTTGTGAAGCTGGATTACTTTGTGAATGTTTACGGATAGGTACTGTGGACATTAGTGGGACATGTAATAGGCTAACTTCTACCTTGTATAGACAAAATAATGTGTAATGAAGCCGTAAGAGTGTCGTTTTGTTACCTATTTACGTTAAAAGGTATTTTGTTTTCTGATCATATAGTTCAATCAATATATTTAAAGAGGGATAACCGTGGTATCGTATATTTTCTTTGTGTTAAGAGGATACCTTTACAGTTGTGACAGACTTTAAAAGAAGAATATTTTGCTGTTCAAGCCACGTCCATTTAAGTTAATATGACACATTTTCTTCGTCGAAACCTTCGATCAAATATTATATGATCGAAGGTCGAAACTAAAATAATTTAAGGTATGTAATTGAAATCTCAAAAAAATTAAATGTCTATCTTAATTACCTACGTAACGTAGGTGGTTGTTCAGTCTTATTAATATGTTTCAAAGATTAATCAAAGCTCAATATTATCCAACATTATTAAAATAAACATACCATAAATATTAATCTTAACTAAGATCAAAAAATCACCATTACGTACGTCATTAATGGCCTAATCAAAGAATAAAAAAATCAAAAGCCCTAATAAAAAAAAAAAACAATTATTGGTTTAAAAAACGATCTTAAGAAACAAATAGTATTAATTGATGCCGAGAAGGCTCTCTCAGCTTCTACGCTTGTCGGTTTAATTGTCAACAAATAATCATGAACAGCAGACAAGTATTCTCCTCTAACTACTTCACTTTCAAATGCAGTCATCTCCTTTTTTAGTATTTTATCAAAATCCTTCCGTTTTTTAGTTAGTATGTTATAAGAAAACGCCATTTCTTGCTGTAATGTTGTCTACATTCTTATCTAGTACCTACTTCTTCTATGAGTGGCATATTATCGTAAGAGTTATTGTCTTTGTTCACTCATTCCAATTTTATAGAAAAATATAGTAATATACAGTACACCGGACCCGGTGTACTGGTACCGGATCCGGTAGACGTAGGTATATAGTATATCCGGTTTTCTGGATTTCAATCCCTATACACGTTCCATCCTTACGTTTTTAAATAAGAGTATCCAGACAACAATAATTATTCTCTTAACCGACCAATAAAACAATCTCCCATTTTCGACGGATCAGGAAAACATTTAACCTCAAAGAGCAATCGGGGAGAACAGAAAAACAAAGCGGGCCCGTTTGTTTCGGTTGCGAATAACAAAAGACGATTTGTAGCGCGGCTGATTTAAAACGCGTTGCATTCGTCAAGCCGACTGTTCCGAGGTGACTTGTTTAAGTAAGTGTGAGGTCTTCCCTATTGTTATGTGGTATGGAACATAGGGACTACGATCGTTATTATTTTTAATCATTTATCAACATCATATTCGTCCACGGATACAATGTAATTACCAGACTCGCTAAATCCTGGATCATGGTCTAAGCGGACCCCGTCTAAGCACGGGACATACGCTAGGAAGATGATATTCGTCCACGGATGGGGATAGGCCTCTTCTAATGAACATCATCCGTTCATTATCATAAGTTTAATAGGTCAACTTGTTTCATCTAAAATGAAGTACAACTTTTTCGGTCTTAAATGGTTTGATAAAAAATTTATATCGATCATTAATTATGCCCTAATTTTTCGATAAGTACCTAAACGATATCTTAACTTTGTGTACTAATATTACAAGAAAACATTTATCATGATGCACAGGCAGCCAAAATTAAGATGTAATATGAATTATGAAGGCTTCCTTTCCCAAATCATTTCCAACAACGAGACATTTGGCAAAGTGCTTAATGTAGAATCGGAGCATAAGGAAATGGACCCTCATCACCATACGGGATTAATGTTTGCAGAGAGAGACGTCCGTGTCTGTAGCAGTCCAATAAACTCCCAATACATTAGGCAAACATTTAACCGAAAAGAACGATCAGAAAAACAAAGCGCTCTCCATTTGTTGCCGGCTGCGAATAACAATAGACAATTTGTACCTTAGCTGATTTAAAACACATCGCATCCGTCTTGTTCGAGTAAAAATGCGATAAGCCCCGTTTATTGATTGCGCCCATTTAAATTGAAAACGCTGAATCTGTGTTCGTCACAGAAATTAAATGAACTGAGAAAAAACATCACGGCACGCGATCCTGGTAATGCGTTTGAGTGGCATTAAATCAGATGAACGGTATTGGATTAATGCCTACCTGTTTTTACTCGGTTGGAAAACGTTTAGCTGTTCTCAGGCAATCATCAAGTGCTGTAATTGTATCAGTGCGGTTGGGAGATAAACTGTGGTGAATCAATAACTTTTAATAAGCGGGGAATGGGTTTTATGTTTACTGATTCTGGTTGACGAGATTGAGGGATTAAATATTAAAATGGGACATTTGATGTGTGATTCGATAGATATGTTGCTTGAGATATGTTGCTTCTGATTGGTCATTTAGGATTAGATATATGTATATTAATCGGTTAACTTCCAATGATGATGATGACATATGATCGTACACTACTATCATACATGCGATTAATACATCACTTTAAAATGAAATCAAGTAAAACGCTTCAGTGAGTTATAACTTCTGCATTTATTAGGTATCTTTAAACAACTTAACATTAACTTACAGCCGACTACGAATTTCTCTGTAAGTAACCGTATTTTTCTAGCGCATGCTACCCGACACGCTTCCGCTGGAGTGAGGTAGGTAATGAAAAGCATAACAACTTTACTAAAGACTCAATGAACTGCGAAAACGCCTGAAAGGCGAACTTTTCATGGTTTATCTCGAATAGGAAACAAAATTGCCCTTGAAATGTCGGTGGGAGCGGTGAAACAAGCGGGTAGTGGGCGGTCATTTGTAACGAATAGATACGAATCGGCGGCTGCAGTCAGGGATGCCAGTCTTGACTCATTCACTGGGCAGTATAACGTATTCTTTTATATGTTTTATGCTTTAAAATAATGAACTGCCATTAAATGTTACTCTACCTGATTGGCTCGATGGCGCATTCGGTAGTGACCCTGCCCCATGCACCAAGAATTGTGGGTTCGATCCCCACAAACATTCGTGTGTTTGTTCTGTGTCTGGGTGTTAATATCCAATATTTAAGTATATATTTGTAATACCACTGTTGTTTCTGATATCCGTAACACAAGTGCATAAGCTACTTGCTTCGGAGGCAGATCAATCTATGTGATGTAGTCTAATATTTATTTTTTAATATAAATTTGAATTTACATCATACTCATATTATTACGTATCTTCTTCTTGTTCCTAAAACTCATATGTCATAAATAGCATCCAGTTTTTTATATATATGAGACTTTATTACAAATTAGCGAAACATGCTTATTCAAATAAGTGTGTGCAAAAACAAAATATAGTGGAAAATTCAATTCAATGTATAGGACTTACACTTGTCTAGAATGTCGTAAACGATGACTAATTGTTAGTGTATATTGGGGTTGTGATTGTCTAGGTGACGACCTCGCTACTTATCATTAACTTTCCACAATTTTCCATTAAACTCAAATCAATATTTTTTCAGCCGAAAGTGGTTAAAGCAGCTTGGCGCTTAGTAGACTTTACTTGTTCCTAATGGCTACTTCTGGGCGTCACAGTGTGTATTAATACTAATCGAATACTACAGTATTCATATATTACTTCTATTTTTTAGGACAGGTAACGTAAATATATAAAATAACATCGTTGACCATTTTTGGCCAAAAATAAATTCTGGGATAGGCTAAATGGAAAATGAATAAAAGTGACAAAGTAATAAGGAGGTACAAGTGGCTAGCTAGTCTCCTACACTATCATATCACATACCCAACATAAATAAGATACATAAGTCGCCTTTCACGACATGCTAGGCAAACAACACATTTGGCGCATTCTTTTTAAGTCCCAGACCTACAAATGAAAATACGAATTCAATATTTTTTATAAAGGTTACATAAAATTTAAATGATATGTTATGCAAGGCTCGTCCGCTCTAACACCCCTGAGCAGTATGCAGGGCCGCGGTGCGTCTGCGGCCGTGTATCAATCGCGTACATGTGATTTCACTCAATTTTTGAAACTGACGCGACCCCCGTCCGGGAGGGAGTGAGGGCATTACTCAAAACACAGATTAGCGCCAGTTTGCCGTTTATAAGACGGTGAATTATTGCACTTATTTGCAAGAATTGTAGAGCACGCGTAAATCAGAGATTTGATCATTGTCTTGGAATTTTAGGTGATAGAACGACAACTACATATGACAAGTGATATGTCTTAGAATTTGTATTTTTTTGTCTTAGTTTTACAACTCGTATGCACACGATTAATATACGTTCTATGCTAAAGCTTAGGAAAATAATAATACATCATGCCTATAGTCTCCTAAGGGGTAGGCACAGACAAGATGAATAATATTGTATCTTTTTAATACTGCAGCAATAAAAGTAGCTAACAAATCGCCAAGAAACAGCTTCATCCAGTACTTACTGCTCTGCAAATGCAAAACCAATACTAAAATAGGACCACAACTTCAGTTACAGTTATTTAATTACGCGCTATCTAAACTATGCTTCAATTGAATCAGAATATGGAAAGCCTTTTGTATTTAAATCGAATCTCGATTGTGGATGCTTTAAAGATATGAAAGTAAAACAAATCAGTTTTGAAAAGGAATTAAGACGGTCGGGCGGCTCGGACCAGCGACTATCTCTGTTGTTGCAGTGCTCTGTACAAAGGGTCGCCCCCCCTGCCCCCCCAACGCCATCCCCACAAACCACAGTAATATATTTTCAATTTTTGGCGTTCTATTACATTGAGTATTTGACTTATAATAGGATTTATTGACGCCACCGAAATGTCTGGTATAAATCATGCGAGTGCAACTCTGCAACTTGCCACTTTGCCGTGACATGTGTTGTATATCATTGATTTTCAATTACGCTGGGGGCTTGCAAAAAGTTAACTGGCCGTTCGGTGTTGCGTTTAGATTCGTTTACCGTGTAAAGTATCTATAACGGATAGTGGGATAGTAAATAGTAATTGTATTGAGTTTTTCAATGTTTATTGTTGATTAAATTCTGGATATGTATAAAAACATTCCAAAGGAAATAATATTTTATTAAATTTAATATAGAATAATTTAATATAGAATTTGGATTCATAATTTACATTATGGATATAGAGACAGTTTTCTTCATTAATATAAATTGTATCACGTACTCAATGAAATCAGCAATGAAAACCACTACTTTCTAATATTCTAGTAATATAAATCGAACATTTGATATACAATATAATAAGAATATTCTCATACGGTTTTCATAGCAGTAATTTATATGTAGAGTTATAAAACTGTAGAGATTATGGATAACTCACTGTTATTTTACGAGCGTATGTTTTTTATATTTTGTTTTATAACCTATACAATATACATTTGATAGATTTCATATGTAAGAACTAAAGAAATAAAGTAAATAGCTGACTTTTATATGATGCATAAAAGTAAAAATACATGTAAATCCACCGAACGAAAATCACGTTTTATTGAAAGTGTACCTTTCGTCCTTTACCTACTTAGGGGCACACCCACGTCGTCGTAACAAACAATGCGTAAAACATTATTTGATTTTCATACCCTTTTCATGTTCAAACTTGTCTGTATGCGAATTCATTCTTATCAGAGCACGGAAGGGTGCCGCTAGCCGGAAAGGCAAGCCGTACAGACAGGATGCATCCTGTTTACAATACATTTTATGTGCAATAAACGCGTCCTATGTATACTTTAAAGCGAAAATTTGTAATAAGATTATAAAAAGCCGGTCGTTTTGGTGGCTATAAAACGTGCGAGGGGTCAAATGGACGACGGTATGCCATTATCATTATAGACTCCCTCTGAAGATGGAGCCGCCTACGTGTACTCTACGTGATAGATAGCAAGTCATATTTTATGTCCTTACATTTTAAAAAGAGTGTTTCCGAATATATGGTATTGATTTATTTGTATAAATATCTATCTTTCTCTTTCAAATAGAATCCAATAATCAACTACATAAGTTTTCTCTCTTTTATATTATACGAATATATGCCTAATTTTTATGTATATACCTACTATAGATTTGCGTACACCATCATAAGTAATAAGGTCAATACACCTAGTGCAATTTAACATAGTAGTACAATTCCTTATATTAATTCGAGATCACGCCATTTGTAAAATTATTAACACCATAAACTTGGCCGAGGCACTACCGACTATCCTAATTAGTCTCACCAGAAAGGATTTACATCAATCCTCATATTAGACATCAGTACTTTTAAGTACTGATGTCTAATATGAGTACAACCCTAATTATTCGTCCAAATACTTATAGGTAAGAAATGAAAACTAAAGCTAAAATCTGACACGAATAGAGAGATAACGTAATTGTTTCTCACATCATAAAGTTAAACGGGTTGCCAATAGACGTTACGCCTGCTCCGCAAGGGTTCCGAATACTAACGGAACTCTAAAACGGCCCGTTCAAAAACACGATAAAACGTGTGAAGGGTCAAACCCGCACCGATACATCATAAAATTATATGAAAGTCAAGAGCAGGGAAAGTGAGGTGAACAGGGCACCGCTGAATTTATTGAGGTCTGCTTTCGATACCCATTGTGGAAGCACGTTTTACGACTTTTAAAATAATTTTATGAAAATAACTCCACTTATCGGGGCATATCGGGCCCGGACGGACGCGGGGCCGAATGCAAATAATAAATCTAGTTATAATGACGCAATATTTCACTCGGAACTTTGAAAGTGCGCGCTAGAGTATTCACTGGTATATTTTTGTGTTTTTATCAAAAAATAATATAATTCGCGCATTATTACTAAAACTACCTATTTGGTTTTAGATTTTTATAATGTTTTGGTTACAAACTGATTTTTAAAATTTTATTACTTTCAAATTACACGGGTTTCTTAATATTATTGTTCTTAACATTTTGCCTTTGCTACTTTCAGTAAAAAATAAATAAATTACAAGTATATATATCTTAAATGTAAACCATTATAAGAGTTAGCTAGAAATTTTTATTGCGGAATATGCAAAGGCACTGTTACCATTTATCCCACTAACAATACAATGTATATTTAACGAAGCATTTTTCTGTTTACATATTTTTGATTTTAGAACCACGAAATTCTCAACCGTTATAAAATATAATCCAGCAAACATTTATTTCAAAATAGAATCCTTTCCAGAAAGAAGGTAGCCAACAGAAATCGTCATTGGAAAGGGCTCAGCGGAGTCGTTCCGTCTGAAATTTTCTTTCTCGACGCGGGCGTCGCAACCGGGCTCGTCTTAAAGCGTCATTTGGAATCACTGTCCGTGAAATTTGCCGCGTTCCTCCGCTGTGGATGCAAGCTGGTAGCACTGACGCAAGTCGCCGCAATGAACATGCAAGCGTCTTGCGCGAATAGATATTTTGAATTGGACAGGTTTAAATGCAGCGTCTCGAAGCTACCAATATTAAGTTTATTCCACCAAGTCTTCCGAAGAGTCACCTTCGAATAGTTTTATTAGGGGTCAGGTAAAAATAAATTGCCACTATTTGTTTGGAATTAGCACTTCCCCTCTATTCTCGGTGGAGGTAAGACCAATCTTAAATGGTATTAGATATATTATGTAAGGCTGATGTCGGGTTTGGAACCAATCTGATAATCAGTTTCTAAATAAAGAAATTTCTAAGTCTGCACGTTGAGTTTATAGAAAATAGATTTCTATTATGATCCGTTAGATAATAATTTGTTTTATTTTATTCAAGTATCATCAAATGCGGTATTTATGTACCGAACTTCTAACCAAGCTTGTGCGTACTTTGCACCGTAATTGTCTACCATAGAGATCGCAATAGCTACATGGATTCTATAAATGGGCTCCAAATGATATCAGTTGGCGATCGCTAGTCTGGATTATAAACATAAGATCGTCCCAGCTTTAGATAACTGACTTGTACCTACTATCACAGAAAGTAAAACAAAAGCTCTTTTCATAAACACGAGTCTAATCTCATAAGCTAAAGCAAAATATGTTGAGATCAACAAAGACCTCTTCTTGTAAGTGGACGTATGTTGGTAATGTTGATCCGCTTATTGACTGCGCTAAGTGTTTACTACAAGTATAGTTTGAAAGAACCATGTTTAGTTGTGATAAAGTTTATTTTGAAATGATGAATGCATCAACACAATGCGACGGGACAGTGGAGGCGCAGTGAAAGGAATCTGTTGCGCCTGGCGCGAGTCCAAGCTTCACGGATCACAAGTGGGTGAAAGCCTTTAAATAATAGCCCGCGTTGTCATATGTGGGGTTAACAAAGACATACAATAGGCGCATTTAAATAAACGATTAAAAAAAACACTTTTTATGAAAAGTGGAAATATATACCCTCATTTGGTACATCGAATAAATAGTTATTACTGTATCAAACAGACTTTGCTTAAAATATCATGATTTCCTGTGGTCCTACAAATGCATATCGTGATTCACGTAATTCCCCAAGTGGGCAGAGTCCAAAAATCAGTAGGCTATTTTAAACTCTGCGCCAGAAACAAAAGGTCCTGTTTCTTTGACATTTCAAGTTGTTACGTAGAAATTCGAAGTGGCTATTTTGACGTTGTAATTGTCAAAGTTAACATATAGAAGTCGGTGATTTTATTTTATTTTAGTTGCGTAGTTTTGGTTATAGTTTAGAGTTGATAGATGTTACCATTTTATACGATTAACGTACTACTGAATATTTCATAGTGTAATATATAAAGCACTTACATATAATACCCAGTCCTTGGGGCTGTGTGCGTTGGTGCCGCACACGTAGAGCCTGGAGCCGTCTCCCATTGGCTGGATCACTCGCACGTGATTCCGGCAGTCAAAGTGCTATGGACAAAAAAAAAATATTATAGAAGCTTGTCAATTGATGTAAAAGTAGTTCGCATTTGTATATAATTTATATAATTGTATCAAATACAAATAAATGATTTCAGTGTGATTGCATCTAATGGATTTAACTACATCTAGATAAAAAACTATGATTAGAATTTCAAGACTTAAACCTGACGATCCTTCACAGCTAGAACTATAAGAGCACACATGTTTGATTATTTATTTTTCTTCCTCATCAATCGATAAATTAAAGAACAACGCAACTTGTACTCGATATTTTAAATAAAAAGTATCTTGCGTATTTATTTTCTTCGATCATCGACAAAGCGTATCCAAAATTTTTTTGGTATCCCTATCTTAGGGTTACAAAGGCAGTCGCTTCAATGTAATTACCAGACTTGCTAAGTCCTGAATCATGGTCTAAGCGGACCCCGTCTAAGCACGGGACATAACGCTAGGAAGATGATGATGAAAACCAACTGAACTTGTAGTTAATATTTTAAAACAATATAAGTAAAAAAAAATACAAATGTATCTTTTATTTAAATATAAAAGAAACATCGAGCTCCACGGCTAACAATTCACTATTTTAACTTTTTTACCGTCCTCGGACGAAACCAAAATGCGAGGGAATCGAATTTATTTACTAAATACCCCGGGCGAAATTCGTTGGAATAATAGTGATTCGAGAAGTACGAGTGTGTATGAGTGTTCACAGGCCGTGATTATGCAAATTTGCGTCCAACATAAATATTAAACGGTGCATTAATATTCCGAACGACAGAAATAATGCATCGCTCGCGCTAGCGGACAAAGCGGTGCCTACTCAGCTGTGCAGTTCATTTCGACGCAAAACTGATTAATTTTTCAAATACTGAATGGTCTGTACGACCGGATTTAACCCATCTTCGCATTCTTATTGAGTTAAACGACATTAACAGTAAAGATTTAACTAGATTTATTAGAATCTAATATTTTAATATTCAACTATGTTACAGAGTTGCTCAACTAACTCAATTATGCTTACCTCTATTTCGCTGAACAACAAAATCCAATATGGCTCTGACGCCATAGTGTATAATTGAATGTTATATGTAACATTTTATGATAATGTAAAGGTGAGATTTAGTTAATTTACTGTCATGTCATTTATTATTTTAAGAAATATTGTTAAGTATATGTCTGCATTCTGCTGTAGTTCTATTAAATTTAGATACCATGAAAAAAACAACTTGGGTCCAATATTGTTTTTCAAGAAAAAAAAAATCAAGTGGAATACAATTGCGTTTTCGGAAGCCGCTCAAAGCCGTTGTAACCTCAAATTCCTTGATGGGTCTGTACCCAGCAGCGCTATCAAGGAATTTGACAACGGCCGCAGGTATTGTTTGCTCAGCGCAGATTGGGCGGCGGTCGCCGCGGTCTGCCGGGGGATTGAAACTAATTTTCTCCACGTCAGTACCTCCCGCTCGAGCACCGCGCGGACACACTGTCACAGACCGAAATACACAAATGGAATAGAAAAATGACGTGAACATATTTTCAAGAGGAAATGTTTACGAGCTAAGACGTGAGGCGTCGCCGGAGTAAAGCTAGAATATTAGAAAATGTGTTGCAGGAAATTAAAGATACAACACGAGACTCAAGTACACTTCCATACAGAAATACAAAAATATAAAATTAGGCTGCTTCATTTTATCGGATTGAGAAGTGATAAATCATTAACTGATATATTTTAATGTAAATTTCACTATTTATTTAATTTTAAATGCAAAACGAACGCTAATTTGTCAACTTAACGAGGCACCGTATCTGTCTAAAATTATGGAGCTGTGATACGTAATTAATTGCTTAAACCGTTTATTCGCCAACATGGCTGTATTTGATATTATTAAAAATAATATATTGCGCGCTCGTAAATAATGAAATAAATTAAATTAGCAGCAATTATAATCATATTTACTGTGGGTCTTTTTCAATTCAGGTTATATTTAAAAGCTGTCAATGATCGCAGTTAACAATGTCATCTAAGTACGTTTCAATATCATAGTTAATCATATATGAATTCATGATAAATTTGTGTGCAAATTTAATTTACTTTTAGGCGCAATTTTCTTGTTTTTTGTTCCCAGAGGAAGTTCTTAAGGGGCATATTTTTCATTATCGCAATAGCCACGCGTAAATAACTAAACAATTAACGAAGTGTTTTGTTCTCGGACAAAAACTCCGCCACAGTTCTTGGTTCGGCCTCGCGGAGGCAACTTTCCGAGAGATTGTTCTAAAGTAATTATCGGATTAATATACTCTGAGCGTTCAGCCGGCTGTACTGACGCGAACAGAAAAGTGTTTTGCAGAAACAATCAGAATTAAGCACGAGAACAATCAGGCTCACGTCTAAGTTTCTTTTAACGGCAGTTATCCGGGCGTAAGTTCACTCGAACTAATGCCTTCGATTGCTCCATTTCGTTAATTATTCGCTACTTTGTACGTAAGTAGATTTACGGGCGGCTTTTCTCGCGTACCTCGGCCAGATGATTTTTTTTCTCGTGCTATTTCCCTGTGCCGGCCTTTATTAGGTTTTAAGACCATCGATTTGCATTGCCAATGCGCTTATTGCTTCCCATCACGGCACGATATCGCCAATATCAGAGATAAGCGCTTTGAATTAATGCTGGATTCTTTGATTTTCTTCTTTTAAAAGATTTTGTAGGCCATTGACAAAGATATTGCACATCTTTTATTCTAGTTTTGAGACATCAAGCACAGTATAGAGTTATAAGAGATGCAGAATTGATAAATAACTGAATGATCTTAACTCGAATAGTGATTCAGATATTTGGCCAACCGTGGTTCGGTTCCTAGTCGGGTCAGTTTAATAAACGTTTTTCTTCCGTCCAGTCAGATTATTTCACAGAACACTGATCCTTAGGAGTCAGATACCTTTTAGTTTGACAGCATAATATTTGGCGAATTGCATAAATTAAAAAGAATGACTCTACGTAATGAATTTAAGTGAATTTGTTAAACAAGAAAATGTGTCTACAAATCGAAGATTTAAAACCGGTCAACTATTTATCTACGCGGCATTTATCGTGTAAACTTATATTCTGAAGTACAGAAGTTAATATACTCGTACTCGTAACTACCTGGCTCGATGGCGCATTCGGTAGTGATCCTGCCCCATGCGCCAAGAGTTGTGGGTTCGATCCCCACCCAGGATAAACATTCGTGTGATGAATACTTGTGTTTGTTCTATGTCTGGGTGTTAATATCTAATATTTAAGTATATATTTGTAATACCACTGTTGATTCTGATATCTGTAACACAAGTGCTTAAGCTACTTACGTCGGAGTCAGATCGATGTATGTGATGTCGTCAGATATATTAGATATATATTTAACTACCTACTTCATCTTTTATGAGCAAGGCCCGACTTTGTAAAAGGATTATCCAAAGAAATACGGTCTTTGTAAGTAACATGGTGCTACATGGCAACATTGTTACGCGGAATAAGAAATGTCCACAAAATTAAAGTCACTCTACATTTTAGTGTTAATTTTAGTACCTATATCGTAGACTGGTTTCATATCATTATATGATGTTACAGTCTGATCAGTTCGTAACTACATATTATGTGCTGATGGATATCAAATTGATTGGACCGTGAAGCATATTATGATAATAGTCGATGTAGCTCATTGGTTCCCAACATAACTGGGCCTTACCATTAGTGGCTAAATGTAGCCCGCAATAGATTTAAAGATTTACTATGAGTACAAACAACGTTGAACATTCTAGACTAGAAATACTAGACTAATTTGAAAAAAATGTGCTTAAAATCACCAAACAAGGAATTAACTTAAGTCGATCCGAACATGACTGAAAGAGCTCAAAAATGTATTTCTAGTAAGGATAGGTTTTTAGCAAAAGTTTGCTAGATGTTCGATTTTCTTTTAATTTAAATCTGTTCATATTAGAGTAGTTATTGACCACCTAAGTTTGTCTCATCAGACACATGCATCGTTTAAACATCTCCGAAAATATCGTCAAAGACTGTCAAGGCGCTTCGTTTAAAAATCTCGAACACTGATTTAGCCCGCCAGTGAATTTTCCTCAATGGCGTCACAAAGAGAGCGGACTTAAAACAACAGCCCCCGGCCCGTGGTCGCCTTAACGCGAAATTCGCCGACGGCATTTTTCCAGCCTTTTTCGTGTTACGACATCGTGTTTAGAGAAAGGAAAACTCGCCGACAACGGGAAACTTTGATTATAGCCTTCACGAGTGGCCGTTCCTCCCGCGATCGAGGTGATAGACTCGGGGATATTTCTTTTTTATGACCCTCTTTGATACTAATAAAACAAATTTACTTTTTTCAACATCGGAAGAGTTGGAGCGGGCACCATGTTGTCTATTGCCTCTCTATTGCCGAAGTTTGACCTTTTATTCAGCCTATACGGGTATGCAAGTGTTTGGAGTTGTGTCGTACAAACTCGAGGATCAGTTTGCGTTAGTTTTTCCTTCGCGTTTACCTTTTAGAGCTACTAAGAGGTTGTACTGCTTTTCAGACTTACAACATATGCCATTTTAGGTTGCGAGCTTTATGACTTTCTTATAACAAGTATATTCCCTGTATACTAATAATGAATATAGAAGATGATAAAATGTGATATAAACAACATTATCTAATTATAGAATAAAGTGTTACATAATACAAGTCACTACACTACATAAGTTTTACATAGCATATCTTTATTGAAAGATTTTAGAATCACTTTCAGTTATCACACTTTCTATTTTAAAGATATTATCATTATCACTTCCACGAATTAATAAATTAAGAACTAAAAATACTCGCCCCCCAAAAATGCTTTCCCCAATTATAACTAAGTTATACGTCTTGATTTAGCCTATCACAGTTACGCAACTCGGCTTATTGAAAGGGAGAAACGTCAAAATCGATTCTCCCCCGGCAAGGAAGGAACGCACTCGGCCGTAAGAGGCTCGCGTATTATCGAATTAGCCAGTCTCGGGCATTGCAATAATCGTCCCGATCTCTAAGAGGGACCGCCGAGAAATAAAACAAATATTGCTTTTACGCCGCGATTGTAAATCAAAATTAACGGCTTTAATATAGCGAGCCACCGCGCGCTCTAAGCTCCCAGCATGAAATATGCCCGCCGCCCGCCGTTCACTGTTAAAAATGGGATTAACCCTTGATAGAAATAGTGCTAGTTGTGAGTAATTCAGGGGAAATAAGTTTGTTTTAATTAAGACTGTGTGGCTTTTTAAAACATTGTCTAGCTTTTGTGCTTGCCTACTGGATCAGTCATTATTTATGAGTTTACGTAAGATTTATTCACCTAAAACATTGTCTTTCTCATTGGGCCTTGCAATTTCGTGTTGTTCTTAAATTCTAAAACTAATAAAAATGTGAATTATTATGGCATGTCAGCTGTACGTGAATGGTATCTTGAAATAGTTCATAGTGTTACTCAACATCCTGGTTAGACCGTTCAAAATAGATTATAATATACCAATATTAACATTGTGATTAGTAAACAAGGGGTTCTTATAAATAGTACTAACGGTTGAGCAAAATAGTGAGCTGTGAGAGGTAACTTACGTTAGATTTTAATTTAATTTGTATTGCTATGTGGATATATTTCCATTTGGTAGACCAAACAGATGTGTACTCACCTCCGACTTGCCTTTGGACACGCATTGGGCGACGTTGCTTGGCTCCAAGTTTATGGAATCTCTCTGTGGAAAGAAAACGAAACTTTAAGTATCAAAATATTCTATTTGAGATCCTGATGGGTTAAAATACAAGGTCTAGACCTAGACCTTGCATTTTTAAACCTAATGACAGACTTTATACTCACATGCATACTAAATACACTTTTAGGTTTGATTTTCCTTTATATATACATATAGTTTATTTGGATTACGTCTTAGAAAGCCAAAACCTTCATCTTCTATTCTATCATACTTCGATTAAGTAAGTATAGATGTGTTGTCAGTTAGATAAATCCAAGATTTTAAAAAGTTTAAATAACGACAATCTCCTTGTAAAAAATATTTGAGATATTTTTTGGAAATCCTATGTAACAATCCTCTCAACAACATTGAAAACAATAATAACAGTTTCTTTTTGTTCCTTAAATTCTAAATACTTACCTCGCAATGTGACGAACTGATGTTATTCATATTCAGTCTGTACAGCCGATCCCTGGAAAGAAACAATATCGTAAAGCTTCAACATAGCAGAAATGAAACTTAAACTATTAGGAGGGATTAGGGAACTTTCAGTTTGCCATTAGAAATAGAATTAGGGTACAATACTCCGCCCACGCTTGCCAACCAACGGGTTGAGGTTTGTGACCTTGAAGTCCTTGATTCGATTCCTTCAACACATCGAAGTTGGCCGGGCTTATCCTATCCAAACGTAACATTAGTTTATAATTTGGCCCTGGAGAAGATTGAAATTTTAGGAATCCCATTAATGAACGATGACTTTTTCTCAAGGAATCTTAACTACTGAAAGTGAGATTATACCCGAAGTATGAAATGAAGAGATATATTAATCAAGATTAATCCGGCCTCAGTAAGCAACTAGTTGCCAATTAGTTTGCGCGTGTTCAATATAGCCAATAGGTTTTGAGAATGAAACTGGATTATTAGAGCTTAACGTTTTATTGTATTTGTTTAATTACTGTACTTTGCTGTCAATTTATCCCATGTTGGTCTGGGACTTAAAAATAATGTGCCAACTGTGTCTCTTGCCTAGCATGTCGTAAAAGGCGCCTAATGGTATATGAAGTTTTGGGTATGTGATTGTGTAGGCGACAGGCTAGCCTCTTAGCACTACTTTTTTTTTTTCATCTCACTCAGCCCAGTTTTATTTTTGGCTGGATGTGGTTAAAGGGACTTGCTGCCCCTTTGACTCTGCCTACCCCTTGGGGATAATTGGGTGTGAGGTTATGTATGTATGACGTATGTACTTTGCTATCAAGCAAAGTTCTGGAATATCTTGCTTGATAGCAGTTTGCTATTATTCCTGAACTGTAAATCGATATTAATTTGTAACAATAGCAACATCTATCAAGTCTAGTAAGTATGGCATATACGGATTTTTAATAATGTACGTCTAGTACTTAATGAATATTGAACTTCTAATGGTTTAATTCTCGCTTCACATTTATCTGTGCACCGTAACTTTCGTTTATTTATAGTCAATAATTATTCTGTTATTTTTTATGAATAAGTAACATGATTTCAGAATTCCAGTAAAAACCAAGTTCACTCAAATAAAAAAAAAACCGCGATGCAACATTGCCTCATTTGTTAATGCATTAATTACATTAACACGATGCGTGTAAAATAGTAATGAAATTTAATGCATTTATGAAGACATATACTTACTACTTCAACTGACTCAAAATGACGATAATTTTCCATTGACAATATTATTACCTTTAGAATGGTCAATTGTTCTGTCATGCATTTCATATGATATCTGATATGTTATGATAATATAGCCGAGTCATCGTAGATCGAGTGGTCAGAGACCCAGGCCACGAAACCAAAGGTCGCGGGTTCGAATCTACTAGAGGAAAATGTTCCGTGTGAGGAACATGAACATATGTACTCGAGTCATGGATGTTTATAAATGTATTTAAGTATGTCTATCCGTTGACCTAGTATCCATAGCACAAGCTTTTGAGCTTAGTTTGAAACTAGAGAACTGGTATGTCAGTCTGGGGAATTTATTTATTTATTATTTAATATGTTGGATGTTGTTTATGATGTCTACTTCATTGAAAAACAAAATTAAGTTAATCAGGTCTCCCGATCAGAGTTAAATTGTGATAACAGTTATATCATCGACACTACAAAACAATAATATTTTTTTTTACGGAAAAGTGACTGTCTACCTATAAGTACATATTTATGTATAAGTAAAATTACGATAAGGACTATGTTGTAGCGAAAGTAATAAACTCACGTTTATCGGTGATCATTTATGACTGAGAATAGGCGGTTTATTAGTACCTGAATTGGACCTTTCGTGACACACGGTGACCCATATCGCCTCTTCATATTGAGCCTGTATAATCAACTTTGTTTGACATACCGTGGCGCTTAGTACTATGGAATTAAGAACTAATTTTGAACAAATATAATTTGACATACTCAAAATGAATATTACTTTCTCTGTAATAAAAACTGAAAGTCTTTATGCAGTAAAACTATAATTACTTAAATACGTTTTTGCGGCCTTGCTTTTCATATGGTTGATTAACTCTTTCGCTAATAACTACATTAAATACCTGATGGTATAAACCTAGACAACTCAGCCCTGGTTCATATTATCAGATTACATTATTGGCAGCAAGTATTTTCCTTAATGACCTATATTGTTCTCTTTAATTTCCTAGAAAAAGTAATAACAGATAGTGGCAATAAAATCACAAGGCAGCAATATATCGGAATGATTGGCTTCTGTCCACACTGGCATCAACCATGGTCTGTTATCAATGGGTTTATTAGAGCATGCACATGGGTTCTGACGTACGGGGTGTCCGCTGTTGTGATCGCATATTTGCCGCATTAGTGAAATAAATCTGCTTTAGTTACGGAAATAAGAAAATATAGGCCACTGATTGCCATCTATTAATGAACTCGGTATTCCAGAGAATGGCTCGAAAGCGAAGTAGTTTTTATTCAAACTAGTTAGAAAAAATACACGCATTTTTGTCAAATATAAAATTCGTCAAATTAGTTAATAATCATGCTATTCTATCGCTAATTAGTAGTATGATTTTATGAAGAGGCTACTTGTAGCAAAGTGACAAAGAATATTAATAATTGCAGTATAAACGAAATAATATAGTCATATTAAAATGTAAGTCTAATAAATGGTAAATGCTAAGATTCGTGTTATATATTATTAGAAATATTTTATAGGTAATTTTTTTATGATTGTTTTTTTTTAATGTTTTTTTATACCACTAGGAGTGCATTGGCGATTAGATCTATGGTATGTGGTCATCATAGCCTACACACAACATACAAATGATTAAAAAACGTTAGAAAGGATAGAAACGTCTTCGTTAAATTACGTCTTTCTTAGATATCTTAGATAAGGCTTAATTGTTATTGCAGATCTTCTAATCAACCTGTATACGTTTGTGAAAGTGGGACAATTTCTTGGCTTCATATTGATTGTTTCAGCTTGTTTGTGGATTCCTCGAAGAACTTTTATAAAGGGTATTAACGTCCTAATTTTGCTGAATGTTAAGGCTTTTTTCAGGTTATCAAACGAGTTTCAATGTAATGTTATATATAATGCGGATAAATACATGGATTAATAATGGGAATTTAATTGCGTAGAGTAAAATCGGTCATGGGTTGAATTTATAATGGCAGAGATTCGTTTGTTGTTATAATATATTACCAAATGATTTTATCACCACTTTATTTTGGTTTTCAATGGCCAGTAAAATATTTATTTAGTAACACGTGAACTGTATTTTACAAGCGAGATTTTTTAGTGTACACAGATGCTCGAATATTGTCACAAACCTTTTACATATGTAGATGACTAAATGTGTTGGTTTGTTCTCTTTCGGTTATTCAATATCTTTAAACTTAACTAAATTTGGTTTAACATGGAAGTTACGTAGGCTACCATTTATCCTGATTCCAAAAGTATTTAAACGGGACTGGTGAGTGATTAATTTATAGAAACTAAGCTTCTTGACCACGTGAGTGAAGCTAGCACGTATTTAGTTCTATTTAAGTTCAAAAATTTTAAAAATAATGCTCTACTTACATAGCGCCAACGTAGAGTGCATCCCGCTTCGAGTCCACAAAGAAGGTTCTGTAGTAGAGAGTGCCGCACGAGAATTCCCGAACATGATCTGGAAAGAAAGAGTCCATATTTTAACTATGTACTTTCATATAAGGCAATACGTTTCAAGCTAAGTAATATAAAGACGTGCCTTCCAAGAAATTCTAAGATAAGTAAATAAATAGCTCTATTTATTTAACTTTAAAATAATTCGCATAATTTTATGTAAAAAACGTTATTATAGCTAGTTAAATCATCCGACAGAATCTTTGATAACTTCTATTTCTTGGGAAATTTATTTATCCTGTTCAAATTGTGTGTTTATATCATATTTTGTATATGTCAGCCTTCACGGGCAGCACTTCTATATAGGCAGAAATTATCTGCAAAAGAGGCCTTCATTCTAGGAACAACGGAATTCCTAGTTTCTAAAATTCGATGTCTCTAGCTAGTAGTGGTTAGATATAACGTGATAATGTTCGCTTTAGATGATAATATATTAAAATATACAGAATGCGCAATCTAGGCGAAATAAAATAACAAAATCAATGGAGCTCCGAAGTAAGCAGATATTTTCCCTAAACGAGATGTAGATCAAAGACGGGAGTAGAGGTCACATTTACAAAATACGTTTGAGCCATTCAAGCGGACTCCGAATAGAATAACATCAAAAGAGGTGTTGTTCGCCGTCTCGGATACTGTAGATTTAACACGATATTGCAACCCAAAAACGTTACGAGCACGTAACGATATTAATGTAATATAAACAGAAGAAAAGTGTCTAATGTTATTGCCCTCGTTGTAGCTATAAGACGAAAATCTGATACCTGATATCAACTTGAAGACTTTTAAAAATAAAATTAGCCAGGTGAAATAATCTCGTCTTCCTATTTTTCTATTCTCTTAGTTTTATACAATTAAATTTTTGTAACGGAAACTCTACTAAAGATAAAATCGAGGAAGAACAGACAATTTTAGAATCTGTCTAAAACCTTCGTTTGACCAAAGTTTACTTCCATTTTATCGAAAAAACCGATAGATGTACGAGTACTTGCATAAACTCAGAAACAAAACAAACAGTTTTCATATAGAATTACTAAACAAGGTCCGACTGCAAATGACTTCAGAGATTGTCTCATTCCTTTAAATTTGCACCAGCGCGGAACACATTTTTACCTCATATATTATTAAAATGCTACAAGACAGGTAGATGCCGTTGCGTGCGGTTCGTTTACTGTTTCGGGTGTCTATAGATTAGGTGAATACAAATAAGGGTTGCCAGATACCGCACTAATTTGGACGGAGCAATTTCCCCCTGATTACTTTGGACCTTATTCGATATGTGATAGGAGTGGTAAGAATGTGGTTAATTTTATTTTGGCAAGCAAGTCTAAGGTAATAATATATTTAAATTACTGCTTTAAGTTGTTTGTATTAATTTAAACTACAAAGCTTATTAACGTTACTGGTTTGAAGACCTTTATGGCCAAATCAAACTAAACAATTAACGAACAAACAGAAAAGTCGTGGAACAATCTAAGAGACCTGGTAACCTTAAAGCGAGTGTGGGATCAAGTCACGCACGGAACACCTATGGTTACTTTTATAGGGGCGGACTAGGACTACCGAACTACAAATTGTTAAAGGAACGTGACTACAGCGCCTGAACAAATAGAAACTCGAAACAAATAATGCCCTACAATTGTATCAAGACTTCTTCGATGTATAGGTTGTTCTCGAGATAAACTTGCTTTACTCTTTTGAAGTGGGTTATTCGTAATAGGTATTTTGCTGCAGCTTGTTAAATTGTCAACATATTTCGAGAAACATAAATGCTTTATATAAACTGTAAAGGAGCCATGTGTATATGAAATATATCAGGAAATTTCAAATTCTTGGTTTTTCGTAAAAGATGCAATATTGTAAAACATAAACCACGCTAAATGAGCAGGTTGAATATTTCTTTTTAAATACCGTTCTTAATTACTTATATTCCAATATTTTTTTTACATTTTTGTCTTATTTTTTTATCTGATTTGCAATCTAAGTATAATAAAATTGTGTGTAACTTTGTAAACGAATTATCTCTTATATACAATTGCCAAAGGAGTCGAATAAATAAACTACCTAAATGGAAATTGATAAGATAGACTACCATTTGCATCCATCGACGTGAGCATCACAAAGACTTGAGAGCTCAACAATGTTTCTCGTCAGTAAATGGAGTTTGAATTGGCAATGCGACGTCGGCAGGGAATTGGGCAGGTGCGGGTTCGAATCTGTGTTGCTCGAGACGCCGGTGGGACGGCAACCTTGTTGCACCACCGATTTGCATATGCTGTGACGGCTGGAAGGCGCATCGAAATGCCTGTTTACATGTCTGCTCCAATGATTTGGGCGAATGAATAGATTCTAAATCCGCAGTAGGCTGTCTCTGGTGGTATTATGCAATTGCAGCTTAAGCTCATGACTTTATGATGGACTTATAAGTGTAATAGTCGTTGTTAAACTTAATTGACAGGGCATCTTGTACAATAGGTATAATATTAGTAGTACATATAATATAAATTTCTTTTAACACCTTCGATGTTGCTCCTTTATTTTGTACTAGCTGTGCCAGCGGTGTCACCCGCGTTTATGGTTAATATTATAAAGACTATTTCCGTCATACATGATTTCTATGTAACTTTAACCATTAAGGCTGCACACGCAAAGGAAGCTTAAAAATGGAGTAACTTCTCCCGTTTTCCCAACATTTCCCTTCACTACTCTGCTCCTATTGATTGTAGCGTGATGAAAAGTATACTACAACCTGCCCAGCAGTATGAAGAATAATTGTACCAAGTTTCGTTAAAATCCGTCGAGTAGTTTTTGTTTCTATAAGGAACATACAGACAGACAGACAGACAGACAGACAGACAAAAATTTTACTGATTGCATTTTTGGCATGAGTATCGATCACTAATCACCCCCTGATAGTTATTTTGAAAATATATTTCATGTACAGAATTGACCTCTCTACAGATTTATTATAAGTATAGATTAAAATATTTTAAATTCTAATTTAAGAAACAAAATTGCTATAATATAATAATACATCAATAGAAATACAATCTGTTCAAATGGAACAATATAATAACCGTCAACGAACTCTGAATGACACCCAAAGATTATTTTACGAGACATTTGGAAAATCATATAATGCCGTTGGTTTATTACCATGTAATTTTATACGAAAACATTTGAAGTCTGTCAGCAACCATTGAACTTACGTCTCAATAAATGTTTAATTTACGCGAGAGTATCGTTCTGTGACGTTTTTGGCATATCGTTTACGTTTTAATTTTATTGTAAATCATATTTTCGCATATTGTTCAGTAATTTTGTTTTTGTTGATATAGGCTTTAATGGCTTTTGAGAGATTCACCTGAGAATCAGAAAAAAAAATTATTTAAAAATAATTAGAGTAAAAGATCTTTCACGAAAACACGAATACATTTTCGGTGCACGTTTCTACGTGTAGATATGGGCTTGAATATTTGTCCTCGCCTAGAGATTCGACACTATGGAATACTTACATATTTGACGCGCCGCGCCACCGCGCGTGTCGCGCTATCTTTCATTGCGAATCCTGTCAGAATCACATATTCAGTGCCGGTGCATTTTTCATCATTCAATCTTCTACATATGTGGATCACAATAAACTTGTAACTCGGCGTACCGCTGGGTGCCATGTTGAGCCCACAGTTTTAAATGTTGTGTACTTTCGTATGCATCATACAGTGTTACGTTATATTTTGCATAGTATAACATTTTATATGTAGCCGTATTCAAATAAGCCTTGAGGTGGAATATAAAATTGCTTTTGCTATAATCTTTACCGGATCGTTTTCACTAATGAAGTTAGTGTAATATATAATTACTTTTTTCTCATATTATGTAAATTGTAACAATTATGGTGAGAAATAAAGATTATTAATATTATTATATTAAATCTCTTAGCATTTAAGATAATAATTGAAAATAAATAGTAGTTTACAGTACACGTCTTTGACTTGTTGAGGTCACAGGTAATAAGCAAAACTATAATTAGTATGGGCTAGGGTATATCAAGATCTTTGGGGCACACGCGACTCGTTTACCGGTACACGACAACGTAACCACTGAATCTGATTGTACCCGCCTATTGTTTTAATTCCACCACTTTTTTATTAATTAGCAAGTTTTTATTGACTAATGTTTAAGTAAAACAAATGATACGTAATTGAGGGATTTAGTATTATTTTCTGTAAGCATAGGTATTATATGGTAAGTTATTTTACAAATGTAGGAATATGGTACTTTTAGGCGTTGCTATTTCATGTGATTCGGCACATTAATTTTCCTTCAGAGTCCGTAGTCGCATAGGGATACCGTAATTAGACTGTTTTGTTCGTTACATAATCCATATCCTATATGAAGAACCCCTAATCAAAAAATAAAAGATTACATTACACGTGCTGCTTATACACAATTGGATTATCAAATAACAAACAGATTACTCTGATTTGAATCCTTTACGTTGTGTTGGCTACAAATTGGTCTAATTGTAAACAAACAAAAGTATTCCGTGCACAAACAATGAAAATTACTACGTGATTTTCTACGCACGACAACTTTGGCGATATCATTTGAAAGTTGGACAAAGTTTCGCAGTTTTTCGGTTATGGAATTATATGTGGCAAACGTGACTTCATTGGGGTAATTGTTTTATCGCATGAACAGTGTTACAGTGGTCAGGAGGTTCCCCCTCCGCGGGGGTGTAGGTTAAGGGGGCTCTCACAGCTGGAGCTCGAAGGAAGAAAGTTATAATAAACCGGCGCACGTTCTAAGATCTTATCAGACTAAATTATTTTGGTCAAGGATAGTTTAAGCAAATAACATGCTGGGCTGTGCTTACGATTGTTATATCTGTGAAAAGTTATTGGGGTGGTTTTAATGCTATGAGTATGTTGGGGGAATATGTTCTGTATTAGGTAGTATGATTATATGATAGCAATTTTTTTGTAGACAAATACAATTACGATTCTAATAAACTTAACTAGGATCTTGAAGTATAAAAAAATGATAACTATCACTTTCACTATTCTTCTAATTTATTACCATTATATTAATCTTCATAGAAGATAACGCAACTATGCTACCGAGGCTCTTTAGGAATCCAATCTAATATTTATCATTATAAATATCTTTTTAATTATCTACCAACAAACTTACTTAGTATTTATTGTTTAGGAATGTGATTGATGAACCGCTATAGCTAAACAAACGCGGTTTATTTTTTATTAACATTCAAATTTGTGGGTATTAGAATCTGAGTCTGAGTGGAAGCTTAAAGACTCAGATCCTTAATAGAATGATAAACGACCGTGCCGCCGCCCTGATCACTTAATTTGCGTTGAATCACAAGCGGTCGTACATCAACAGTAATAAATATCGTGACAATACGTAATAGGGCCGTAAGCAGTCGCCATCGTAGCGGTTGATGGATTACACGGCGATTATAGTCGGCAGGAAATCCGCGTATTTTTCATTTGGCAATTGTAACCAGGGCCTCGTATCAAAACGTCGTTGTACACGGCACCGATTAGATTAACGGCACACAATTGGCTTACATGGAAACTTTGGCCCATTAGCTTTCTGTAATACGCACTCGTATTGGATTAATTCTGCGCCCGCGGCGGTTTGTTTCGTGCTGTTATCGCGTCTGTCTCCAACAATAACACGGACAAAGTAGAAATTAAATAATTTACGTGATACCAGCAAATAAAGGACACTGGTTACAGTGGAACAGTAATACTACGTTATAATTAGACGAGGCCATTTGTCATGGTTGCGTTTGTTGGCTTGTTCTTTTTGATTTTATACAGATAACGATGGCAGGTTCTATAAATATAATAGACTTAGGCTCGTATTTTTGATAAACCTTGAGGTCATGGAATCAATTTCGCCTAACAAGATTATCCTAATTGACTCGTATTGAATTTTAGTTTACCGAAAAACATTCTATAATTTTCTGTTTTATTAAGCACCTTCAGCTGATATTGAGTATACCCTTATTTGTTGTTTAGTTGTTGTACTATTTATAACGTTTATACTAGAAACCATTTGAGTAAACATATCGAACATTGAATATAAATCTTAGATAGAAGCCCCAATATAATTTATTTTTATTTTCTTCTTAACTTACTCGTTGAACACAAAAACTAATTTCGTCTGAAGGATTTTCTCCTCGAAAGTTTGCAACGTTTGAGTAATCTCTGTATGGGTCCGCGGTACGTTTAAGAACATCAATACAGTCCACAGATTATCTCAACACGTGTCACGATTAACTCTCTTAACTCGCTTCGACTCTCCGCTTGAGTAACCGAGTATTCCGGATCGTGACTGAAATCTCATATTATAAGCGGGATAATTTGCTTCTGGTGCGCGCTTAACAGAAACAGATTATTTGTGAAGAGTTACCGCTCATAACTTGGCTTCGGTAGCTTTATATCGTTTTGGAGTTGATTCGCTGCTAGTCGGTTTGAGAAGCGAAGCTTGGTGAATTTAAAGGCAAAAGATTTTATTCCAATATCTAGGTAATTTCGTATTTGATTTGTCTATAGGTTCGCAGTTATGATTTATCATCTGGTGATGTAGTAGTGTACAAGGCAAGCTTTTGAAGCTTGCCTTGTACACTACTAGAGAAACGTCATTAAAGATTTCTTAATACTTTTGAAGTCATCAGCCACTTGCAAAATCTTAAGAAATATTATGGCTCCAAAAGTATATTGTACGTTTTTAGGACATATTTTTTTCTTATTTGACCAAATGTAACAAAAATAAATATGGGATTATTACGGATCCTTTAGGGCCTTTGAATTAATTCTAAGAAACCCATCCCTTGAATAGCCTCTAGCTTAGCATAAACAACTTCTAGCATATCAGTGCCCCATCGAGAATGAGCAGGGGACCGATATCTTAAGCTGACTCCAATAAGAGACCTTGGGAAATAGAGAAGCAACACTTCCATCGAAGCAGAAATCTTCAGCAGAGAGCCTGTTGGAGTAGGACGTTGTTTAATTAGTGTCACAGTGAAAATATCAATTTTAATCTGTAATAAAGTTTAAGAACACTGAGGCAAGTTTATAGTGGAGTGGCCCTCGAGCTAAGCGGGGTGGGTGCAACTAGGGGCGATTAAAAGAGCGTCGTAAAGGGAACTGAGTAATCTTGCCGTGGCGGAGTGAACGTGAGGCTTCATCTTGCCCAAGCCCTCTTTACGAGCGTAATTTTTAAATACGTCACATTTATATTTTATAGTTAAGCAGAAGACTTTTGACGTTATATACCTTTTTTCCTATCCTGTCGCCTTAGTGTTTCAAGATTTACAACTTGAAACTTGAAACACTAAGGCGTGTGGGCTTGAAGTCTTATTACTAACACATCTGACTCATAGGTTCATATTAAAAATTGCATTATTTAAAAAGGGCTGGATTACTCAATCCAGCCCTACAAATTATGAATAAATAAGTGATTTATATTTTGGAACTCTGGATATGTTTTTAGTTTTGTCTTATCCACCACATAGCTTTCCAAATGTCCATCGGAGTCTTGATCGCAGCCTACTCAAATGTCATCAAATCAATCAGATATTTAAGACATCAAGTTTAAAGTGTAATTGAAGTCACGCAAGAAATACTACTTAAATCTTATTGCATTAGCAATGATGAATATACAATTGCTATGTTTGGGTGTACCCTAGTTGGAAAACACAGCGTGTGGCACCCTCCGTCTCACAGACAAGCGTCTTGAGGTCTCCAGTGGGCTACTTTGCCCCGGACTCATAGCAGATTAGTGCAGGGGTAAGCTTACGGTAAGATATGGATCCAAGTGTAACCCTATTGTCAGATATTAAGCCTTCCTTTGGCTAAGTCAGGAGGTCAGTTAGTCGTAGGTCAGAACTTCTGTTGAAGACTGGCTTGAAATCTATCAAATGCGCGCTGCACACCGTTATCATAGCTAAGATATTTTCTAGAACTAGAAAACTAGCGGCACTCAAGTTATTATGTTTAATTATCACTACGAAATAAGTCTTGGTACGTATTTTTTAGATTTCTAGAAAATATTAACTTGGTATATAAAAATACCTAAAAGAGTGGTAATTTTTGTATTTAATTACAAGACAATCAAATAGTGGCACGATGCTATGTACATATATTTATTTAAAATAACCGTATTTGTTATTTCAAATATTTTAATAATTTTCAGTAAAATTCAGTTGGTGGCCACGCACAGTTTGTATCGTTAAATTCTACCAAAGAAACAATCTAGAGTTATAATAAAAATATTCAAACAATTGGACATCCAGTACGACTATTAATAAACGAGTCGTCTCTACTATTGATTTCACTTCAATAATATATCATAATCAAAAGTTATCATACATAATATGGCGGCCGTACTACATTGTATCACAATTAAATGACGGGTTAATCAAACCATAACTACAAGGCAAATTAATTATCCAGCTGAATTCCACTGTCTAATGCTCATTAACTACGCTCTATTATCTTGACGTTATATTGTAATTACTTGTGTTGTTATATTAAATGTAGGTACTTACGTCTACTTTTCTTATTTTGTTTAGGTATTTCATTTAAAACAGAATAACATCATAATAAAATGTCATTGTTGATATTGTTTTAATTGTATTGGCTGTTTTTTTTAAATTAGATAAAATAAAAACTTCGGTCTCACTTTTCGTAAGCGAAAAAGTTTTTGACTATAAAAAGGATTGATGTTTGTTACAACTTATATACAAATTTTTGAATAATATTTTTTTACATATAGATTGGCCTGAATCAGTTATTAGCAAGGGGAATAAAAAATCTGTTTAGGCTGTCGGTAAGATTACTTACATATAAAAAATATTGAGCACGTAAATATTTATTTATTTTTTAAACAAAAATTCACGAAGATATTCATTCAATAATGAATTCTAACCAGCGAAACCGTACATGTAGTTGGGACAATGCACTAACTAAACTAACCGAGTTTAAAAATAAAACACTCCAGAGTCTCATCCAAAAAACAATAAAAAAGCTAAGCATATGTTAGTCTATAAGCATAAAAAGAAAGTTAGTCGTCAAAGTTCGTACATAATATACAATGTGTCTCATATTCGTTCAATTGTGTTTAAAATGGCGGAAAATGTTCAGAGGAAAAGTTAACAATATCGGAAACATTCTCGTCTGTGTTGGGGAAACTTCAGTGATTTAAAAGCAGGTATTATTCGCTTCATTGCAGCCCAAAGTATCCTACACATTGAATCTGAGCATTCCGAGTTATTGATGCTACTTTGACATTCGCCGAAATAAAATCGTTTGGTCGTGGAGTACCGAATATGCAATAAAAGTTGAAGTTCCAAATTTAAGGCAAACTCAGTCATTGTAATCCTTTTAGCATTTGTCTTGGTAGACACGGAAAGGCTCTCCGGGCGCGGGACTAATTCTGAATGCACCTCCAATCGTAAAAGAAGTCGTAAAGAAGCGAGTCTCCCCTCCAACCGATGCACGGGAATCAGGGAACAAATAGTTGATTTCTTATTGGCTCCCGCCCAGACTCAGATTGAAAATTCGCCATAAAGACATTGGGATACGCCTGGCCGGATTAAAGGGGGAAACTAATAAAGAAAACTTCTGCGACACCGTATTTTTACCAAACGCGCTCTTAAAACTTTCACGGCTTTATTAGGTTCCCGATGGTAATTTAGAAAATGCTCTGCGGTGTTAGAAGCGTTTTTCGTAAAGCACTCATAAAACCGGTTTCTAGTTTCTGTTATCGCTTTGTGGAGTTTATTAAGTTTTTCAATCTTCGCTGAGCATTATGCGTTTAGCGTCCGCTTTTAGAGAGAGAACATAGTTACTCTCGGGCACCGCTAAATTGAAATGTATTTTAATAACGCCGCTTGTATTTGAGCTAGAATGTATGTATATCAGATAGCTTTTAGCGCGTGATAAAAACGAATTCGCAGCCGAGAGCGGCAAAAATTATGAAATATGGCGGCGGCGCGACGACACACGAGTTGGAGTAGTGACGGGAGAGATGAGATAATAAAGACAAAACACAGCAATAAACATGCTCTGAAAACATGTCAGGGCGCGTGCTCGGCTTCGAATAGGAAACAGGGTAATGTGAATTTCATTTACATAAATTATCTCAAGAGTGGAACGGTGTCTATGCGGAGCGAGCGAGTCGCGATCCCGCCCGGGATGTTTGTTTACCCAATACCCGGCGCTAACACGTCATGATCGCCCATTGGGATTCATTTGCCTTAAGCTTAGCATTTAAAGAAACCGACTTGAATTAAATTAATTTGCATAGCAACTTAAAAGCTTTTGAAAAAACATTTGGTATTTATGTAGTAGCAAAAACATCACTACCTATTCCAAACACTTTAGTTCCGAAAAAGAATAAGAAAAGCAAATGCAATAAGCAAGGAACTCTTTGTTTACCCGGTGTAATAAGCAGTGCACTTTTCGCGTCTCGGGGAAAGCTGTAAATTCCGTCACCACGCTTTAGGTACATAATTTCACACACGCCTCGACTCATCGTTCGGCGAAATATTAAGGTGTATAAAATTTTATTACGAACATTACCCCCTTACCCTGTTCTCTCTATAAACATTTTCTGTGTCGCCGTCACCCCTCGAGTGGGAAGCCGAGCAACTTTCGCCTTTGCCTTATTTCCCTCTAATGCCACATTTGTGTCTTAATAACGAATGGTATTATGTTACGAGCGTTCGCATTGTTTGATTTTCAATCTCTTGAGATCGCAGATTTTCTTTACTCCGCTAATGGGACGTCGCGCTCGGGGAAACGGAATATTCGAAACACTATATCCGAGCTTGAGCTTTATTGCGTGTTATTTAAACTGCTTATTGATTATTTATCGGCTCGCGTTCGCTCTGGATTGGATCCCATTTTTAATATCGCGCTACTTTAAACAGCGGCGAAGTGATGTTTTATTGCGAAATCAAATGAGCTGTTTATTTCCATATTTACATTGAGCTCGACGGAAAATTACTAAGTAAAGTTCATGCCCGGCACTGCAAACTGCGAATCTCGAATTTCGATACCAATTTTACGCGCTCTACCACGATTTTAGCAAGTTAATAAAACATTACGCGATTCTTAATAATTAATTGTGGAGTATCGTGGTTTAATAAAGCTGAAGACATGTGATTGTAAGCTCACTTTCAGGGGTAGCTATCGAGTGCGGTAATCGGTTCCAATCTCTTCGAAGCACGCGCGTGGTTCCCCTATCTTGGCGGTTCCGTTATTGATATCACCGGTGTCGACTATGGATATCCCTGATATTGCTACCTGTTTGTCTTGCACCGACTGCCACATTGAAGACACGCCGCTCTTGTTGTTATTTTTATACGGCCACTTGTTATTGCTTGTTTGCGTAAGCATTCATCGGAGCGGGAGACACCGATATAACTATTGGTTTCATATTGTCGTCTGAATGAGCAAGGTCTCCCTTTCAATATGTTGCCTTGAATCTGTTTGCTTTTATACTCCGGTGATTTGAGACGCGCAGGATAACGGAATTAAACAGGTAGAAAAAGATTGTTTGCTCACCGCTTAGGAAAAACGATGAAATTCTCCAGCCTGACGGAAACTCAAGACGTCCTCGATAGCACTTTATTTATGTACAAAGTTATTTGCTTGTAATTTGTCAGATGCGCGTTTATATACAGAGCAAAATGTTTTCGGAAATTCTGTGTAGCTCTCCAAAAATAATTTACATAAAATCTTAAGCAAACGCAACGAATTGCGTAAACTTCAATCATAGGATTTGGCGTTCGCCCGCCGTCTCCTTTCCGTCCGCACTTCGGGTAAAGACGTCATTACAACTGTTTGACTAAAAATTACTTGTAAACTACGCAGCCTGATACGCTTTATGTGTGCTCCGGGAAACGTGATTTATTGGGATTAAACCCGCTCGACCGTGAGAAAGAAAATCAGCGAGCCTTCCCCGACAACATCACCCCAACTAAAGGTTTATTGAAAAATAAATATTTTAATGTTAACCGATAGCCCATGAGGGTTTCAGGTAAATCTTTGCACCTTTCTCCGCGAGAGATAGTGACGGTTGGGAAGAAATATTCGGGGGCATCCACCGCGTGGAATCCTATTGCAATTTATGCTCATTGAACTGGAAAAAGTATATGGGGAGGCTAAGGTCGGCGTCGATTCTTTTATTGCAGCGGGAATCAATAAGAAGCGTGACGCGGCAAGTGTTATGGTCGACTGTTCGGCATAGGATTCATGGTTGCGGTGATTTGAATGAGATGCTTGTTTTCTATTTCCGATATTTCAATTAGTAGTTACACTATCTAATCGATTAGACTACATCACATACATTGATCTGACTCCGAGGTAAGTAGCTTAAGCACTTGTATTACGGATATCAGAAACAACAGTGGTATTACAGATATATGCTTAAATATTGGATATTAACACCCAGGCATAGAACAAACACAAGCTTTTGTCACACGAATGGTTTTCCTGGGTGGAGAACGAACCCACAACTCTTGGCGCTTAGGGCAGGGTTATTACCGAATGCGCCATCGAGCCAGTCAGATAAATAATAAATAACGAACGTTAAAATGCGACAAAATCTATTTTTTTACTTGCATATACAGCGGAAATTCAGTTATTAATATTGTATTTATTTAATATATTTATGAAAATTTTAGATTTGGTAAATTATAATTTATTCAAATATTTGAAAACGTATAGGGGAAATATCGTAGATTACAAGCCTAAATATTCGACCACAGTTACTCAGAAAAAATAATTATATAAAATAAGTCATAAAAAGTTCCAATCATAACCTACAATACTTTGCACACAATCAAACGCTAGCAAATGTATTGAGCTTATAATAAAAAAAAAATAGCAAGGAGTATTTCCAATCTGACTGGCGGCGCAATGACAAAAACAAAACAAATGACGAACCGGGGCCCAATGTACAATCGTCATTTGTCTGTCCGTATTGACCGATTTCGTTTTCGGGCCGCGTAATCGGGGAAGTTGTAATGCAATAAGTCAAAACTTTCTATCTCTGGGGGGGACGAATTCAATCGGACCTGTACGACGAACAATTATTCTGAATACATTATTGAGGCCGTGCAATAAGTCAGCGGACCTCTGGGGAGGCCCGGCCTTCTACAGGGTAATAATTGAAAATTGAAATTTGTTTAGGACCGCATCGGACCTACTAATTTGGTTTCGGTGACGCGAGCAATCTAGTGATGATAACTGTAAATACGGTGAGATGGGAATAGTCTTTGGATAGTCCTTGAAATGTTTGAATCCTTTATGTGTTTCGTTTTTAATATTATAGTTTAATATTTCCGAGCAATTTCTAGATATCTGTGTACATATACATTATATATTTAAGAATATCATGGTCAAGATTATTTATGTGTTATATTTATCTGGATCCAAAGTATCGGCAATCGTGTTAAGGAAATTAGATTTAACATAGGCATCACAAACATTTAGATCCGAGAGGGTTGAGATCTATGATCTGAGTCAATCCTAAGATGAACGAAAATAAAATAAGTCATACAACTTAATAATTCCAATTTATTATAAGGCTGAAGTTTATTTGGTTGCTTGAACGTGTTAATCTCAGGAACTACTGTCCTATTTGAAAAAATCTTTCAGAGTTAGATAGCTCATTTATCGAGGAAGGCTATATGGCTATGTAACATAACCATGAACGCGGGCACAGCTAGTTTTTAATAATTTCGCTTTTTTATCTGTGTTTAATAATACCTTTCCGAGTATTTTTTTTATTCTAATGAAGTTTAGTTAGTTAGTTATTCTAATGAAAATATTTTTTCTTTTAACATTTAGTTGTAGGCTAAATCTTTTATAATTAATTATCCAAGCTTCCGTACAAAAACTTACCGGCTCAAATTGAATAAGTAAACTACAAAATCCAGAATTATCCGGTTGCGACCGGACATGTAGCCACAGCCAGGTGACTCGGATAATCCGGCAGTCGTGGCTGCCATTGTGTAATCTGTGTTATTTATTTATTAGCTATAACTGTAATGCTAATTTATAAGCTTTACATATAGGTTAAGTGGTATTTATGGCGACTAGTATTACCTAAACAGGAAATTAATATTATAGATAGCCTATAATATTATTGATGATGTTAACGGACAGACAGTAAACAACCAAAAAAGAATTGGCCGTAAAAGGTATAATTGTAAGTTCGTACAAATATTGAAAAGAATAAATATAATTTTGTACATAATTGTAGACGGACTAGATGGTTTTTAGTAAACAAAGTTATTTTTCAAAACAGATTTTCCACGCTCATATTATTTTGATTAAATAGTTGTTTTGCGCAAGCAACTGAGAACCTACATCGTTATTCGGGAATTACAATGAGCCGTGAAATATAAAAAAATCGCATTCTTGTCTTTGTATCTACTAAGCTCATTGTATGCCGTTTTTTAAACAGTTATATCTAAATTTTTAACTTCGATTCAAACAAGAAACTCCAAATATCCAAAGTAAAGAAATGTGTGCGCGTTTCGTACACGTTTGTGTCAGTACTTTTGCGACCATTATTATGTACTTTAAACATTTAATGGCTTTAAAGAAACGTCTTATCGGCCCGCAAATACCGTATCATTCCAATGATAGACATTTTACGTGCCTCATAATATAAATACGAGTATAAGCGAGATCAAACGCTCCGCGCTTCTATCTTTACGCGTTTTCAAGCGGCTAAGTGGATACGAATATAGCTCTGCCCGCTATATTAAACTGTCAAAATTGTGCATGCAACTACCTGCCTTCAGTGTTTGTAAATAGGCGTATTTTGGCGTGAAGTAATTCATGATATAGATACACCACTTTGAGTAGGACCTCGATTCCCCTTTACCTTGGGAGTAATTCTTCTAAGAGACGACCCACTGGAGCATATAACTCCCAAATATAATGCATCTCGAACCATAAAGTACACATACCTGTCCCTGCCTCTGCAGTAAATCTTTATGGTTATTTGTACTAGGTACCTTTATGCTTTATTAAAAGTGTCAACGTAAGTTAATACCTAATGCATTGGGTCAACTTTTGGACGGTGTAAAATATTAATATGCTTTATACGAGTATTTATTAGCTCACAAATTAGCTACTGTTTTGATTTTTTTCTTTTAGGGTTAATAAGATTAATAGCGAGATCAAATGTAGGTAGGTATATCTTGTTATGTAATAAGATGTCTGAGCAAGATACTGGCATAACGTAATCCATTACGTTTGAACACGAGCAACAATATCTCATATTGTTCTCCCTAATTTCTAGTTGACGTAGGACACCTATCGAGCGTCGCGACATTCTGAACAGGAACATTTCTACAAAGCCAATGTGTCATTTATTATTTATCGGGCACCGCGCGTGAGCGACACGCGCCCGCGGAGACAAAACACACGTGATCGCCCTATATTGGCAATATCCAAGAAATTTCGCCGATACAAGACACACGTACCGTTATTAGCTGGGGGGTTCCTTAGTTCCTTCGCCCCCTCGCTATCACTCACCTATCCGTATCACTGCCGAGGGGGTACCTTGCGCCCCCACACGACTAATCACAGAGGATGCGGCATAGACGCGCTATGCATATTTATTATTGCCTCCGAATTCTCACCGTTCGAACGTGGCCGTTTTTCATTTGGCACAGCTATTTATTCAGCGGCCCAGGTACGGGCTTAATGTTTGATTAGCTCAGATACGCCCTTAATTTCTGTACGCATCTGCTCTCGTTAGACGTAAGTTCGATCACGTCCAGTTGTTTGTTGTTGGCCCGCTAAGTGAATTAAATTGGATCGACCGGTCCGTGCAACTGAACTGTGTAAGTTTCGATATTCGCTAAACAAATAGTGAGTTAGCGCGATGTGCGCCGAAACAAAGCGATGAGCGTCCGGTAATGAATTATTATGCAATCAGCCAGTCGCCGTAGTTACTGATGGCGCGATTGATATTACGACCACAGCAAACAGCGCGGCCGAACGACACGATTTAAAAACACTGTTTCACGCACCCGCCGTAATTAAAACTTCTCTAGCGAAAAGGAAATCCAATAAAAATTAATTACTCTCCCTTTCATTGAGAGTCATGTGTGGGGATAAATAGAATGTTAATGCGAAAAAGTGTAAATAAATATTTTCCATTCTGCGAGAATTAAATTCCTGACGAATGCTAATGTTTAACCGGGGAATTCTTGTACACTTTAATAGGGGAGGTCGAGTTAATTAAATATGCCCCGGGTTCATTTTCATGAAATTATTTGATCTTGGGCCGACACGAGCCCGATTCGGCGCGATTCATTCGCGAAGATCTCGGGCTTAATTTAATTTTATTTTTGCGCAAGGCGGTTTGAAATGGTCCCCAAGAGGCGTTGTAGGGTTAAGTTTATTCGTCGAGAAACTACAGAAACACGTAAAAGGAACTTTATTACTGTCTGTCTGAGCTTCCTCACTTTTGAAGGACGGTTCACCAAATTGACTGAGTGCGGTCTTGTTGAAGTAATAACGGTCTTATCATGCCCTGCCGGATCATTGTACCACGAGCTCTTTATTAAAACAAAGCTAGACAACCAAAGGAAAGGGTTGTTGACTTTTGTATTTGTTTTACTACTTACAATATAAAATTTTATTTCAATTCATTTGATTAGTCTGCAGGGACGTCGAAATTCAAATTCGTATAATTTCATTATCCTCCTTCTTTATGGTTAACCACAATCGTGGTTGAGGTTATGGCAGAGTATCAAATTTAATTTTAATGTTACCGGCAATTACTCAAAAGAAAGAACTTTATAATGAAGAGTCGTTTAACTTTTGCATCGGTAGTTCACATTACGGCTAGAAACTGAAATTGATTAGATGTCGAATTCCTCATTATTCGTGTTTTTAACAATTATAGATTAAATTCTAGTTATATATTCGGTTCTTCCTACCTACCCCGCTCGGGAAATAACGTGAAAAATGTTTTTATTTTAGTTTAAATTTCAGTTAACTTAGTTATATTAGTGCCAATTGTCATTACTTTTTGCTTGCCTTATATTTATTTAATCTATAAAATATATATTTTTTTTTGACCTTTCAAAGATAATTTAATTTAGTGATATGTATGTGTGTATACATGTCACAATAAACGAAATAAATAACCCTAATTAGAAAGTCTTTAGGTTCGTTACACAAGAAAAAGGTACAATATAAACACAATGTGTTTGTGCAAGTTGGGTAGACACATTTATTACTCTCAAAAGTTATAGCCACTAGGCATTACCTAAACAAACTCCGGAGATTTATAATCCTCGAGTGCATACGACAGGTTGCATAATTTAATAATGTTCTCTCACACCCTTGATTAAAATTTTGCAATAATGCATTATTTTAGGGTAGCCACATAGTTGCTATTAAGGCAAGACCAGTCCTGGAAGGTCTTCTTTCTTTATTTAACATTATTTTATATGGAACAAAGGAAGGAGTTTTTGTCTACATTTGAGACATCAGGTAAATTCAATTATCAAGGTGGGTGGGTACTTGTATTCGGTGAGGTATGGTTTTTATGAAATAACTTATTATATTTTTTTGTCATGACAATAAAATCTTCCAATATGATTTGGTTTTCATTTTATAATATATTTTTTTTTACCGTTCTATAAGATCATGGTAAAAATTTGCAGTGATAATCTAAAGACATTGTTAAATATCAGACATATTTAATAATGTAACGATATTTGTTTTCAAGTAGGTACATGTTAGTCGATCCTTATTGTCGTCAACTTTATGGACACCTTATTAATTATAAGGAGGCGAAGGGGCAGAAGAAATTAAAAGCCTATAATAATGATTCGTTGTGCCAGTAGCATGATTAAAATCTTACAATTAATTAGCAAAAGTTTTGCCTCTTCGCATGGGGGATGCCTTTGCCAAACATTAGACGCGTTTGCTGCACCCGACGTTCAAATTTAAAACGTAATTTAAGTTCGTGAAACCACGATCATTATTACACTTATCTGAAATTTGAAATATTTATTAGAGAAAGAAGACTCGTTTTTGAAGTTAAAAAAAATTTGGTTTTTAAGGTTTATTTTGTTTTGTTCAATTGCCGTAATTTAAGAGTCAAATAATTTGATCATTTTTGACATAAGAATCTAATTATAAGTAAAATTACTGTTATAATTGATTAATTATTCTTGAGGGGAATCCTTTTTTTGTGGGATGCCCATTACATACATATGTTAATCCTAAAGACTTTTCAGTAGTTTTCTGTAATATTCATCAAAAGCTAGTTTTATTGTAATTTTAATATAATATTATAGTACTAGCCTCTGTTGCACATTACTAAAAAGTTTGTGCACAAAGTTGAACCTACTGAACAATGTTTGATTCATATCA
>OX596211.1:608992-688550 GCA_951394215.1 Glyphodes perspectalis | reverse complement strand
CAGCGGCGGCCGAGGGTGTTCCTCCAACAGCCTCTTGGCCGGCTCGTGGTGGTTCTGGTGGTCGTCATCGTCTAGCGGCCGCTTGAGGGTCAGGCCAGGGGCCAGCCGGGTGCCGCCGTGTGTCGGCAGGTGATGCGTGGGGAGGTGGGCCAGCCGTCGGCTTTCATGCTCATCCCGGCGACTACCGTACTCTGCCAGGAGACCGGCGCTCGCCG
Source organism: Glyphodes perspectalis (assembly GCA_951394215.1). Taxonomy (NCBI): domain Eukaryota; kingdom Metazoa; phylum Arthropoda; class Insecta; order Lepidoptera; family Crambidae; genus Glyphodes; species Glyphodes perspectalis. Next base: position 688,335 of record OX596211.1, on the reverse strand, counting down.
TCGGCCTGGTGTGATGTAACGTAAACGCAGTCGTCGGAGCGTGGTGGGCCGGCGGAGCAGGTTGTCCCCTTGCAGTGGTTTCGCCCCCATTTTGGTGGGCCTCCAGAGGCGTGCGGTGCGCTCCTTTAGCGTGTGAGGGCCCGCGGCCCTCTTGGAAGCCGTGGGCGCGCTTTAGCTGGCGGGCGGTGTCGAGCACCACCTCGATGCGGTCCGCGCCCTCGTAGTTGACGCAGCCGCGACACACCGCCTCCGAGAACTCGTGCAACATCGCCCACGGCATGCGGGGCAAGTCGCACAGGTAGCAGTGCTGCCGTTTCTGCATCACCGACATCTCGCCGCCGGACGTAGTACGGAGCGCGAGAGATCGGCCTTCTTCGTTCCTCTTGTAAATTGTCACAGATTTATTTAACTCGTAATAAAAAACACCGTCACCATGTTACACAGGATCACTAAACAGTTTCACATCGGCTTCGTGATTGTCGAGCACCGGAGTCGCGGAAGTAGCGAGGCATTCGCTTCGAGCGCGGGTCGGAGAGAGACTGAGCGGTCGGGCGAGGCGGGCAGGCGGCGGAAGGCGCGGGGTCGGGCGGCGGCGGCCATTATCGACCGGTGACGTCAGCGCGCGCACCGCGACCACGGAGACGCGCGACGCGTCGCACCGGGGACGAGCCGTTAGCCGCGACGCGGATGCGCGACCGCCGTCCGCCGCGCGCCCGCCGCCGCCGCTCACCGCTCGATGGGACACAGCACGCTTATCGCGCGATATCCATACGTGTGCACTTGATGCATCCACAGATCTGCAGCTGCCTCCCCATGCATCAAGTTCACACGAACACTTTATATTTTATTGAAATGATGATATTTATTTACAAATCCGTGTAATATTATTATTTGATTGCGCTTTCCTACACATTACTTCCTACATGTCTTCCACTGCAGAAACAATAAGTAAGTGAATAATTTGTTCTTGTAAAAGAAAACATACAGTGGTGATGCTCTTGTGTACAATTTGCATAAAAATATTTAAATTGAGTGTAAGTACCTAATTCGTGTTCATAGTTATGAAAAAGATATGATTTAAAAATTCTTCTGTGATTTAAAAATCACAACGCACCGGGCCAGGTCTTCGATCTTTCACGGTAGATAGGTGTACTATTTATTCAACGAAAGTAAACTGCTTCTGTTGTAGAATACCAATCATTTAACGCGAACGTTACACTAGTCGTGTTCGATGCATTAAATTTCGATCTATTCTCGCTCGGTTTCCTTTCGGCCGGCTGCATTCTAAATTATTATTATTACTGAGTAACGAGAACGGATCCGGTTGGGAGACGGGAGCGGGGGGATGCGACCGGTGTGGCGGCCATCTTGAGACGTGACGTCACGTGACGAGTCAGCCGAGCGTGCGGCGCGGCAACGTCGCTTCGGGCCGCTGCGCCATGTTGCCGCTCGTTCTGTTGTGCTTTAATAATGATGAGCCTCATCGCTTTTTGTATGCGAGTGAGGATCGGAGAAAAAACAGTTATGCGGCCAGGTAAACGTGGATGACGAACCGGTGGGCGCTCGGCGAGGCCCGCGGCGCTGCGCTACAAATATGTGCCACTTTATTATTAACAAATAATAAAAAGATTCGTTTTGTGTACAAATGTCCACGGATGGCAAATAAATAAACAGCTAATATAATATAGGATATAGTTTTATGGGAGCAATATTAGAGATCAACAATTTAAAAAAAATGGCAAACAGGCTTATGTTTTATTGCTAAGACTGCAATTTAATAAAATGAATAAAATAAACAAATTTTTAGAATTTACCTATAAGTTAGGAAAACTTAACACTATTGACTAGTAAGGTTGATGCACATAGTATGGAAGATGAAATGAAAATAATCTGAGAAAGGAATTTTGAAATGTGCACGATTGTGCTTCATTGTCAAAGCTTTCAATCTGAGATTAACTCGCATCAAATCCCCAGCCAGACTATCAAATTAAGTGAACAGTTTTTGTTCAAAACTGCTTCCTGATTTAAATGGCGTCGAAATTCGCAATCAAGTAATCGAATTTTCCTTTACCTCATCACGGACGAATGAAGGTGGTAATCCGATTCAACTGTTCAGAGCCAAGTCAATTAGGAGGAGTGACTTCGAATTTGGAACCAGTTATTTTTAGATTGTTCTGTATATTCGGACAGATTTACGATTTAGCAAGCAAAGTTTCTGGATCATTTTTAAAAGTTGGAACAAAATATGTGCTTCAATATCATTATTTCAACAAATAACTGGCAGCTTCGCTCATTACTTTTCGGAAACGTATTAACTTATTGGGTCTGGTGAAGTGCAGGCACTACATACTCTTTTAGTTTTAAACCAAGATAAAATTTCAACAAACAACGTTATCGTAGAATAACTCCAAGATGTCAGAGTAAATAATTGCAAAGCAATTACAAAGTAAACCTTGACTATCTCCAAGAGAGTGACGGTGTAAGTAATTAAAGTGTCTTGTGGAGCATGACGTGGCCTGTAATGGTATGTCAAGGGCACCCACATGTGGACACAAAGAAATTTCATTTGGGTTTATCGATGGACCAATTAGATGCGACGGCGCCTGCGCGAGTGACGACTCCCCAAGGAGGCATACTAGGCACGTGCGGCCCATGTTTATTTACATCTAGCTGCTGCGCTACTAGCACGTAATCTGCTGTGTTTGCAATAATTTCGCATTCAACGCCGCTTTTATTGGCGCATTAACATGCAAATCGATTGGGGAGCTGGAAAGTTTTTCCATGAGGGCAATTGACTTTGTCCGAACTGAGGGCACCGTTCTGCTATTGATTTTTGGTACAATGAAGCAATTGCTTCACCTTCAATAAATATCTCCTTAATTATCCATTCTATACTCTTTGCATTAAGGAAAGATTCTTAGAATTTTCCTGAAGACTCACAAGTTAGAAATAAAAAATGTGAATAACATAACATCAAAAGTCAAGTCAATGCCTTATTGATTCGTGTAGATTTGTTAGTCATATAGAGTTTATCAGGTTTTATCTCGTCCTTTACAACAATATATGACTAAGAATTACTTTTGTATGGTTCATATCTTTTTGTTTGAATACTTAGTATCACGCAATCAATCAATTTCAACCTCTTTTGTTGCTAACGGTTCTGTGCAACCAAGGAAGTATTGGGACGCGAGTTTTAATCCAGGACGCCTAGAATGGCTGGGCGGGTGGAGTGTCATCACGTACGCCGCCCGAGGGGTGGCGGGAATCGATGCGTCTGGCGGCAGCGCGCATGCGCGGACCCGCACCCATAACACGTGTCAATGTTTATTTACGTTTCGTGCACCTATTATTAACAAGATCAGCCCCGACGCTAGCATTACCAGTATCTTCAAACGAACGCTACACAGCTTTCAAATTGTAGCGATAATATAATTCGCTGAGAAATAAAATGTTCCGCACGTCCGAACCTGCGCCAATTTAAAGTGAAATACAGATGGTTCGTCGAATCGGTACGGAATACCGTAGCCAAACATTTGAACCTCATTAATAAACTGTTGACGTCATAACAGCGCGTCGTGTTTCTTTTTCGTATCAATCTCTAATGATACATTACATTACACAAGCTAGTGAGTGGGTACACCTTGACACCTGATTTTCAATAGGGATGATGACTGCATTAAAAAACTATAATTCTATTTAGTCCGTCAGTTAGATTATACAAAAATACTAGACACATATTTTTCGCTTTATCAAATTAACAAAAAATCACAAAGATAAAGAGCATCAAAGTTTTGGAGTAGGGGCTTGCGACGTCACTATTTAGTAAAAATTGTACGAAAGCGTGACGTCACGCTCAACTTGAAAGCATTGTATCTTCGTCAATGTTTGTTTGACAAAGAAATAAAAAAATACGTGTTCAATATTTGTTTATAATCTAACTGACAGACTAAACAGAATTTTTTAGTCATCTAGCCCATTCTCGTTTTCACATTTCACACAAGCAATGTAAAAATCTTGAACATAGTATTTCACATCTGTAAAAGATATATATTAATGATTTATTTGCAGCAAATGCCAGATTTAATTTGTATTCAACGATTTCGCTATATCAGTCTAGTTTATTTATTAGGTTAGTAGTTTAGTACAGCAGGTATTTCGTGTTTTCGTGACCAAGTGATTGTCAGGTGTGACTTTACTATTGTTATTTTCTTCGAGAATTGAATAACTGATAAGTAATCAACAAAGCATTGTAAATTTTAGATAGCTTAATAAACCTACTTAATTGAAATAGTAGAATATATTTATGAGCCTATTGGGATGGCCAAGAATTCGGGGTTATGTATGTATGTACGTATGTATCCTTGAAGCATCGACTCAATACTCGTCAAACTGGAATTTAAGCAGTACCCGGGTTTTATTTATAAACACGTAGAAGTATACCAAGTCCGTAATTGACACGTGCAAGGTTTTTTCCGAACCAGAAAAATACATCGCATAAATTAGAAATAACAAATATATCTGATCTACGTAACGGAAAATAACTCTTCAAAACGTATAATCATGTAATCATGCCTATATTTATACAAACTGCACCTTGAAATCCGTCAAAATACAAGTTTAAATTCGGAACACGTATTATTATCTTATATAAATAGTAGTCCAAGTATAAACAGTTATTTCTGAGTGACAAGTGACCAGGAAGTTGACTCGTGATTTTAAATCACTGTCCACAGTTGTTACATAATAAGTGTTTTGTTTTTGTCATGCTACTCATGCTGTAGACATTTGTTTTTACATTAGTAACCTTAGGTACCCTTGAATCGTCTGAACAGCTCGGGGCAGACAATAACCGTAGTATGTATCGCGTTACATCACCCGGCGGACGGGGTGCGGGGGGGGGGGGGGGGGCGTCGGGTATCGACCAGTGACGTCACCTCACCCCGGCCAAATCAAACAATTTATCTGAAGTATACTGTCTAATCACAATAAGATTGAGACAAATTAGGTTGAAACTCTTTCGTAATCTAAATGAAACAAGGATCATCCGAGGACGAAGCTTGTTTTAATTTTTTACATTAAAAGCTTGACAGATTTTAAGTCGAAAATTATTTGGTATTTAATTTTACACTTCCACTAATCTAAACAAATGGTGGTCACCATTACGCAATCCATAATACATATCGCTGCAAGCCCAAAGCGTACAATTTGGGACAAAGACAACGCCGTCTGCATACCTTCATATATGTTGCATCAGCCCCCCGTGCCCCGGGATCGGCGGTGGCGTATTGATCGATGACGTCACGGCTTCCCGGGCGAGCCCTGATCAAGCGCTGGTAGTCACACGATGTATGCCTTGGCGCCCATCGATTCGCAATGGGCGGTTCCGCCTCAATTTCGGATCAATGGTAAACTATACGTATAGTTTGCAATTGATACAATTGATCGTAAGTGTAGGTCTTTTTACACGATTAGTAGTTTGCACTTTTTACATTTAATATCAGGAACAATGGGATTACTTATTGAGAAGTGTGCGTAGAATTAACAAGACACCCGGAATGCCCTGGACCGTATCTCTGCTACTATAGCCATTGTGATCCTGTCCCATTAATTGTTGATTGTTTATCATTGTCTCTTCAACATACTTATTGACAATTACGGGAATTGCAGTAGGAGATTTTATTAAAACCCTGATAGGGGATGTACCAAATACTTTCCTTTCTTTTTAATTTCCATTATTACTCGGAATCCGAATTTGTTTATGCAAAATATAAAGTGTAAGACAAACGAATGGTATCAATTAAAATGAAAGGGTTTTTTTGTCAGAACCTAAATGAAATGAAATGATCTTTTTTGCATAGACTTCAAAAAAGCACTTATCAGAACAAAATAAATATAAACCGGTTTAAAAAGCAGATTCTACCGAGAAGAAACCGTCAAGAAACTCGATAGTTACTCTTTTAAATGCCAAGTTCTAATAACTATTATGTAGTTACAATTTCTTAGTCAATTTAAATCTATCAGTGCAGGCGAACATCCTATTCTGAGACTAATCATATATCCTTATCATTTAAATAAGGCGAACAATGCCCAGATGCAAACAGTCTTACGAGTAATTATCGATGACAGAGACAAGTAGAATTACAGTACCCTAGCCCATGAAGGTCAAACTTGTTGAATACAATATTTTACAAATAGAATTTTAAAACACGCCATGGTATGAAGATGTGGTACATTGTAAACAACTAATCAATAATGTAACAATGAATGAAGCATTGATTCATTGACGCCCAAAACAAAGGTCAGTGGTATTGTCCTAATTTGAACTTTACCTAAAACCACATTCGTTACAAATGCAAAAACGCCAACATTGATATTCGAGTTTATTTGCTTTTCAACAATTCATATTGGAGCGAGCACGCAGAATATTAAAACTGCGAATAATTGGTGCCGATTGGATCTACGGGAGCATAATTAAACATAAAGAGTTGTAAATTAGCAATTTTTGGCAGAAATGTAGGAAGCATTCAAGACCTATGATAACGTCGGCGAGGCGAGTCGTTTACCCCAGACGGCGCGGGCGGGCGGGGTGACGTGTAATCGCCGCGGTATTGAGCGGCGCAGGGCGCATGCGCGCTCCCATTGATCCGGGCGGAGTGTAGTCACCCCCCAGTCAGTCAACACCGCCGGTGGGATAGGCGACGGGATACGCGATAATGATGCCTACTATGACGCTACGTTTGCATAAACAAACGTAAACTATGGATTTACTGTCAGGATTGGTGTTTTTATCTATTTAGCTAAAACTTCTATTAATCCGAGATTTGGGTGTACCACTTCATTCTCTTTATCACTATTAGAAACATAATTTATTGTGTAATTATAAAAAAATTGCAAACCTCAATAAATGTTTGGTCGATAACACCTGATCCTCAAAAATAAAAAACAGATACAGTTGGAAACACAGCTGATGTTACGATACGGGTGTTAATAAAGAATAATATTCAACCGACTAGAATACAATATAATGATAGTATTGAAACAGATTTTGTATAAGTTCTTCAAAACAATGATTAGCTCTGATTATTTTTGTAGGTCTGTATAATTCACTAGTTTCCAAATTTCTCTTTTCGTATATCACAGATTATATATAGTCAAACACCAGTTTAGTTGACTAATCATAAATCATAATACAATACATAAAATGGAGCAGCTCCACTATGAAGCCTTGTTATGCACCATCTCCCTCTGGCAGACATTTGGAAGCATTTGCAGTGCGTGCAAGACTAGCCCCATCACCAGTCCCGGCGCTATCGACCGGTGGTCCGGTGCACCGCTCATGCATCTGCTCCCCCATTAGCCGGGCACGTTAAACCTATCGCCTGATTCGCTGATCGGGAACGATTCCATTTGCCGATGACTATCGTTTTCCTTGCACAGTTGCACTAACGCGAGCATTGTGACATGTTGTTATCCCGATTAGTTTGCGCATTAAAATCAATCCTTTGGTGGCCTCTTCAAATAATAATAAGCGTGTAAATCGATGCTTTTTAAAAATTTACGTTAGGAATTTGTAATTTGAGAGGATGACATTATGACAAAAACACAAGAATTATTAATATATTTGGCTCTTTGAAGACATACTAAACCTGCTTATTATTTAGGAGGCCTCTTCAGCGTTACGCCACAATACTTTGTTTCATCCAGTCATTTTAACTAGAAAACGGTATTCTAAATTGATTTTACAAATATCAATAATAGTTTGATAACAGATGACGTGTGATGCACTTTTTGCGGGGGCAGTTCAGCGGGCTAAGCCTCGCGGGCCCACCCCGTGCCCCCCGCCATCGACCGGCGCGCTCTGCACAGGCCCATGCACGGAGCGCGTCCCATTAGTCGGGTTCGTTAAACCTATAAGCGCCTTCACTGATTCATTGCTGCTGCTGAATATCGTTAACTAAACCGAGCAGCGAAATGCTGCAAAATTTCAATTGTTTCAAATTGATAAACAATTGACAACGAAAATAGTTGAAACCGTTTGGCGAGTTGGATCAGACTTCATGTCTTCAGTCTTACGCAAGAGCGCTTATTCCAAAAGTGATTCGTGGATTCTGTGTCCCCCATAAAAAGATTCTTGATCCGGAATCGGATTAATATATGTAGTTTAGTTATTAGTATGTGGCTTTTTATCCGGATATATACTCAAAATGGATAAATAGGTACTCATAAATATCCTTTTTTATTCAAGTGATTTTCCAAAACAGCGGTTAAATATTTTATACGTATATGCACATCGGTTTTGCATTATATATAAGCATCTTCTTAGCGTCACGTCCCGTTCTTAATCAGGGTCTGTAGTAGTAGCCTATGATCCGTGATATAGCAAAGTCTGGTAATTGCAGTATGATTTTTTATGTTTTCGTTAGCACTAAGACGATTTCCTGACGCACGTTTCGACACATATTGTGACGCATTTTGTGACAAACGTCGTGACACGCGTCATGACGCAAGTCGTGACGCATTTCCCGCTACCCATTTTGACGCATGTCGTGCATCACATCATGACACAATGTGCGTTACGATATGTCATGATTCTTGTGACTACCTTCATCGTCACGTTTAATATTATCAAGACTAGACTACTTGTAAGTACAAATAAAAATGTAATAATGCCAATTTCGCTGCTTTGCTGGTTCAATAGGCGTTTACTAGACGTATCCATACAGAAGTGTTCTGACGATCCGGTAGCAAAAAGAAGGAAATATAAAATAAAATCATTGTATTTGATTAATTAACGTAATTTTTTTTAGGGTGGTCAACAGTTTTTAATATGATAATCTAAATTAATTACGTTGACTCGACCTTAATGTGGATAGATAGTGTAATTCGAAAGCACTCCTTTGATAGAGATAAGGGTTTATCAAAGTCTACAAATATCTTAAAGGTAGATAAACGTTCACTGAGCGCTGTCCTGATAAACATTACCTTCAGTAATATAGCTCGAATGCGTCAATTAGATATTATTTGTATCAGATATGGTTATTTATCAGTATCCTATTAGCTACCTTTTGAATGCTTTGTTGATTCGTATTAAATTTATGTTTTTTTGGATAATTAATTAAATTGATTCAAAGATAATCCAATCAGATCTCACACAGTTGATTTAACAAGTTTTACTCCTATCGTTTGATGCACAATTTGCAACTCGACCATGCAAACATGTATCTCTACAAGAGATTTTTTTTATGGTTAATACATGGATTTGTCCCATGTTGGTCGGGGACTAAAAGAAGAATGTGCCAACTGTGTTTCTTGCCTAGCATGTCGTAAAAGGTGACTAATGGTAGGTATATCGGGTTTTGGGTATGTGATTGTGTAGGCGACGAGCTAGCCACTTGTTACTACTTCTTCACAATTTTCCATCTAACCCAATCCAGCCCAGTATTGTTTTTGGCTGAAAGTGGTTAAAGGGGCCTCTGCCTTTGACTCTGCCTACCCCTTCGGGGATTATGGGCGTGATGTTATGTTATGTGTTATGTAATACATAGATACAGTAATTTAAACGTATGTTGTAACTAAACGATATGTAATGTAAATGTGCTAGAGTTTAATTAGAAGACAATTCTCAGAACGCCAAGTCCAGACGAACGAACATAATAAGTGAATGCTATTTTGTGCACCACAAATATAATTGTCCAAACACGTATTCAGTCAGCCCTATTTCATCTTCCATGAATTCTCGGTAATGGAACGATCCATTTATCAGCCCCGAGACCATTGTTGGTGAAACAAAGCGATACATTTGTAAAGGGTTCATAATACTGACAAATCTCTCGAAATAGCTACAATTCAATCAGGCTTCGGATGTTTATGAATAGAGACTATAATAACATTATATCGGTATAAGTTTAGGTTACTTCATTATATTAATGATGTTGACTTGATGAAATGAAATGAAATGAAATTATTTAAAATTATTTATTTCTGCAAGTAGATTTGTAACAAATTCTTTTGCACGTCACACTTTTTTACCCTACCAGCACCTCGACGTGAATGGCCTGATGAGAAGAGAGGTCGCAAGAAACTCAACAGATAGCCTTGTTTTTTAAAACATGTTTTACATATGTCTAATATGTGGTACATTAAAATAACATGTCACTGTGCATGCGAGCAGATCAACTTGTCCAAACATTTTTATCATTTAAATAATCATCTATTTTGTAGTAACCTTTTCTTATTAAACATGATTTAATATAAGACGTAAATTTATGCGTGGGTAAATCAATAACATTTTGAGGCAGTTTATTAAATATTTTTATGCTTAGACCTACAAATGAACCACTAATCTTATTAAGTCTGAGTTTTGGAACGGCATTCATGGATGTTGATGATATCATTCACAATGCAATTTTTAGACACAACTACATCAACAGAGGAGATTTGGTAACAATGTGAAAATATTACATATATCTAATTCCAGCCAACTAGTTCGTTTGATTTTTGGTTAATGGGAAACTAGAGTTCTTGACGTCACAAGTTCCTAATGTAATGCAAAATCTAAGTAAAGTTAATTAGAAAAGTATTTCGAATAATAACGTATTGAAAGACAGTAAATTTTCCTCATATAGGTATTACGCGTATATGTCTTGCTATAATATATTTCGAATAAATATGAGTTTAAATTTGTATAAGTAGGTATAGATTATACCTATAATAAAAAATAATTATACTTGTATTTGTCACATTTTAAAGCTATGGCAATTGTGATTGATTATATTCACCTCCACATTCTGGCATTAATCATCCTTTTAATTTTATGGTTTATTTTTGTTTCTCTTTTTAACTTTGCTTCACAAACAAGACAGACTTTAGAATTCCATATACATGAGACAATATCTTTAGATTTTTATATTCGCGTCAAACGTAGAAAGAGAAAAGAAAACAAGCGCTTAGCGCGTAGAGCTGAGCGGAGGCTGCGCGGTCTTTGTCCGCTTGCCCCGGTCACCGGGCCAAGGATGCGCGGCTTGTGACCGCCCTGGAGCGTGCCTACCCGGAGCGCGCCCGCTGGCACACGGTGACGGATGAGGGGCACAAGCTCAGCATCTGATCTGATCGCGGTCCAAGTTCTTGTTGGGAGGTAGATATCAATTTAGCAGCAAGCAGAGATAATTGCCACATGTCCTAAACGTCTTTCTAAATAATTGAGTTTATAAATTAGCCAATTTGTCGACTACACTTCCCGGATTAAGGAAAATCTTTATTAATACCTATCTCATAGGCACTCGTAAAATATCAATACAGATGAAAAAAAAATTGATGTGAGAATCTTGCAGAATGATATTTTTTAAGATATTTGTAGAGAACCAAAAGTTTATTGAATACGCCTATACAATACACCAGTGACTTTGTGTTAGCAAACTTTGCCTACTTTTTTATAACCTTGAAGAGGCCAAGTAGAAGGAGTCAGTAACGTTACAGGCAGCTAGTTAGCATACGGTGCTGACATCACGATGTTTTCTGCACAACTGAGTAAGCACCAAGTTTTTATTTACGACCGCGCAGACACATAAATAACTTTAGCCTTATGTGTTCGCGGGCGTTATAACAACGCCATATCTATTCCAGTTGTTATGTGATGTTATGTGTGGTCGTGAATCATCGAAACATAATGGACAGTGACTCACGGTACCTTGTGATAAGTGGTTTATGTTCGTTAACTACTTAAGACGTGGATGAAAAATAATTTATAAATATGTATATGTGTGCAGCGGATACGTCACGTCACATGACACGGTCTCTTCTCACCTCTGATATGGTGCCCGTCATATTCTTAATAGCACTGTTAAAAGCTAACACTACTAGCAGATGTTATCAAATCGCTCTTTTATCTGGACTTTATAGAAGAAAAAGGAAATCTAATTAATCCTTAATAAGACTATGAACAAAGAAAACGAATAATCCATTAAAAAAAATTAGATACACACAGTTATAGAACACTGGTTTTTCAAATTCGTACCAGGCACACATAAGCCATTAGGTAGACGGAACAAAAGTTTGTGTGAGAGACAATTATTTCTGTAATTGTGACCTTTTCCCACCTCACCTGCGAGGTGGGCCGGTGGTCCTTGGCCTATTTGCCACTCGGCTACCTGTTGCTACGGACGGGGCTGAGCACACACGCCGTGGGAACCATCTCGCATGTTCAGGCACATGTGCTAATGGTAAAGGGTTGTGGGTTCAAGGTTTTTTTTTAGACCTTGAGGAAGCGAGCAAAAAAGTAAACAGCCCAAATGTTGTTTATTTTTTTTATTGGCGCTGGTGGTTATTTCGTGTAGGATACTTAGAAGAATACACCCACATATAGAAGGATTTTGGGAAGCCTTGAGTATAAAACTGCCTTCCAGTCTGTTTAGGATATAGTACCTACTTTAAATTTCTTATCACAATTGTCGTCATGTTGGTAACATCCATTCAGTTCATCACATCTCAAAGTTTTTCTCCGTAATCAAGGATTTTGATATACTTACCTATTTTATTTGACTGAAAGAGAAACTATTTTCACCAAGGGAGAAGTTCTATAAATTCTGTAGTCTATGATTTTTACCAGCCAGCGTTATGCATATTTATACGTTTATCTAAATAATTTATACCGCTTCAAAAAATATAATTTAAAAAATAATCCAATAAAGCATCTCATCACTTGACGGTCGCGCCGCGCTGCGACGGCGCCGCCGGCACATCACGCAGCCGCCACAATTCGGGGAGCGTGCAGCCGGAGCTGGGTGCATCGGCTTCCGCACAGGGCCGGGTCAGGGATCAATAACCGGGGCGACCCGGTCGCCGGATCCTTGGCCCGGTTCCACGCGCGGGCGGACTGCAAGAAGCGAGCTTTGCCTTCTCCTCTCGGGACCTTGGGATGCGATCGAACGGCCCGTGAGATGTTGTGATTCTATGAAGGCTTTAAGGAGATGCCCTAGAGATACCATCATTATATGTTAATTGTTTTTTGTAGTACAAATGATTTACGCTTATTTGTGCCCTAGATGATCTACCTATATATTTTTTCTAGGTCATTAACTTTACGAAAGCTATCTTTGATTGAAATAGAAATAGACAAAATGTGATCTTTCAATATGAAGAAATCATACATATATTTGCTGCAATCTGGCAAGACGAATTTTGAACAGCAAGAACGCGTCGCAATGTTTCCATATTTATGTATGAAACTATTTATGATAAAATAAGATTAAAAAACTAAATTTCAACATTACCTTCTGGACTGTCGGAACCCACGCTAGGTTTACTAAGTGTTTAAGCAAGTGATGTAGCAACATGTCACGTCAATTAGTTTATTATAGTGTCTTTGTGTACGAAGTTTCATTCAGAAATGCTCCGATAGCCGATTCGCATCGAGTAGGTAGTCAATTATTAGATACCAACGCGTCATGTCATCGAGCGCCTACGAAGTGCAGACACATACCTTCATTGGTATGATGACGTCTATTATGAAGCACACCGGGCTATTTTTGCACTTTGTATTTGATACATCGGCACACTCGCCTTTGCTATAATAACGCCAAATCCGATATGATCACCTACATATACCATATACGCAGTACATGCCTAACTGTACGGTACAAACAAGTGACGCGTGTTACGTTAGGGATTTCACTTAACCCTATAAGGAAGGTACGATAAAAATATAGTTTCTATTTTGAACCTTAAATCAAAAGAATAATGAGCGTTGTGATATTATTTAAGTAATGAACTGGCGACCTAGGTAGTTTGCGGTTTGCCTGTTTTGCTGGCTGAACGGGAAAATGGTAAGTTTTCCTTCGAAGGCGATTAATTAAAAGGGATTAGGTGGTGACTAAAAGGAAAACATTGAATTTATTGCGCAGTTTTTAGTGGGAAGTACTAATAAACATGCATCAATTGAATTAAATATATTTCAAAAGCATTATTTATTACTACCACGTTCAATAAATTTACCTACCTACTTACAACCATGTCGTATGACAAATTCTTAACAATCACGTTATGGCTATGGCAGGACCGTAGCTAAGTATGAAGTCATGTTTTGAGTGCATTGTTAGATGGTTTGATGGAAGTTCTAGTATAATTATAGTCAAGACATGAACTAGTTCCAATATTACCTACGCTTTTGCATCCATTACTTAACCACTAAGAATTATAAAATTCTATGAGTTTACAAAATTAAATTAAATTAAATAATCCTTTATTTCAGACCAAGATCCATATGTTGTTAATAAGACTTATTATTTGTTAGTACCATAATAATTAGGTAAAGGAATATACAGCACTCACACTACAGCCATGAGACGACAGCACAACTTTAACCCTACGCCATCACCCGGACGCAGTGTTTGTAAAAGCGGTTGTCCAGTTTATCAGCTAGCGTCTTTAGGATGCGGTTGGTGCTCGCTCGCAGTCTGTTCAATAACGACGCAGTTTTTTTTGCGCAAGCAAGCTTGGTATGGAACCCGTCAGTACGCGCCATGCGAACATGCTGGAAGCACTACAATAACGAGGGCGCCCCAACAACATCCTAAAAGCGTTGTTATATTGGACACGGAGAATGCCGATCGATTTCTGGGTATATGAGAACCACAGGCTACCCGTGTAGAATGTCTGACAATAGGCTTTAAATAATGTTATTTTAACATCTTGTGTGCAAAGGTAGTTAGGATTCGAAACAAATAGATACAAATAGTTTCACCACTCCTTCCGGAAAGGCTTGGCGGTTATAAAACCATCAAAGTTCCGCTAAAGTATCCACAATCACACCATATTCATTCGTAACTGCGCGAACGTTGACGATAACTTTAAGTCAGGGCTTCTCAAACTTATAGCCCTGTTTACCCAATGTCATGTTGTGAACAACTAAGTAATTAATCAAAGATAGTAATTCAAATATTTCTTTATAGATGAAACTAATGAATTTAGAGTTACATGAAATATCAGGAATTAAACGTGATCAACTGCTGATAGATTGAAACTACAAAGAATTTCGTATATAGTCCTATATCTGAGATATAGATAGATATTGCCATAAGAACTATCCAGTGCTAGACGTGATTTTTTCAGCAAAAGCTGCAAAATGTTATAAAAAGGCGCCTCGCGTGTTTAGTGACCACCCTGACGCTGACCTGTGTTTTCTCAGCGATGTACACACGTATACAGCTTCATTGAAAAACGGCTAAACGTCACGAATGTACGAAACTTCAGGGGTTCCTTAGCACCACTTTGGGAAGCCTTGCTGGTAATGATAACGCTCCGTCCGTCCTGGGTACACAGGCACATCCTCTTGGAAACGGAAAGTTTGCTCGGACAACACTAGATACCTTATCGCCATGAATTGGCCCTTTGTCCACATCTACTCCTAGAGATACCCCGTGCGGAAAGTATATTTGCGTTAAGCATCTATAAGTATTTGCGGCATTTTCGTAGCTCAAGGTTGATGTTGTTATCGATATTTGGAGTTTTATTATCGACGTTAGCCGTATTATCATCACTGACCAGTCTATTCGGTCTTATCAACTACGTTGTTATAACCTTGACAACGTTATTTCTCCTTAAATTCTTCACACAATACAACATAAGTGGAAATCAAGAGCATAAGGTCTTCGCTTAGTAATCTTTTAACTAAAGTTCGAACCTGGTTCCAGCCTAGATTACTTCTTATACCAGCAATATCAAGATGCAGTTAAAAGATGCTATCGAGTTTCTTGCCAGTTTCTTCTCGATAGAATCTACCTTCCGAACCGGTGGTAGTATTATATGATCTTGTTTGTTTTTGTTTATTGATTTATAAGAGTTTTTTTGAAGCCTATATAAATAAAACATAACATAGCATCACGCCCATAATCCCCGAAGGGGTAGGCAGAGTCAAAGGGGTAGCACTCCCCTTTAACCCAATTCAGATAAAAATAAAACTGGGTTGGGTTAGATGGAAAATTGGGAAAAAGTAGTGACAAGTGGCTAGCTTGTCGCCTACACAATCACATACCCAAAACCCCATATAACATTAGTCGCCTTTGACGACATGCTAGGCAAGAAACACAGTTGGTAAATTCTTTTATAGTCCCAGACCAACACGGGACAAATAAAGATATTTTGATAAAAATAAAGATATTTTGAATTTGAATTGCCTACCTGTTTGCGAATCTTGATATTTTTCCAAAAAACAACTCCAAGGGTTTGCCAAGATTCTCTTAAAGCCCTTAGCCTTAGAAGCCTTCAGAATAGCCGTGTAACGTAAGCCATACACATAAAATGTAACACATTTAAATATCCAAAAATATATATTTTACGGCACCGCTATGTTTAACTTTTATTGCAAGCTGTAGCATATCATCAACTGTTGTTTTCAAAAAACCCGTCACATGTCCGTGCCAACTGTCTCCGTGCTGATTATGAAACAGCACCAAACCGTGTTTACCGTCCGGTCGTAATTGAGCAGTCTGCCCCAGGGGAACTCCGGTGCCTATCAGCATCACGTCCCGTAATAGAAGACAGTTCGCGCCCCATCATAAAATGTTGGCACGCGGCGGGACGACGTCAATGAACTTGCTGCCACAAACAAAACTCCGCTAATGATGCTATACCTACTATTTTTTTTATGTAATCATGAACATTTCATTGGCATTATTGTGAAACTCTTTGGAACTGACACCATACAGCTAAAATAATGAGGGAAATATCTGTGCGCTTGTTACTTCGGATCGATATGCTTCAGGTGCTTATCTGGGACCTAAACGCATACATACATATAATTTTATCTACAACAAAGAAGAGCAGAAAATTCGGAAGACGCTGGAATAGTACCAAAACTCATATCTAATAGCGCAATGGCGTCCAGCAAAACCATTATGTAAAAGTCTCACGAACTTAATCTAGAATAAACTTATCTATACTCCTTCTATCTAACTCCAAATAATATAAATAATTTTTATTCTCAACTAAATATCAGACTACATCATATACATTGATCTGACTGCGAGGTAAGTAGCTTAAGCACTTGTGTTACAGATATCAGAATTAATAGTGGTATTACAAATATATACTTAAATATTGGATATTAACACCCAGATACGGAACAAACACAAGTACTCATCATACAAATGTTTGTCGCGTGGGGATCGAACCCACAACTTTTGGCGCATGGGGCAGGGTCACTACCGAATGCGCCATCGTGCTAGTTAACTAGATTTATATTTAAACCATTACTTTATACCAACAAACAAATTTAATAACTTACTATGAATGCATATCAGCCGACGTCAAGGGTACAAGTCAATTACAAAACATCTCAATTTAGCAATGGCAACATTTTTATGAAAACAAATGGTTATTAGCTAAGTACCTACATCAAATACATGACTATTCGTTTGAATGACATCGTAGAATATCCAACAAATGCATTAGGCAAGTCACGTGATTACACACATTTTAAAATCATTAGTAAAGCTATTGATAATAATGTACAGCAGTTTTTTACTTTTTAAACAGAGGTGTATGGAAGAATGCCAAATAACTGTATTTTTATTATTTCAATAGGCTGCTGCTACTTTGACTGGAAGAATTTCTCGTGAAAATTGTAAATTGATTTTACAATTGCTAAATGATTTCGTGAGTTTCGACAAAACAATACTTTGGATACCTAAAATGCCGCATTAATTTCCGGAACTGTTTCTTATCTTATTAATATCTATGCGGCACTTGGGTATTTTTCCGTGCGATTAAAATATATGATGAGTTCCAAATTGCATCATGGTTATTCATCTATACTTACATGAAATTAATGAGTAGGTATGCATGTTTCTTTACGATATTTTTCTTCACTGCTGATCTGATAGTAGTATGACTACTAGCTACTACTATAGCTACTTAGATTTGAAAAATGCAGAGATACATCCCGTTGAATCAACACCCTTCACATTTAAGACGCGTGTGCTTATCATTAAGCAACTAACTAACTAACTAACTAAACTTCACGCCACTTCCCTAGCGGGGTAGGCAGAGAGAACCGAACGCCATATGGCACGATCCTTACACACCTCACTCGCCTCTTCAACATTCATAATCCTTTTCATACAAGCTCTACGATTTTTATGACTCCTAACATCACCTTCTTTTAATACACGACCAATCTGGTCGTGGTAGGTGAGCCTGGGCCTTCCGCGGCTCCTACATCCTTCCACATTCGCATTGTATATCTGTTTAGTCAATCTTTCGTCATCCATTCTTTCCACATGTCCGAACCACCGGAGCATGCCTCTTCTTACCTTGACTCCGACGCTGTCCTTCAGACCAACTCTCTTTCTTACATCATCATTCCGAACGCAGTCTGTGAGCGATACACCGCAGATTTTCCGCAGCGCACGCATCTCGACCGCGTTTATTCTACTTTCATGCTCTTTCTGCCATACCCAACTCTCGCTTCCATATGTTAGCGTAGGAATCAGCACCGCATTGTGTATGGCGAGCTGGGCCTTCTGGCTTAAGATTTTGCTGCCTAAAAGTTTTCCTAACGCTCCATTCACCCTATTCCCTGCATTCACTCTTCTTTCTATATCAGCGGAGTACCTTCCATCTCTACTAAATGCAGATCCTAGATATACAATTTCATTCACCTGTTCCAGCACTACATCGTCAACCGTTATCCTTGTATCCGTTCTGGTTTCATCTCTTTCAAACACCATAATCTTTGTTTTCTTCGCATTCAAATGTAAGCCTCTCTCCTTGCAATCATCTTTCAATGTTGTGACTAGTTGCTGCAGATCCGATGCCGACTCTGCTAGAAGTACGGCATCGTCCGCGTAAAGCAGGCAGTTCACAACCAGGTCACCCATACGCACTCCAACATTCATAGATCTAATCCTCTGGAGACAATGGTCGAGATATAGGATAAACAGCAGAGCAGACAGCACGCATCCTTGTCTGACACCAATATTGACGTCAAACCAGGGTGACAGGCTGCCCTCCACTTGCACGCATGCCGTACATCCCACATAGGTGGACTGCGCAGCACGAAGCAATGCTCCATCAATCCCATATCTCGGCAATATGTCCCAAAGGTCCTTTCGTACAACCCTGTCAAAGGCCTTCTCCATATCCACAAAACCGCAAAAAACCCTCTGACTTTTGGCCAGATGCTTCTCCACGATGTTGCGAAGAGAGAAAACTTGATCCGTGCATCCTCTACCATTCCGGAAACCTCCCTGTGCCTCCCACAACATTCCATCAGATTCAGATCATTAAGCAACCACCACTGAAAGTTGTCTTGCAGGACAAATCTTGAGTCATATAACCGAGTTGCGGGTATTCATGGAGTAAATATGCTTAGTGCTGAAGTCTCCGTCAATATTGGCGAAACTTTTGTAGTCACTAAGACAATCTCAAGTGGCCGGTCGCCTAAGTCTAGACAAACACATTGCAGGTAAACATAGCATACTACAACCGTAAGTACTGTTGTGTAAGTTTACGTAACTGCGTATAATCGCCGATATCGATGCGCCGGAGTGTTGTTATTATACATTTTAATATTGTGCGCAGTATTATTCACAGTTTACAGTTTCAAGTTTATAAATATTCAAATAAGCAGTTTAAGCAATATGCAGTTGCGTAATAATATGTAACAGCACTATATTACTGGTGTTGCTGATGTTTCTATGACTTTAACAGATTCTGATTCTTCGTTTAATCAGCATATGAATCAGTGATTGAAAATGAATCTGTAGCTTCTGACATCACAGAATTCTCGATGTGGTGTGTAATGTGTTTAATACAGCCAGACGTTTTGAGCTTATTCAAACTGCATCGAATTTCACTTTGTAGGTTTATCGACAGGATTAAATTTGACACGGCTAGCGTGTCACAATTGGCGAGTAGTTATGTAATTTTAATGGTTTTCATACTAAAATGAAAACAGGACAATTGCAAGTACATACAACCATACGAGTTCCACTCCTGAAAGTAAAGCTGAACTGGCATAAAAAGTGGTCAGTCTCGAATTACAGTTTTAAGAATAAATAAATAAACAAATATCAGACGACATCACATACATTGATCTGACTCCAAAGTAAGTAGCTTAAGCACTTGTGTTACGGATATCAGAATCAACAGAGGTATTACAAATACATACTTAAATATTCATTATTAACACCCAGACACAAAACGAACACAAGTATTCATCATACGAATGTTTGTCCTAGGTGGGGATTGAACCCACAACTCTTGGCGCACACTACCGAATGAGCCACCGAGCTAGTCAATAAGGCGGTAGGTACATGAGCTGTACAATACAATTGTACCAAGTGTTTTTGCATATATATGTGACATATACACGTGTCAAACATACTGCGTACCTTAAACTCAAGGTTACCTCGACAAATCGCAAACACGGACAGACACGCAGGCTGGCGGGCGGGTGCCGACTAGGGTCGCCAACCGTACTATCAAACAAATATAGTATTGTATGTATGTATTATATTTCAGGCCTACTATATACTTTTGAAGAAATATATAGTAGCAAAAAAAATTTTTTTTCTATACCGTAATTTAAACGCTTTAATTTAGAAATCAAACGTGGAAAAGCAATTCGACTATTTTATTAAGAAAAAAAAATATTAAAAACTGCAGGAGTGGTAATATGTAATATACTTAATAACAAAAATAAATAATTCCATAATATACTAAATATTTTGGGAGTGTTTGTGTGAGTGGATACCTACTACATTTCGTCGAAGAAATGTTGGAAACCCTAGTGGCGACACCACCTCCGCGCCCCAACAGATAGCCCTTATCGTAGCCGGCGATGCGCCAATATGGAGTGTTCCACGAAACATGTGATCTCATGGTCCGCGGTCGCGGTGCGACTATCGGACGCGCCTTTTCGCAGAACGCGTATCGTCGACACGGTTACAACAACGATATTGTGTTGCTGTTTACGTTAGAACAGTTTAACAATGATGCAATTATATGCAGAGCACGTATTTTTATTTCAAGGTCAAAATGTAAATTATAGTTGCGGTCCGTTCAAAATACGTGACTCAAACATAATAGATAAATATAGGTGTGGCGTAGATAACGATAGAAAGACACTTAGGTCATAGACTGTCTGTACGTAAAATCCAAACAAAAACAAGTTATGGCACTAACTGTATTCAATAGAAACTCGGAACACAACAATTGTACATCTCAAACGTTATGGCGCGAGAGCATATCCTGTCAAAAAAATGCTAGAGCTGGGCCCAGTATTGCAATCGACTAGGGATGGGATGGTTATCGCCGATTATATCTTCACTTCTAACAGTACATACACAGCTAATATATGATCGAATATGCATATTATCAGGAACCCTTCCCCCTATGGATGGGGTTGCCTTCGCGCCCCCGCCCTGTTGACGTGACAAGCATGTGGGGGCGCGAATCACGTCGCCGTCGTTCAGATTTGTTGCTGCTTTAAACTGATTCATTCCCACGGGCAACAAGAAATATCTTCTAATTCAAATTTAACTATCTTTTACACATCACCCCATTAGCGTGGTAATTAACTCATTTGTTTCAACATTAAAGCTACAGTTCAATTCAATTCAATTGTCTAATGTCTGCTATATGAATTATGTTAATTGAATAACGCCTTCAAATAAGTCTCATTTAGTATAAGTTACGCAGTATCATACGGCAAGCACAAATATAAGACAACAAACTCATAACACAAATCATCTTCCGACGTCATCTTCCAATTACCTTCTACATAAGTGCATTTTGACACAGATACTGGCCCGTTGGTCGAGTGGTCAACATGGACATATTTTGTACTCGAGTCATGGATGTCTATAAACGTATTTAAGTATGTCTATCTGTTCACCTAGTATCCACAGTACAATATAAGCTAAGTTTGGAATTAGGGAATTGGTGTGTCAGTCTAAACAATAAATTAATTTATACACGTGTTATATGATATAGCAATTCGAGAGTTAGGCTCTTTGGCATTACAGGTATGTATCTGAATAAACTAACCTTCCCATTAATAACATTCTTTGTAGTAAGACTATTTTGCAGGTGGGTGGTCTCAGATCATTAACTGGCTCCTTGTGAGCCGGATTACGCCTCAATTAGGAGCGGGTCAGATGTCGTCGACATCGGTAATCGAATAAGCTGCCCATGCGCGTAGATGGGATGGCATTCTAGCCATATTGATGGATTGCTGGTTTGCCGACTCAGTAGTACATAGGTGATATTCGTAGACATGTGTGTGTTGATACCTTACTAAATGACTAAGTCTTAATTCAATCAAGTCAATATTTTTTAATTATAAGTATATGTAAGTATTTATTATATAAAAATATCTTAAGTCGTAAATTAATATTATAACTGTAGAACCCTCTCAGCAGTTGCGATGCCCTTACGGGGTGCTATATTGTTTAAAACCTAGTACTTTATCTATAGTTAACACTTATGTACATCAATATGGCATGCAATATAGATTTTGAATTTGAATTTGAATATTTATATATATGTATTTTAATTTTATATTAGCTTAAATAATTAAGAAACTCTAACTAATTTATTCATAAACGCATCTTAATTTTAGAGGTGAACCCATTCCCAGATAACGCGTAGTGTTGTAGGAAAAACTATTCGGTTTGCTCACCGCGTTAGCAACAGGGATCGAACGCGCCACTGATAAAATTCCCAGACGTGTGAATTAGCTCTGAATAAATCGAATGCACGAGGAAAACAGAGCTGCATTCCAAGAGAATTACCGAGAGGCTAAGCTGGCTCACGGAACAATGGTTCATAATACTGACTTTGGGTCGGCAGCAGTAAAGTTTGAGTGATGCCGCATTCATTCATGGACGCTAAGTCAACATTGGCGCGGTGTTTTCGTATTACGAGTACGGAGTGCTATTGTAATAGGGTTTTCTAATGAAACATTCAAGTAAAGGTATGTTTGTTAAGACGCAATTTTAACACATACCAACACGCCCGCTATTCCCAAAAGGGTAGAGGGTACAAGGAACAATAAGAGCCATAAATAAAATTGAGTTGGGTTAGATGGAAAATTTACGAAATACATTTTGTTAGACCCCAATAATCAAATTAAACGCCAAGGGTCGCAGGTTCCCGCTAGGCACAAATGTTTCGTGTGATATACATGGAAATTTGTACTCGGGTCATGGATGTTTATAAGTATTTAAGTATGTCTATTCGTTTACCTAGTATCCATAGAACAAGCATAAGCTTAGTTTGGAACTAGCGTATTGGTGTGTCAGTCTGGAGTATTTATTTTATTTCATTTAACAAGAACCACATAGTGTACCTATAAAAATTAGAACACTTGATAAATAAATAAAGTACTGTAATTTATTTAGGACTGGGTTATTTTAATGATACGAATAGAAAGAAGAGAAATATGTATTGTATTTAAAGCGGGCGTACAAGATAAGACAATAGTCGATTGCATTATAACCGCCAGAGATAATAATATAATGGTCTAAGATTAAATTTATACAGCGACATTATGGAGGTTATCATGATAGCAAATTATTATGTCATGATGCTGACATTTCTGAAGCTGACAAAGGACTATAAAAATAATTGAAATATAAGTATACCAGAGTTTAGGCTTGACGATAACAAAAAAAAATCTAGTGTTATGGCAATGAACTGAAATGGGAGCGTTAAGATGTTTTGTTATTTCATGAGTTATAATAATATTGACTCTGCCATCCTCGGGGTACGCGGGCGTGATAATATGCATATATGCATTTATGTATGTATGTATATATACCATGAATGACTCGACATCATAACGAATAGATTATGCTGTGGTCAAACGAGTACACATATGACTGTTACATGGTATTGGATGCAAACAAAGGCAATAATCATGCGGCCAACTAAAGTAAAAAACAATAACATGATAAGAAGTACAAGGAAAGACGGTGAGTAATAGAAGTAGCAGCGAGCGAAGTGAATGCGATTGAGAAATTTTGAGTCTAAATATATTTGCAGGAATTTATTTAAATAGTGTCCCGTGTTGGTCTGGGACTTAAAAATATTGGCCAACTGTGTTTCTTGCCTAGCGTGTCGTAAAAGGCGACTAATGGTATATCGGGTTTTGGGTATGTGATTGTGTAGGCGACAAGCTAGCCACTTGTCACTACTTTTTTTACAATGTTCCATCTAACAGTTTTATTTTTGGCTGATTGTGATTAAAGGGGCTTGCTGTCCCTTTGACTCTGACTAATCCTTAGGAGATTATGGGCGTGATGTGATGTATGTATGTATATAAATAGCTTAGATTAGATCAATATTTATAGGTATGTAGTACTTGTATATTTAAAGTATATCTGAGCTGAGTCGCAGATAGACGTCATATAATAGGAGCTTCTTATATATTCGATGTACGTTTATCTGCGGGATTGCGTAATCCTAAATATAAAGACATTTCTATTTATAGAGCATGTAAAACACTAATTGGCTGATTAAAATTTAATGTATTTACTTATTTTTGTATGTTTTTCACAAATTTACATTACTTTATCACAAATCTGGGGAGTTAGATGTCAATTGTAATAATTACTAAATCAACCTACTACTTTTTGGTGTACGTCTATCCCTTCGGGGATTGTGGGTGTGATAGTATGTAATCAATTAAAGCTGAGCAGTGACAGCGGACGTCAGCTCCCGTGCACAGCGGGCGGACGGCTCGGAGCCTCTCGCGTGATTCGTCACGGCGCGGGAGTCCGTCACGTCAGAGCCGCGTGGCTGATAAGCTATCACAGCGGAGCGCCGAGGAACTTTCCATTGCGATATTGGACATACTAGCGGTGTCATTAGGCTGCACTCACCCACTAATGGTTGAGTTTACGTGTAAGAAAAAAATACTGCTTTTATCAGCATCTCCTAACGGCTCGACACTTCCTCTGCTCCTCCAACAAGCACTTTCTACGTCTATTATTCACATCAGAGTTATTTCGACTTGCATAGTATAAGACTGATCAGATTAATGCTTTTTAACTACGAGTACTATTAACTCCTTGTTCACAACGAGTAGTTGCCTAATAATTCATTATTTTCCCAGATTTGGAAGCCTAATTCGCAGAAGTTAGTTATGTTTTGACTTATTTAATCACCAACTAAAATCCATTTTTGTGTTAAAATGACTCGTTTTAGCTTCAACACATCTAACTCTGGACGCAAATATTATCTAATAAAACAATTTTCCATTTATCAAAGTATTCTATAAAAAGTGTGTAAACAGATGTACAAAATAGTGAGCAATTCGTGTGTAATTTGTAGCCGGATGTTTATAAAGTACGTGCGGATAAGGTTCGCGCCGAGCATGTCACACTTGTCAATAGATATTACATGTACTTACGTAATGTTTGTACCTAAGCTGTTTCCACATAAACATTGTTAAATTTGCTATCCAGTCTTCATGAGATAACGCACGAGCATGCGTGGTTGCGTGCTTCTCTTGTTACTCAGAAACTAGGAATTTGAAAACGGAAATATTCTTCTAACGTTATATTTAGTCTGTCTTTACTCTGACTGAACGTATGTTACGTTTAATTATATTTTGTTTGCCTTTTTTAACAGCGTGTTCATCATCATACCTCATCAATCGTACCCACAGTTTTTGCTGTATGCCATTCCAGTCCTGTAATTATTTAACCAAGTATAACAATGTTAGCGTGTGCTACTCTCGACAAGCCAGATCATATCTATAAAGGAGCAAAGTATTTCGATAGGGATGATGACTGCAAAACTAATAATTCTATTTAGTCCGTCAGTTAGATTATACATAAATACTAGACACATATTTTTCGCTATACCAAATGAAGTCCGTCCGTTAAGTTTGTTTTATAACAGTCGCTACAATTATTATCAGTAATATAACAAAGTTCGTATTTACAAATCAATAATTTATAATGGGGCGGCTATCGATTTGTTTAATTCCAATTAACGGTCATATCTCCCGCGACGATAAGGCCGGTATTGCAATGTTTGTCGACGTTATCTCGCCATCGTTAGCGAAGTTTCGTCAATCATTAATAATGGCCGCATTATCATTACTATTATATCCACTGTTTTACAGTTTATCGCGGTCTCAGCAAATATGCTTATATTGTCGTACAGAAATATATCAATAATAACCTTCATCGTTGTTATGTTTAAGAACGTATTTGTGTTATTAGGTACTGTGCTGATAACAGCTGAGTCTGGCCGTCCGTTGTGTAAAAAGTCACAAATGTCCTTACATACAATAGACACAACTTCTGATATGTTCTCAATGACAGATTACTAATTCAAGAAGGGGTTATTACAGTATGTATTGTAAATTTAAATTTAAATTCCTCACAGTGCTCGTTTTAATGGGCTAGGTGACTAAAAAAAACTGTTTAGTCCGTCAGTTAGATTAAAAAAAAATATTGAACACGTATTTTTTATTTATTTGTCAAACAAACATTGACGAAGATACATTGCATTCAAGTTGCGCGTGACGTCAGGCTTTCGTACATTTTTTACAAAATAGTGACGTTCAAGCCCCCACTCCAAAACTTTGTGTCTAGTATTTTTGTATAATCTAACTGACGGACTAAATAGAATTATAGTTTTTTAATGCAGTCAACATCCCTATTACATATACTAATATCCCTATTATAATATCTAAATTCTAAGTTGGATTATCTGGAGTTGATAAAAGGTTTAAATATTTAAAGATGTTAAAGATGGAAGAGTGATAAATTTGTTGTGTGCAGGATACAGTACCAAAACGTAGAACACACCCCAAAACTCCAAAATAAGAGAATGATCGTCGCTTTTCGGTCGATCAATCATTTGCACGGTCTTATGCGTAATCTTAATAAAAATGCCATCAATATGTATTTAGCGAGATAATTAAAATAAAATGTATCACCTTAAATCATTTTGTTTTCCTAGAAAAAAGAAATAATATGTTGGCATAATGCGATAGCGCGATAAATCAACAGCAGTTGTGCGTAACTGCAATCATGCCATAAACTTCTAGATTACTCGGCGAAGATAAATAAAAACTTGACACGCGGTTTGAAACGCTCACGGATATCAGCGTGATAAGTGCAATCAGCCTTATCACTTGTTTGTCCAACGGTACTTCGCCGTCGCATCGCCAAATATTATACACCTTACGAGTACTATCTATATTCATTTGATATGAACATACTGCTACTTGTTATCGAGCGATATCTGGCCTATTTTTCATTTTTTACTTATCAGAAAAGTAAGGGTCTAAAATATTTCATTCGCCGTCACTAATACACCTATTTCTTATAAAAGTAGTAGATATATATACTTATTTAATAGTTATTTTTGTACCCAGCTAGGGTAACCTCAAAAGGTAAGGAATATGATTAAACAGTCTACGTGAAAGCTTCGTATACTTACTTGTTTTCTATCGTACCCTAACAAACTATGCGATTTTGATGATTGAAATATTAATGGTCATATTTGATACCTACATTTAATATACGTTTTAATAATTTTCAGAAAGACCGAGTCAAACTTCGTGTTCTTGCTCTTTCTAATAAAATAATATAGAAAATATCCAAATTAAACTTGTGACATTTTTCAATTGCACGAGCGCCTTGGTCCACGTTTTGAAATAAGTCGATCAATATTATGCATTCATTAGATGTTATTTATAGACGTTAATTAAAATAAAATGATACAACGTGCGCGTGTTTTCATCGCGCAGTTTCGTCATCGCTTTATTAAGGTTAAAAATGAATGTGGTTGGCGCCCAACGTGGGGTAAACCGTATCTATGTCAGGTCTGATCTAAATCAGAGGGCTTTACATGTTCTTGTATGATAAATTGATTTTAAAGCAAGCAATTACAAAAGACAGAACAATGACCTCGTATTATCAAAAATATCTCTTCAAAATGACATCAGTTCTGTCAGCTACTGATAAAGCATTTAGACGTCAACACTGAAACGTTTGCCTAAAATATCAGATTTGTAGGTTTTGTGACAGATCCATCTTCGAGATTTGATATCACTCATGGTGGGATTAACGGAAACGGCGCGATTAGATATACGCGTACGCACGTAGTCTCGTGACTTTATCTAGCGTTATCAACTTAAGTCACGGCACCGTTGGATATTCCACGTTATCGTGTAATCGACCCATATGTGGAATATTTAATTTCCCGTCGTTCGATTATTGGGAAACATTTTTGATAGCGGTATCTCCCGATAAGCACGGCTTTGGAATTTGCCAATACAGGCATTCGTGTTAGTAGTAGACTTTTACTTAATATTTCATATAGGCATTAATCTTGTAACCTTTGCGTATGGTGGAATGTAACAAATATATTAAGGCATTGAAATATATAAACACTATTAGTAATATTACCAATTAAATGTGATAGTTTCGCGCAACCACGACACAATTCATACCTATACCAATATTCATGGAGGGCCCTAATGACCATCAGTGGCTGTTTAAGAAGCGATTACGAAAAACAACACGAGCTTTGTTGATATCATTAATTACTTTACGTAACCAAGCGCATTTGATCCAGATACGAAGAAAAACAAATTCTTGGAACATTCTCAATTCGCCCTATCTTCTTGTTTGGATAACAACAGACCCGTTGAGTTATCACGGTAAAATAACGAGCTGGTGCGTGCTTGCAAGCATTACGTTGTTTACGTACGGCGAGACGACTTATCAACAATTTATTTTTGGTATTTTAGGCTAGGTTCACGCTTTTAGATTGGGAGGTCATCGCCTACTGCGTCCCGTTTTTATTATCAAGCGCCCAGTACCTACGTGTGGAATAAAAGTAATCGGGAGTTGCTTTATTTTGCGACGGTCATTTGTTTTTAAAATTTACGGCCACGTCAATCAGTGCGCAGTAAAAGTAGAAGTAATCTTTTGAGATTACTTTTGCGACTGTCATTTGTTTTAGTGGATTTACACACGCGTCAGCTGGAAGACGTTTACGAGCTTCGTAATTTACACACCTTTTAGTGCGTTAGATTCGCGATGTAAGAAGCGATAAAGCTAACAATAAACGGCTTGTGGGGCAGTTCGGCGCGGTCGGCTATGCAGTCAGCCAATCTTAAGACGCGAGGGGTGTTCCTCTCAGTAAGAACCAATACCAGTGGCTAAGAGGGCATCGGATAACGTTGGAATGTCATGGCAAGCAGAAAATATATAATTTCTCAGACCAGTCACCCAGGCCCAGATGGCACTCCAGTCTTGGTGGGGCACACGACATAAAGCCCGCGAATAGTTGTAATTATGCAACGCGCGTTTCGGCCGGGACGCGGGCCGGCGCGCGCGACACGTTCGAGAATCAAATTCAAATGTCAAGGTGAAGGCGACGCGACGCGAAAGGAAACGCACGGTGACGTCACGCGCCCGCCATCTTGCCGCTCGTAACCGAACTTTTGTATGTGTATCGCCCATAGAGTACGAAGCTAATAGACAATCGTAAAGTTTGAGCGTCTGTCTTATATTGGGATGAGAAAGCATGAAATAGCGTGTGGTGAATTTTCATATACCCGCACAAGATTATATACGTATTACACATAATTATTTATATATATCAGGCAATTTAAACTCACTTAAAGTTAATATATAAAATCTATTTAATATACAGATAATATGGAAAATATATACATTATTCTACTATGTTCTAGAATTTCTAGATAACTTAAATTTTGCGAGTAACCGCGGTTTAATGGTTTTCTAATTCAAGTCCTTATAATGCTCTCTGCTTCAAAAACTTAAAATCAATCTTTGAATAAAATTATCTTGACATATATCACGAGATAAGATCAAGTAGCTGTATTTTTATTTGCCATTTTTTGCTTATGGTGTAGATTTATAAGATAAAAATTCTTACGGCTGTAGATGTCAAACTAGTTTAGTGGGGAAATCACAGAAATGTTTTAATAATACTCGGAATTAATTAGACCTATTCTAATTGTCATAGAAACGTTATTAATACTCTCAAGGCGGCGATACAATAATTATTAGTACAATAGTAGTTAGTTATAACGCAACCCATTCCATTCAGCGGGAAGGGAGCTCGACCTTGAACTAGCCAACCGGTTCCGTCCCCTCATCCCCCAGGCTTTCGGCGATCAAATAAAAAGCGCGTTACTCGGCCTCTATACATTCCCAGCCCATATGCATCACCCCTCACCCCTCGCTATATTTATTTAGGGCACTAGACAATCGCTCGCAAAATTTCATTCACTTTCCGCGCGCTAATTTTAAACAGTGTTACGAAACGGATTATCGCCAGATTGGCGAGAACAAAGGCGCTGTCATGGCCGCTGGTAATTATTAGCAGACGATTGGTCGCAGCCACGGTCAAGTGCGAGAGTGACGTAGTCGGACACTCCATTTCAATGACGGATCAATTATCATTGCGTCAAGATGTATCACCGGGCGACAAGTGACTGCAATCAGGTGACTGCACGCGATTGATTTTATCAGACCAGCTTGTAATCGCGACTTTGTCCTCGTAAAATTCTTAACGAAACAAGAATAAATAAAATTTTATCAAGCATTCTAGCAGACCATCGTAGTAACTATTTTAATCTTGTTAGCTCGCAGGAAAATCAAACATTTTACAACTTTTTCTCGCGTAGTATTTTTTAACACATTTATTAGTGGCAGTGCAGCGGCTATGCAAATATAAATAGAAAATGTAACCTATAAATCTCAGACTTTAGAATCACCCAGTAGTTTTGGCTGCGGATTGATATCATATGTCAGTCAGGCAGTAAGCCAGTCAGTGAATAGCTTCAGTATATTTTTTTAACAGATAGCACAAATAATAATCTGAACGTAGTAATTTTTTACTATGTCAGTCTATAACTGAAAAAGCCATGAATACATGGTTTTCAAGTGAGGTCGCCAATTAAAAGGGAATGAATGGTACGTATCACTCCACTAATCACATCATCACATGACCGTCGTCGATCTCACCGCGAGCGTTCTCACGAGGCGGCCGGTTGCGTGTGCGCAGGCCGTGTTAAATGCTAAGCAGTTCCCGGGACCATTGTCTTGGCGCGGGCGCCAGTCCAGAAAATGTTAGGATTTTCACACACAAGTAGTCTAAACTATCTTTTTATTTTTAATAATCTACTATTATGATATTTATTAATTGCATATTGAAAAATTTAAGATTGCGCATAACGTTACGTTTTCAATGGAAGAAGAAAGTAGAAGAAAATAAACATAACACTGATCAACTGCTAAAATGAAGTACATAAACAATAATTACGTTCATGTAAACTACAGGTAAAAAATAATTGCTAAAAAGAAGGTACAGACACAGCTTACGATCAAGAAAAATGGCCAGTCGCCATGACATTTATTACTTTATTACCGTGCCACAACACTGACGCTTCCCGGTTCGCTGCCGGGACGCCACTCAACCAGAGCCGAAGCCGCCCATCGCTGAGTCAGCTGCAAGCTGGCTCCAATTAACGCGCCAACCGCCTCAACGCGATTACGCACCGAAACTCTTTTTGTCTCAACAATAGCGGTTTGATTGCAATTATCTCGTTCTCAGCTTACGTCACTCTATTCAAGACGGTCATGTCGAAATTAGATTCTGCATTAGACCGTGAAGGTGTGAATATTGTGAAGTGAGTAATAATAAGTAACAACGTGGTGTTACTTATGAGATCGCTGGGTGACGTAAGCATTAGGTAGTGAAAAACAGGGTAGATTTGATATTCTATCGACAGGCAGTGTTTGACGAATTAATCTACTACTTTCTGTCTTAATGGTCAGAGGTCGACCAGATGAGACCGTCTTCATCGGCAGCAAAATTGGCATAGCATAGACAATAGTGATCGAGTTAGTGTAGTGCATTTCATAAAACCGAATTTAAACAGTGATAAAAACCTAAAACCATCAGACCGTTTTCTTGAATATTGTTTAGTTGAACAAAAAGCGATCAATTCGCGCAAAAAACGCTAAATATACAAAAAAATAGAGCTTCAGTGTAAATAATTAAAATCGTTAAGTGTTATGGGAACCTGAAAGTGAATAATGAACCGTGCGGGCTGGCGGGCGGTGCGGCGCGACCGTGCGAATGTTCCCACAATTATACACCTAGCTCTTTCTTACGCAGCTTTTTGCTAACCGGTCCACGGTTCACCTCAGTTCCAGAGCCCCAAGACGACTCCGCGCCGCGAATGATGAAATCCTTGGCACTTGATTTACATTCTAACCGGTTTCAAAATAGAATATCGCCATTATTTCTAATTCTAACTGAACACGTTTTTATAAATTTGGAAGCGCACGTTTCCCAGAGCTGTAATTTAAAATTCATAGCGCAAGATATTACCGAAACCGTTCACGTTTCGCAATATAAAAACTTGTTTTTGGAACGGCCGAGTGTGGTCGCAGCGAGTGTTTGGGCGCGCGGCGAGCGGCGGCGGCCGAGCGGGCGACCTTCGGGGGACCAGTTTTGGACACCGCAAACATCTCTGTTTGGCGAAGCGAAAAGAAACGTGACCGCCGTGACGTGACGTGGCGCTCGTAATGCCTCCACGTAACGAATTGGGTTTTTATGTCGCCCATTATGGTGGAATCTATATTTTTACTTTTTCTATTTTCATTATACGGCGGCGTGACGAGTGGCTTTCTTTAAGTAAACACAGACCAAATATTTTAGTTTTCCCAAAGCTCGACTTAAACATTTTTTGACGACCAACCACAGAGGTAAGGTTTAGAGTGTTTTCATTAAACTAGTCTTCATACTGACTAATGTTTAGAAGCAGAATGTAAGCGGGGAGCTATTTCTTTGGTTAGGTTCGCACTGCTATCTTTTACTATAATCCGAACTTAAAATTGTTAATCTTCATTAATCATCTACTTTTGACGCCGAAATACCTTATTAGTCATTCAAAGTAGTGTTAAAAATAAATTAACCGGCAGCAATCGAAAGATCAACAATATTTATTAGAGAAAGCGCAATCAAGCAACTCGCAATCAAGATTATTTGCAATTAAAAAAATAATCCGTAATTCACCTCGCATCTGCCGAGCCACGTGATCAACAAGAATAGAAATCCCGATGAGTACCGACGTAAAAATAAACCGAACGGGCCCGAGGGGGACGCGAAAAGGGTGGATTAACAAAAAGGAGAAATACGAGCCGAGTGGAGCACCAACAAAGCGCTTCCTCCAGGTTACCTGCAACAAAGAACACGCCAGCGTCAGCATATTACTCACATAAACCATTGTCGACTTGTACAAGATCGCGCATAGAACATGCAAAAATAATGACATAATAAAAGATTTCTCATGACAACCTCAGTAAAAGTTTTTCAAGCATTATGTGAATAGGCTTTGAGATGTAACAGTACACTTTCGCATAATGGACTAAATTAAGAGTAAGATAAACTTTTTGATACATAATACGATAATCCAGAGGCACCACAAAATTGAAAACGTGCAAAAATTGTTAATTAAAAAGGTAACAAAAAGCAAGATAAGACTAAAAAAAGTAACGACTAAAGATAACAGACTGAATATATCAGAAACAATAGGAGTATCCTATGATGCTTTTGTACCTATTACTCGCGTTGATTGTACAACCGATGACGTCAATAAAGATAATGAAGTAGTAAAAAGTGTAAGATACCCAAATAAACAATGTGGGTGTTGAGCCGGGTGGTCCGAGAGCTGCCGTGAACCGCAACGGTAATGTACCGGTAACTAACAGTTCCCTCCCGAACGCAGACGAATTTTTTAGTGGGTACTTTAACAATTGCGTTTTTGAAAAAATGGTACAGATCTCATTCCAAAAACCGAATAATATGACACTTATTATTATATCCGGGCAAGACGGCTGCTGCTTCGTAAAAAATACAATAACTGGCTAGGTGTTACATTATCTATATAATTTTTTATAAGTATCGTTCCAAAATGTATTGCATCTATTTCTGTATATTTGTTATCATTCATACAAAGTGTTTTCGTGAACTATATCATATCCAAATTACTTATTTTACGAAAGTACCTAAGTATATCCTCATATTAAGTGATATTTCCTAGTACCTAAGTAGTAAGTATTACTTTTATATGGAGGAGTATCGACAAGATATGGACTGATCGAGATATATTATAGTTAGGTAGCCAGCTGCAAATCAGTGTTGATAGAGTTTATTAGATAAATTGAAATATTTTAGATGCGTATACTTCTACCAATGTTGTTGACAGACACACAAACTTTATGTGATTTGCCCAGCGGATTTTGACCTGTATTTTCCACTGAGTCTGGTTTTACAGTTCAATTTAATAAAATCAAGATAAGCACGTGCGGGATTATAATAAATAAGTCTGAAGAATTTATAATGTACAAATTTCCTAGAAAACTATTTTGTATGTGAGAAAATGTTCATTCTGAAAATAGGACATCCAAAGAGATGTCCTATTTTCAGAGTGAAAAACTGAAATTAGCGCTTTCGTGCATTAACATTTTAAGTTAGTTTTTAATCCTAAGTGAATAAAGGTTTAACAGTTACGTCTCATAATGAGCAGAGGGAAAAAACAAATAGGCAAAAACGGGCCGAAATCAGTTCACGCCCAAATAAATGTCTGATCTGGGCAGAAAACTGACATTTATTCGGCATAGGTACAATGCGTCCGAAATGCCTGGGCGTAAAACCATCTCTAGTCACGTCACGTTTCAGCGGAGGCGCGAGAGGAGTGAACTCATTGAGTGGAAGGACGTCCTTTTTATCTCGATCGAAGGAGATAGGCTGGCCTTAGGGGTGAACGATCTATATTTGCACATCTTTATTATATTAAACTATTTGTTAATATAATAAAGATGTATTCTTAAATTTTTATAAATCCCTATTGTTCGATGACGCAATATGTATGTATCTAACAGTGTACTCAGCGGCGCCTGTTTAATACAGCTCATCAGCGAAGCGTGGTGGCGTGGTGAAGTGATGGCGTGGTGGCGCGGTGAGGCGGCGTGGCGGTGTCGCGTGCCCGGCCACGCTCGCGGCTCACGCGACGCCTGGTTTCCGACCCTCGCATGTCTCACGCCACTGTCGCATTTACAACTATCCTCACGAACGCTAAATATAAAGAACTGCTCCCATTATTTCACAATGCAGATAAGAAACGGACGATTTCAAACGGCCTAAATGTTAATCACCAAAACGAATGCGCTTTTCGTGGTCAGATTGTGCAACGCGTTGGGAAATTGTTGTGTTTCTAATTAATGTTCCACTTATGACGTACATAGATAAGCATTGTGTTAGCTGAAACAAATGAAATCACTGAAAGAAATCAAATCGATTTGATTAGTTAATTAACACGACTTGATGACCATACATAATGAAATTAACCCTGAAAAGGTTTGTGCAACCGTCCTTAGCTGCCAACATATTAGAGATTAGGAAGCTCAAAATGAAATACCAGCCACTGGAAGACACGTTGTTTACAGAGAATATGCATATAGCACAAAATAACAGGGTCACAAAAATAAAAACTCTGATAATGAAATGCGATGTTGGGTGATCATAGGTTTGGATATATTTACAGTTTAGGATTATGCTTAATCAAAACAGACCGTATTTATACATAGTTTTTTATAATTTAAGCATGCTGTTGATTTTTCTCTTGCACAACTTTTTCCTTAATTGCATGATTTTTTGAAAATGTTAATAATTTAGCAGAGGACTTGTAGGCGTGTTAGGCGGCAGACTTTCTCCTTCCCAGTTCTTGGACCTGCGTCTCGCACATGATAGGCAGCGTTTAGGCGTCTGCCC
Organism: Glyphodes perspectalis; assembly: GCA_951394215.1. Taxonomy (NCBI): domain Eukaryota; kingdom Metazoa; phylum Arthropoda; class Insecta; order Lepidoptera; family Crambidae; genus Glyphodes; species Glyphodes perspectalis. The sequence goes on along the minus strand of OX596211.1, from coordinate 652,494 downwards.
GATGGTCACGCGATATGCGCTCAGCGATGTGCATCTCGGGTGCGTGCGTCTGTGTGTCCGCTTTCTAGCCACTGCGTGACGCCGTCACACGCCGACCGACAATTTGAGCCAACACTTCAGAGGGACTGGTGGCTTTAACAGCCTTTGGCATTCGACACTTGAAAACAATTGAAAAAATAAAATAACAAATTCATTAACTTGTTATTTAATTTTTAATATAGTTCACAAAATGTATAATCAGACGCGGCGGTATCGGAAGCGGATACACATGGAGCAAAAAAATGTGATAGTATGATATGCTGGCGTCATTTCAACTTTGTGTAAAAAATATCACAACATGTATAAATTGCGAGCAAAATAAAATAGGCTTACGCATTCTGAATGTCTACTAGGCTACAACATAGCTCAGTAACTAAAGGACTCAGGTATTCGACACTGGAGTATCCATATAATTCGTAATGTACCTACATTTCTTTGAAAACAAACAAGCGGGTGCCTTACAATAGGAATGGAGGATACAATAACTGAGTTAGGGTGAAATTTAGTTTATATTCAACACCGATCTCAAAATACATATTTGTATTTCAAGTTCCTAAGGTATGTGCAGACACTCCCAGAGAAACAATATATATTATTGTGGATCCTTACTCATGTCACTCATATAAACATCAATACGAGGAGTCTTACTATTCTTGAATCTGGTACATATTATCCACTCAAGTTGTATAAATTATATTTTGAAAAAAACCTAAATAAACAGCTTCGATTTTAAAAAACAATAAGTGTGGGTCCACATAGACCGCGGTACCAGTCAGGGGTTAATCCCGTCTCGCGTGCTGAAGACACTTCGCGCCTAATGCTGGCCGGCACGGCAGCCGAGCCGGCATAATAGCGAGCGGAAATGATTCGAGCCCCAAATGATAGCGCTCGCAGCACTTAGGAGGTACAAATACATTAATTTAAAGTCCTCGCTATCGCTCATGTTCTCTATCCCTTATAAACTTATAGCCAGCTAGTATTTTCTTAGGTGGGTGACGAAACAGCACGTTATAGCTTTGGGAATCTAGGCTGCATTTAGCAAGTAATAGCATGTCAAACTTATGAAATGTCGTCATTCCAAACACAAAAGCAACCCAAAAATATCATGTTTATATGTCTAACGTAACTTAATTATCGGGACTGAAGAAAATCTGGGACTAACACTTTAGCTCTCGGCACTAAGAGTCAAGTATAATATTGATTTCTGTCACCCTTTCGGAACGCAGCGTTGCTCAACTTTACTACTACAGCAATTATAACAGCCACTACAGCAGTAGCCAAAAATATACATTATTTAAATAATCTTAACTTTTCTCCCGATAAACGGCGAGCTCGTAGATAACACGAGACGGAACTACGTATAACAATGTTCAACTGCGTCCATCCGAGTAATGAACCCGAGTCGGATACTCTCATTACGCGTGCATTAGCCCAAATGCACATCCGTCGCCGGAGTACGGGCGCGCGCATCAAGTCGTTTATCACCTCCTACTTACCATTCTATCAGGTTATCTTATCTACATAATGCAAGTGGTATGCGGTCTAGAATGTATTGTACAAGTCAACATACTTTGGGGCAATTTAGGAAAATTCTTCTTTCAGAGCAGATGTGGTATTTTTGGTTAAAATCTAATTGGAGATCAAAATGGTTCAGAAGACTTAAAACTGTTATTTTTTTTAAGACATATTTTACATATCCGTTTAATTGTAGTTGCATGATTGAGCCAAAATAATTAGATTGTATATTTCTGGCATTTGATGTTTCATATACCTACTTTCGATCAAGTACAAGCCCTACATTCCTCACGTAGCGTCTCCAAGCCACTCGCGACATGATATTTCCAACTCCAACCCTGACATTTCGAGCCACGTCACACGCTCGTGGCGTGCTCCTAAAACATGTTCGCCAGTCACGTAGATACCGAAGCCGCTGTGACCTGGGACCTTTAAATGTGAGTTACCTGTCTAACCTCAATAACTCCGAGGGATATAGACAGGCACGAATACGAACTTGATCTGAATATTACAGTGAATATATAAGGTTTCGGTTTTGTATTCAGGTTAGGTATAAAGCGCTGAGCTTAGTGGTAGACGAATTTAGGTACAATGCCATAGTTGTGTATTACTATAGGAGCAAGAAGCTACAATAATTCGGATCAGACTATGCGGGCAACTCTGACCACTTAAAAAAGGCTATTTTCTCAAAGTTTACGACTAACTAATAAGAACGTTACAATTTAGTAACAAAAATAAAGGTTCAAATTTATGGCTTTTGACAACCATTTAGACATTGATGACATCAAATCAAATCAAAATCATAAAATTTTGACATTCACGTTGTAGTACAGTGGACTAAAGCATGTCTATTCAGCATCAAGTAACTCTGTCAAAGTTACCTGTTATAAAAGTCCCAATTTCTTCAGGAGCCAACCAAATCATACCATCTTTCAATTACTAAGGCACCAATTTGGTAAAGAACACCTATCAGCAACGAGTCTACCACGAGCATGTTGCTGACATTTCGTGTCTGCTACCGGAGTCTCCTCGCGTGACCGCCGCACTTAGGCCATTCAAAGTTTCATAAGAGCTCCCCTGATTTGGGCCAATTTGCCCCGACGAGCATGCGATGCCAAACTAAAATTGGTCCTCACCTATGATGGCGCCAGAAAAAAAATGTATTTGGTATGGTAGTTGAACTATGTTTTCCATTACGGTCCTTGCCGAATCCTGTATCCACACGGAAATGTACTTTAATTTCATAGATACAATTAAGGACAATTACTTAGACGTTTCTTGTTAGTTATACTGTTCAGATAGGTATTTAATGACCAAACAAACTGCTACCAGGCACTCCCACTATATTACAATATATATGATATGTATAACCAATTAAAGAGTCTTGCGTTATTTATGTGTTTGGTAACATTTCAGAATTTATATTACAAATATTTAAATAAATTCTGGTATGAGCACATACTTGTTTTTATAATTGTTACTGCGCCGTTTCCTTAACTCCTGATGTCATTATTGGCTTACGAATGTGACCTACTATCAACCGTGAATCACGTTCAGAATGAGCACAGAATCCGTGACGAGGCGAGATCGATACGGAGCTGATCGGTGCATGAGCTCATTTGACTACACGACAAGTTCACTCGCCGACGGAGTTATTTATAAGACACTGGCACCGGTCAACTGACGAATATCTTGGTTAATAACGCGATGTGAACACACTCAGTCATTCTTCTGGGTGGGATCAAATAATGTGTCATGGTTCGGCAACAGCTAATCCTATTGATGATATCGTAATTTATACAAGCACCTTGAAATCATCCTCGTGACATCACTACAGACACAATAATGTCCAGTTCGCTTGAAACATAAATTTTTTCACATCGTTTTTTAAGTCGATGTTATTGGTAGTTCCAAATTTAAGGCAAGGGGAATATTTTGTGGTTTTACTAATGCATATTTCTGTATTGTTGGCTGTGACCGAACACATTTTTGTTGGTGAAGGTATTATGACGGTCAAGGTGTGTGTGATATTTTCATTGATTTTTATCCAAGCTACATACTTTGGAATCAGATTGACGTATGTCTAATCTAATACTTATTTATTGCAAATGTTCATAAACTACCACGACCGGATTGGTCGTGTAGTAACAGAAGGTGATGTTAGGAGTCATAAAAACCGTAGAGCTTGTAGGAAAAGGATCATGAATGTTGAAGGGCGAGTGAGGTGTGTAAGGGTCATGCCATATGGCGTTCGGTTCTCTCTGCCTACCCCGCTAGGGAATTGGCGTGACGTTTAGTTAGTTAGTTCATAAACTAAAGAACGTTCTTTTCTAGACACATAAAATCGTTGGTCTTTTTTTACGCTCCAGAAGATAGAATGTGATATACCAAGTACTGCCTAAGCACCTTAACAGCAATCAGTTAATTTCTGCCACGTTGACCTGTAACTCCTGTCTGGAGTAACAAGCACCGAAACCCACGTTACCCGAGGCAGTGACGCGGCCTGCTCAGCCCCCTCCCGCGCTCTGCGCGTCCAGCTGACGGCGATAACGCGCTGCCGACTGAACCGCTGACCCGGGGAATATTCCGCTGGCGATGCTCCACCGCGGTGACCGGCTGCACGTAATCACCCTTATCGGTCACCCAATTAATGATGTAATTATTTTTTCCGACATTGTCGGTACATGGACGTAGAATATGTGTTATGATGTCCAAAAGTCCACATCACAGCTTTCTTCTAAGACGTAAATGCCATCTAGATACAGTTTATATTTTAAATAGTAAACTTGTAGAAACCACCTTCGTCACGACGAGAAGTAAAAAATTACATAGTTTGGAAAAATCCAAACATTTATACGAATAGGGTTTGCATGGAAGGGGTATATATTTACCATTGGGCTACCATAACGTTCGATACCTAATGTGTTTTAATCGCATAATTAATACAAATATACTTGAAAGCAGGTACTTCTACTTGGTGTTTGGTTAAATCATCATATCGATATCGGTGATGACTAATTGTACACACTTACCTACACACGACGAATAGCCAGTAGGTAAACCAAAACATAATAATTAATTAGCGATTAGTAGGTAAACAATACTGTTGGTTCCTGGAATTAAAACTATATTCATAATACTTTAAACGCAAATGTGAGACTGTAGTCGTTATTGGTTAGGTACATCTGCATTTTGTGTGGCGGCCTCAAACATTTGAAATTGTATTAATCTACATTGAAAATGGTTGGTACTGTTACATGTAACATAACTTCACGCCCATAATCTCCAAAGGGGTAGGCAGAGTCAAAGGGGCACATTCAGCGAAAATTTAAACTGGGCTGGGTCAGTTGGAAAATTGTGAAAAAGCAGTGACAAGTGGCTAACTTGTCGCCTACACAATCACACACTCGAACCCCATATACCATTAGTCGCCTTTTACCTTTTATGTCCCAGACCAACATGGAACAAATGAAATACCTACATAACTTACGGGGAAGATTCGACATTTTAAGACTTTTGATACAACGCCAAAAAGGAGGGAGTAGACGAATGTGACTGGGCTAAAATCTACATAAGATGAAGGTCCAGATATAATCTCGCAAAATATTCGGTGCCCTATCAGCAATAAACAGAAAGGATAACAATATAACTTTGTTGACATTGTTCAGATGTATTCAATGTTAAACTAAATTAAAATTGTTTACCTGTATTAAAACCTAACGAGAAGAGGTAGAATTACTGTGCGCTACAAGTGCAACGACGCAATAGCGCGGCGTCCATAACGTATGCGATATTGCGATACGACCTGCGCTCGCGCACCGCACGGCCGGCGCCCTGCTCCCTGGCAGACTCGCTGGCCTTTCCGAACGGGTTCCACCTGGTGGGTCCAACCGCGCCCAGGGTGCGCTGGACTAGCGCGAGGAGAGAACTCTCTCCCTAACCGAGAATCCGGCCCATCTCGGGGTTGGTCAATGTTGTGCACCCTAAGGTCATAAGGCGCCGGATGCACAACACTGAACACAAGCACACGTCAAGAAATGCTAGGCCACCCAGCGGCCCAAATTGAGGGCAGTGCCCTGTCGACGCGGAGGGAGTGGAGATTCCACCGCGACTCACCGCAACGCAACACAGTGCGCCCCTGTCGGGTTGCCGAGGATAGGGAGGCGAGCAACGTCACACTCAACTCTTCCTCTTCCTCGGCAATCCTAGACCAGTTCTCCTAGTCCAGCTCCTTAGTACCGTTCGTAACGCACTCAATCACGTCTCCGGTGCGTGTGGATAGTGCTTAAAACTGGTTATACGTTGTACATAAACACTTAATTAACATAGAATAAACATATATTTATAACATCATAGAATTAACATTATTTTAGTTATTATTCCAATACCCTGTTAAAAACCTGTCCTGAGAATTTTGTAAGTTTTGATTAAGAATAAAAAAATAAAAAATTAAAATATCAGACTACATCACATACATTGATCCGACTCCGAGGTAAGTAGCTTAAGCACTTGTGTTACGGATATCAGAATCAACAGTGGTATTACAAATATATACTTAAATATTCAATATTAACACCCAGACACAGAACAAACATAAGTGTTCATCACAAGAATGTTTGTCCTGGGTGGGGATCGAACCCACAACTCTTGGCGCATGGGGCAGGGTCACTACCGAATGCGCCATCGAGCCAGTCAATTGTATCTTTATTTAATTTTTAGCTCGCAATATAAACTTAGCTACGATGTTGTATCTGTTATTCTATAGTAGTGTGCTCACTACGTTTGCTCGGATAATATATTTGTTGATATAGGTGTTCATATTGACGCCTTCATGAGAAATAAAGGATTTTTTCAATGGATTCCATTCATGTCATGAATGATTCATTTTAAGAACATTTAAAATGTCCATTTTAGTATCCTTCAAATATAAAGTAAACTTAAACTAATTCGATGTATGAACAGAACCAGTCAGTGTTACAATCTATATTATAGTATCTGTGTATCGATCGTGTACGCTGGACACTCACACGCCGAACAACACAAGTCATTCGGCGCAGACGCAGACATGTCCAAAAGTGTCGTTATCTGTCCGCGGGCGACGCGGACGACAGAGCAAATACTACTTATCGCATAGTACGAGTATTTTTAACGCTACGTGGCAACCAGCGATATTTAAAGAGGTCAATAGCTTACGACACTCTTTATCGGCGTATGTACGTACAGTACATCACGCATCTGTATGTGTACGCTACGGGCTTGTGAGCTGTTATGTAAATTATTTATCGGACAAACGTACCTACCTACGGACTAGTTTAGATTATAAATAATGTATATTATTATATTTTGCGCAGTTTTCAGAGCTGAATGTATTGTTTTTGTGGCTTTATCAGACGTTTAATGAGAAGTTACTCACAATGTCGTAGTTGTTGTATTGACCTCATTCACAATGAGTTGCCAACTAATTTGGGATAATGATTTCAGTCTAGTAAATATTTATAGTTTTAAGCTTAATGTTTTTATAAGTTAACGGGAATTTTTTGACGAAATCAAACTTGTTGATACTAAACTTCAATAGCCATTTGATAATATACGAAGAACGAGATTTAAGTACTAACTGTGCTTATTATAAAGTGGAACATTTAATTTACTTAAGTCCGTTACACGATACATTGACGATGGAGGCTGTATAGTTGGCATACGTTATCATAATTATCATTATGCAAATGGCGGCTTTATTAGTGAACGAAAATAGCAAACTCATATTGCTTTAACGACTCACTGATCCTGGCTGGCACAATATTATAAATGTTTTTAAAACGAAAAATAAAACAATCACCGTTTTGTTGCGCGTGCGTTGTTACGCAGACAATCTAGGTACCTATAGGTATCGCGTCATGAAACGCTTCTTTTGTGTAGACGGTAAATAAACAACAAATAATACCTAAAATACTTTCAATGCGAGAAGGTCTCGCATGTTTTCTTTTGTTAGAGCGGTGTCATTCGCCATTTCAATGTAAATATTTAACGTCATTATACATGCTGGATTTTTACACCTAAAGTCGAAAGTTCAAATGATTTGAATTGCGAAATATGCTCAAACACGACTGTTGGAGGAAACAGTAGTAACAGAACACAGAGTTAGTTCAGTTTCCTCTGCATTGTACACGCGTACACATTTTGAGTTAATTATATTCTTTGAATTTATTTACTACGAAAGCGTGGTTAATTTATTCAAATATTCCAACAATACATATGATAAATCTATTACGGTCGGATCGATCTTGTAAGAGCCAATTTACAAGTTGAATGAAATACAAAAACAATAAAATTTCACTGGCAAACTAATTAGCGAAGTATAAGTATGTAGATACATACCTGAATATTACACGTGTATTTTTTCTAGTCATTTGCAAAATTTGACTTCTAATGGGAAAGATTTTCCTATGCGTGAATGCGAAGGTTATTTCAAGCATATCTAGTTACACATAACACATTAGCATATCAACAGTGGCTTACTTCTTTGTGTTGATCTAATGTGGCAAAAAGTTATCTGCCGACGACACGTGTAAGCTTGTTTATGAGTTTACGGACGAAGGCCGCCAAGGAACTGGTGCCGTACCGTGATACTAGAGGTATGTACAATCAATTACTTTAATTATAATTAAACTAATTAGTTTATTTATATTCCGTTTCCAATAGAGCGATATATCGGGAGCAACGGACTCATCGGCAAATTGAAGATAGATTACGTTAGCACCTCAGTAATCGAAACTAAATTCAAATTGTGCAATAATCACCAAATTTATAAAGCACTAGGTTCTGCTCGCGGCGTTGCGAGCGTGGTACATCGATGAAACAAAGCCTATATGTTATTCAGGTGTATGACCATATTATTCTAAAGATTCATTAAAATCCATTCAGTAGTTTTTTTGTGAAAGAATAACAAAGATCCATCCATACATACAAACTTTCACATTTATAATATTAGTAGGATTAGTAGGATCTGCTAGACTTTTCCGTTTTTATGTGTTTTTATAAAATGCAGTGGCACAACTGTGCCACTGCATTTATTTTCCAGGATTTGGCGAGTCTGGTAATTACATTAAAGCGACCGCCGGTCTGACCTTCGTAACCCTTAAGATAGGGGAACCAGACAATTTTTGGATCATGGTTACAAATTCAAAGTTTTCTGAATTTGCAGGTTTCCACGATGTTTTCCCTCAACGTCGAGCTAGTGGTATAAATATGTACATAAATTTGAAAAATCCAGAGGTACATGCCCGGGTTTGAACCCGCACTCCTCGGTTAAGAGGCGCGTGCCCTTACCATTGAGCTACCACCGCTCCACAGATATCTAGAGACAACCTTCAATATATTTTTTTTTTTGTGTCACGCATAAGTTTCGAATAGGTGCCTATGTGATATTTCTCGTTGCCTGTTGCATACGAAACTCGACGCATGACTCCATTACGGAAGCGTTGATGTCGGCCAAACATTAGTTAATTGCTAACTAAAATGGGACTGGGTCGCTCCCACTTAATAGTCGGGGAAACGACAGAATGAAACAAGTAAAACGACTGTAATTTGAGTAAGTCAATTAGATAATAGTTTCATTGCTGGCCGTGGAGGAGTGGTCTAACCACTCGACCAACGGGCTCGACCTCGGCTCGACCAAAAGGCCACGAAACCAAGTGTCGCGGATTCGAATCCCGCTAGAGGCAAATGTTTCGTGTGATGAACATGGATATTTGTACTCGAGTCATGGATGTTTATAAACGTCCATAAGTATGTCTATATGTTCGCCTAGTATCCATAGTACAAGCATAAGCTTAGTTTGGAACTAGGGAATTGGTGTGTCAGTCTGGAGAATTTATTTATTTCCCTACAAAGGAGGTACGGTACTCCGAAAATTAATATAGTTTCAGATAGCTATTTAATCTTAATAAAGATTCCAATGCTACTTACCCAAATTGTGCTAAAAATAGCACAATGTTTTCGTAAACTTGGAGTAATACTCGTAGAAGCACACTTGACTTTTTCTCGTGTGCGTTTATTATCTCCGTATTTTGATAGTACGGTACAAGTTGTTGACTCAAATATATTAAACTGTGAGAAAACTTCAATTAAAAAGAGGTTTTTAATCAAATTAAAAACAGGTTTTACCTAAACTATCTAGTGCAGTGCATTGCCTGGGAATGGTTAGGGTTCATTGAACTAACAGAAGCCATCGAAACCCATTTATATTTTCGTAGAAAACGTGACAAACGACATATCCAATCACTAAACAAATTACATGTTTCATTATGATATGTAATCAAGGTTTTGCAAGTAGTTCTTAGTGTAGGTCACCGATTGTCTTCCAATTCCAGTTTACTCAAACCGGTGGGGATAACGGGACAACGGGTGTCACTTGTGGTGATCAATGACGTCACACGTATTAAAGTGATGTTACTCCGAACCGTGTCGCTATTTGATTCTTGTTAATAATTTTACGTCAGATTCTTTATTGGTTAATTTATCAATAAGTATAGGGTTGCCATCTCTAAAATTTGACAACCAGGACGAGACGTGTAAAAACCTCGGATTTTAGAGCCCAGAACCCGCACATGTTTATTAAATCCTTCCCTGATGTAGATATTTTCACTTGCAATCCCTAAAAGTTCAAAAGAATTGTGATAGAATATTTGAAGAAATAAATAGATCATAATCATAACTGGTTCACAGCTCACAAATCTTGTCCATTATTTGTTTACCACCTAATTTAAAATTTATTATCTTTTATGTTTTATTTTTTTATTCTTGTCGAGTAATGCGACTTAAATTAACCTGTGGATAGCGGTGTAGGTTTCACAATAAACTAACCAAATTTTTTATATATATATATTCATAAATGTACGTTGATTGTGTAAACTGTTTGTTATCCCAAATAAAATAAAATAAAAAATAAAAAATGTTAACAGGTTTTTTTTAAACGTAATCAATAGTGAAATAGTCGGCTCGTCGGTTGATCGCGGCGTGCGGGCACAGTGCGTGAGTCGCGGACGGCCCAAGACTTTAAATTTTTAAACCCGGACTACAAATGAAGCCCCGCTGGACGCTCCCCGGATGCCCTCTAAACTAGGACAAATCCGGGGAAACCCGGACGGATCCTGAATAAGTATGATATTTTTGATGCGTCAAGTTTAATCATACCTGATACAATGTAATAAACTTTCTGCTAAGACGACAGCTTTGTACTCATTATGGATTCTTAGCAACAGTTGAATTACAATCTACTCGTAAAAAAGTGAATCAACTTCAGAAATTCCGAAGGCGATGTAGCTTAAGTGAACGTCATCGTGTTAAACTTGTTAGTAATGAAATGACTGGGAGTAGTTCCAAATGACAAGGTAAGTTATTTTCTCTAAACATCTAATAGAATTTGTACTTATAGACAATACAAACGGACTCAGCAAAAGCAAAAGTTATGAATAAGGTATTTAACTCGACGGATTACACTTTGCCCCACCCACGCACAGGTAAGAGCGACAACAAGTTGCTATTTATCAACAACGAACACGAAGCGAAACCGAAACTAAGGTAAATAGCTTTGTTGGCACATGTGGACAATGCGCTGACGTCGGCGTGACGTCACCGCCGCCGCGTGGGCAGACCCAACGTGCTCAAGTTTAGGGCCTCGTTCTGAAACGCGTAAATTTCACCCCGAGCGATGCGCGCTCCAAAACAGTCACCTGGCCAGTGGAAAGTGTTCTAGAATGCTTTTGTAAATATCACAATGGAAACTGTTTTGTTTTACAATAAAATCATTTGCCATTTAGGCCGACCAGTAGGTACTCAGTTTGCCACAAGTCGGACTTTTCATACTTAGACCAGCAAGTTGTACCTACGTCGAAAAGCTTTCCAATAGCATTGCCAATATTATGGCAACAAGTAGGTAGGTATTCATTATACTTTTAGACTTAATATATGATTATTATAAAGTTTACAGTTTTGGAAAGGTCTCGTGCGATCTCTGTTTTCCTAAAAAAATACCGAGAAATAATTTCTAAACGTGAAAATACACAAATAGACAAAGATGTACACTACCGTAGGTTAGATTCGCTTCCAAATGACGTGAAGACGAGGTCGTCAGATCAATCTAAATAAAGACTTAATTCCGCAAGACGATACCAGATAGAAGCGCATTTGCGTAAAGCAGATAAGGGAATGCGTGACGTCAGCACTGCATGCTATCGCGACTGGTAGTTGGGTAGTAGTAGGTACCTGCTGATTACTGCGTGTCCTTCCATTATTTTGTGCAGGTAAGTAATTGACGAAGGATTCTGGGTCGTATGATTTCGATCAGGGGCACTAAAAGTATCGGACGATGGCACCATTTTAATTACTACTCCGTTTCATTGGTAAATATTATATTAACATTTACTTCTGATGATCGTTTCATGGGATCCGTATAATAATTTGTTTTTTGCCGCATTCAAGCAGTCGTAAGAGTCACTTTGGAGGCATAAATGCCACGAAGAGGATACAACCATCATGGCGTTGTTGGTATATGTATAGGATATAAAAAAATCTATAAATCACTTTTATATATTTGATAATAAATATATAACAAACTGCGTGCGGGCTAGATGAGAACTATAAATTATAGCGATGATTAAACAAAATACGTTCATCATTGAACCATGAAAAAAATCAAGATTCAATTGACATATACATTTTAAATAAGCGGCATTTAAACCCGTTACCAGACAAGCTAGGAGTAAGGAATTTACTAACTTAATATAGTAGTCGCCATAATTGAATATTTAAAATTATTGAAAATAAGAAATGTTTTGCCGATTTAAAGTTCAAAGGAAACTTTTATGAAATACACGCTCGAACAGTTATGTTGTGGGTCATTTTCGTTTTCCTGCAAGTTTCCGCAACATGTTCAAATAGTTTTCTAAACACTCATTATTCAACTTGCTCGTTAACAAGTGGAACACTAATAAATAGAATACTATTTCGTAGGTTTCTACTACACAAAATAATACTTTTGCAAGGTGTTGTAACTATAATATAGTGGAAACAAAAGTAATTATAAAGCTAAATGTAACAAACACCGACACATTTTTGCCAGTAAATCTGTTGTACATGATAAGGTTATTATTTAAAATTTGGTGTAATCTAACAATTTTCTTTGGAAGTCTTTGCTCCTATAGGGTCTGTAGCCAAATTCGGCTGTATACAAAGTGATAACATTTAACAAATAAAATACATATTTATAAGGTTAACAACAAACAGTACTTATAGTTAATAGGGCCTGTTCTTTAAACCTCTCTTAGGGCCAGGGCCGTCAAATATCTACTATAGGTGCTTTTTGGTCTCGTTAAAGACAATACACATATCTAACGAACAGAACGAGGTTCACTAGTAGAACCTAGAAGAAGAAAACTATTTTAGGCCCCTAAGTGGGATTAGCCCAGGGTCCCCAGATTCGAGATCCGCCCCTGCTTAAGCCAATCCGACCTCGAGCGGGAATCTGACGCGGAACCCTGTCCCGCAGGCACGGCGCCAGCGCGAGTTGAATAGCCACGCGCGTTACATCACGCTGACGTCACTTGGCACTCGAGCGCGGGAGACTTCTGTCACACCACTTCACTGCACGTGATTTTTTTTGCAAAGGTGAGTAAGTTTTTGCATGGCCTCTGAATGTCTGTTTAAAGTTTAATTGCTAGGGAACAACCGTAAAATGATAATAATAATGCTATATTGCGCGGTAATTCTAATTAAAGAGAGGCATTTTTTGACATGTTTGAATATTGAAATCAGATTTGTTGTGTTATACTAACAACTCCTTAAATTAGCGATATAGGAAGGTATCAAAAAGCATAATATACTGATAAATATGTTGTATATAACTTATAGTCCGGAGCCTACCCCGTAGTAATATAACACATTATGTTACGTTAGTGTGATTTCAATTGTTAGGGAACACTGAAAACCGCTGGTTTAGCTTTACAGGTACTTTTGTTATTTACTGCTTAATATAAACAACTTTTTAATTATTTACTTTCATACACGAAACCTAAAATAAATAAATATCAGACTACATCACATACATTGATCTGACTCCGAGGTAAGTAGCTTAAGCACCTGTGTTACGGATATCAGAAACAACAGTGGTATTACAAATATATACTTAAATATTGGATATTAACACCCATACACAGAACAAACACAAGTATTCATCACACGAATATTTGTCCTGGGTGGGGATCGAACCCACAACTTTTGGCGCATGGGGCAGGGTCACTACCGAATGCGCCATCGAATAGTCATCAAAGTCAAACCTAATATTAATTACAACTTTATAGTAATTTTCCTACCAGCCTTTAGGAATGTCATTATTTAATGTTACATAAAAATAAAATGTAACCTTGATCTATATTTATTTATTCATTCATAACAACAAGAAAAAATATTAGGCACATGTCTTTTTTATGTATTTTTTTTATTTAATAGAAATAAAAAGCAGATTACAAACCAAATCGCGAAACACTTTAATCATGTTCGGATTTACCAAAAGCTCTGTTGTTTAATTTGACAGCGTGATAGATTTGCAACCTAATGTAAAGAGTTTTTACATACGTCACAGGAAAACATGGGCATGGAGGGTTGAATTCAATGCAACGAATAGTTTCGAAAATGGTTTTAAATATTTTGTCACCAAGAATTTTTTTTTCAAAAAAGGCTCTGAATTTTTCCTCCATGGCTCCAACGAAGCGTATAAAATCTGCCGGAGGTTTAAGTATGTACCTATTACCAAGAGAACGTTCTCCAGGCTGGATGTACGATCTCAACAGTTGGCAATGTTCATCTTGCTCCATACTCTTTTTAAGTAAGTAGCCGCAAATGTACGTAAGCGGGTCTATATTCGGTATATCAAGCTTATCATAATCGCTGCTGGAAACCTTGGGTAACTCTGATTCATGAACTGTTTCTCCATTAAAAGACTCTTCTTTCACAGTAACATTCTCGTTTACCTCAGGCAAAGGTTCTACTGCCAGCGTATCAAAAATGTATTCTTCAGACAAAGGCTCTTCTTTTACAGGAAGGTGTTCATGTTTTACTGTCACTGACTTGGGTATTTGTGCTTCTGTTGTTGAATACGAATTAACTAATCTTTTTATATTTGCAACAAGACATGCTACATTGTCTGTTTGTCGTTTGGGTAGCTTTGCAATATTAGAAAAGACAGATTTTCTAAACGCCCTAATAAAGTTCCTACTTGTGGGTGTGGTAACAGAACCATTTTTGGTTGGTAGTCTCTTAAAAATATCTTCAATCACATTTTGTTTCAACGTCATTGTAAATACTTTATACGATTCTTCGTATTTCAGGTCTTCTGATAATAATAATACTGATCTAATCGTTAATTGAAATTCTTTAATAAACCTAGCATGGGTCGTCAAGTCATGACCATTTTTTGAATCAAGTAATATCAAAGTACTGAAGAAACAGATCGCTTTATTAAGAACAGCTGTCTGTGAATCACGAACTTGAAATTTTTTTTCCGATTCGTAAATAGAAGATTTATTTGAAGGATTAAAAACATTCAATAAATCATACATAAGTGAAATTAAGTGAACAGTGCCTCTTGCAGATTCATCTAATGCCTTAAAATCAATGTATGTTGACATGCCTGCTGCAACAGCCCGACTGAACAATTGTGTAATATGGCGATCACTGATATTCTCAAAACTGGTTGATCCTACATGATAATCTGTTAACTTGGGAGCCAATCGTCGACTTTTGTTCCTGTCGCTTTTATAAAATTGCATTATATGTTCCCATTTCGCAACAGAGCCGTGGAAATAAAAATCATTTGACATAAAACTGAATAGCAGCATTTTCATCAGCCGTTTCAAGTGGAATATGTAAAAAAATTTTTGGTTGTTAACAAGAAAATATGGCGTTTCAATTGATACATACGAACCGTATTCCTTACTAGCATTGAAAACTTCACAATCTGTTACAAACGTTCTTATGTCTAGACCTACGTCAAGGAGTTGTTCCAATATTTTCACTATCCAAGTAGAAATATTTTCGTAGTCTTCGCATCCTGCTATTAATGCGAATCCAATAGGTTGTGTCAATTTGTTCTCATAGGCTTGAACCGAAACAACTAAAGCTTTCTTTGCCGGTACTGGCGTCTGAACACCATCTACTTCGCAATAGCCTATAATTCTATCTCGGCCTATATTATAAAACAGATTCGTTTTTAATTCTATAGTCTCGACTACAACAGAGCACATTTTATCCGATTTGGCCATTTTGTCAACTTTAGCCATCAACGTCTTCATTAGTCTATCATTGACTTTTGATGTCAATGGCATTAAAGGTTTGAATAGGGTCATGGCACTTGGAATGCACAGGGTGCGTTGCAGTAACCTGTAAGTTTGTGGACTTGAGTAATACAAATAAATATAGAGAAAATTGTACTCCCCGTCTTTTGTATCTTTATTAGGTAATTTCAAATGTATTTGTGCCTTGACGAGCTCAGCAAGCTGCTGTGTTAATAAGGAATCCGATAAATCGTATAACGTCGTTTGGGCCTTCTCTAAATATTTATCATTAAATCTTTTTCTATATTTCACAACATGGTTTCCTTGGTAACGTTTATCTGTCTGAGTAGATTGGTCGGCCGTGTCAAAAACCTCAGCTACTTGCTCATTGGTAGATCGTTTGTCAGTTTTAGGTAAAAATAACGACGGTAATGCGTTTTTTTTCAAAAGTTTACGATTGGAACTTAGTAAAATACATTGCGGTTCAAAGTGGGTTTCACAAACTACGTAATAATGAGGATTTTTTTCCATTAACTCTTCTCTGATCATTAGTTGTAGCCATATGGCACGTCTGGAAATAATAAAAAAAAGGTATCAAATACAGGGAGTATGTAGCAAGTATCATCAAATTTGTAAATACAAAAGGTACCTAGGTACTTGGCACAAATGTGTTTGTTACCAATTTACCCATTTTTTGGTAGGTATTAGAGAATTGAGGCAAGCTGAAATCTTGTCTCATGCCTTTCCTATTATAGCCTAACACGGAACTGTAGACCTGCCTTGTGAGTAGCGGGGTTTTTATTTTTCCAAAAATATGTTTGTGATAATATAATTTTATAAGTCGTAGTATTAAGTTTAAAAAAAAATAATAATAATAAACCAGACGATTTAGTCGAGGTTTCAACATTGCCAGACGCGTGCTAATATATTTTGCAAAAAAATATAAAAAAAATAATTTCAGTCGACTTAAAATTTTAATAGAGTATTATTTCTAACTAAAAAATAGGATTTTAAAAAATAATGATAATTTTGGTGGTATTTTCTACCTGCCAGGTGATCTAACAATCTATCTATCTTGAGTTAAGCCCGTTACACACCAGCCAGATCTGCAGTTCCGTGTTGGGGTATAATAGGAGAGGCATGGGACAAGTTTTTCGCTTGCCTCAAATACCTACCGAAAAATTGGTGCCAGCTCTCTTACTATCACTACTTTTCTTTTAATTTTCAATCTCACCCAGCTCAGATTTGTTTTTGGCTGAATGTGATTGCCGCCCCTTTGACTCTGCCTGACACTCTACTTCAAGACTACGTGATGGTATAAAAAAAATAAGATTGCCAACACGATAATTTAGGTAACAAATTCTAAAAACCTCACCTATCATCTTCTTTCGGTAGACGGAAGTACGTCATGTTCGTTGCCTTCTTACTAGTATTCCGGCAGCCGAGCACGCAGCACGTCTTGCGCGGCATGGTGTGATCGAGTACGGAATGGCTGCCAATAGTACGTGGCGCTCGATCGATACGCTGGCCTGCACTGCGGGTGAGGGCGAGACCGCGAGAGCCGCCGAGTCGCGTGCAGCTGGCGGCCGAGTGGGCGAACACAACAACGCCCCAAATGCGACCGTATATCATCATCTTCCTAGCGTTCCTGGGTTTCATCGATTTTTTTTCCTCACCGTCGAGCTAGTGGTATAAACACTCGCATAGATTTGATAAATCCAGGGGTAGGTGCCTGGGTTTTTGAACCCGCACCCCTTGGTTAAGAAGCACCATTGAGCTACCACCGCTCTAAATGCGACCAAGCTTCCAGCCAGCTTCTTACCTAACACTCGTAAAAATGGTATAGAATTTTATCAAAAACATTCCGATTAATGGTATATCGGGTTTTGGGTATGTAATTGTGCAGGCGACGAGCTAGCCACTAGTCAAACCTTTTGCATGGTTAAAGGAGCTTGCTGCTTCTTTGACTCTGCCTATCCCTTTGGGGATTACGGGCGTGATGTATGTATGCTATTTTAAGTTACAATACCCAATCCTATCATCATCATTTCATTTCAATCGAACGATGTCTACGGCTGAAGATAGCCCTATCAGCAGTGACAACAATTTTCGATAACTGCGGTATTCCAATGAATCCGCCAGGAACCAGCCTGTCCAGTCACCGCGGCCGGCGCACATTACGCGCGCGACGCTCGCTCAGCGCAGCACCAAGTGGGACGACTATTTTTTCCCCACAAACTCGTTCTCGGAGTGGTCGAATGCTCTCTCGGCAAGGACAGCGTGTCCGCTCCCAACTGGTAGACAGCGCAGCAGCGATGCACAGAAGGTGCATTGCATTATCAGTTGCTATGCGACCACTTCGAATGGAACCACGTACCGAGAAACATACCGGATTAAGCGCGTCTAGTTCATATATTTATGAACTAGACGCGATTATGAAAACTAGACTATACACGAAACTAGACTATATTCTAGTTCGTATATCAAGTTTCGACGTATAATATACAACATAGCAATTCTTTGTCCTTTCTTCTCCGTCACTACTCATATCAGCTACAGTGTAAATAAAATTATGTAGTTTTTTAATGCGATTAATAGTGTTTTCATATCCATAATTGAAAATGAAAAGTAGTAAAATTATTATCCGATTGAAACGACATATTTAATCTGTTCCCCTTATCATATGACTGCACACTGTTTTGATTTACTCATGGCATAACCGTATCTTTGCCGTTAACCCGAAAAGAGTGTCATATTTGTACAAGTTAAGTACCTTATTAAGTCGTGAACACCATTTAGTGTAGAGTTCCTTCTGTATATACCTTATCGCCGAAGCCGAGCAGAACACTTGTATTACCCAAGCGCAACGCAGTCGGTGAATATGTGCCTCACGTGCAAATATTACGTGGCCCGAATAAACCCGGGTGCGCGTATGATAGGCCAATTGAATCGCTTTTTTTTTAATCCATCGGTGAGATTACAAAAAAAATATTGCCTACGTATTTTTTCTTTTGTTTAGCACACCAATAATGACGAAGATACAGCGCGTTAAAGATCTACATGATGTCACTTGTTCTTACAATTTGTTAGTACATTGTATCTTGTAATTATTTGAGTATTATTAACTAACTAACTAAAAATACGTATTCAATATTTTCTGATAATCTAACTTACGGACTAAAAAAAAAATATTTTAGTCAACCACGTACTATTAAAAAAGAACGGCTCCGCGCCACTAACTAGACTTTTAGGCATCTGCGGACCTTCAACTTGACCCGCAACGTACATCACACATTCACATAAGCGCTCCAAATCAGTCAGGTTTCCGATATTTGGTGTCCCTAACAATGAAACTCACACATGCATAAGAGTGACTTCACGTTGTAGTATGACAGCAGTGTCCTTCTTTTTTCGTGTCGTGTCCGTCCGTGAAGTCAACTTTATAATGCGCTTTGCAATGCACCGTGAGTGACAGGACGTATACGTCGCACATCTATCGTTTCCACTAACGTATGCATACATTCCTTTCCGAGGGTAGGTTAGGTATTTTATAGTACCAGCATACGTTTTCTAAATGGCAATTAAACGCTTTTGTCAAGTTTCCTGCAGCCAATGTCCAATATATTTATAGATGCAGTCTTAATAATTAAATACGGATATTTAGTTTTATGCTGGATTAACAGACGCCATTAAGCTTTAAGAAACTGCCCATCGGACCAGTCACTTCGCTCTGAATGCATATCTCAAAAGTATTTACTACATACTTCACAACTATGTCACTTCACAATACTGTAGATTTATCATATACCAACAGCGCCCCGCGGTTTCACCCGCTTCCGTGAAAAAAAAAGAACCGGTTCAGTAGATGCAGAGATTATTCCCCACAACCTCGCAAACTTTACCTCTTTATAATATATTATATTACTCTTTATATTATATTTTTTTAAAGAAGATTATTTATTACCTATTACTCCATGTAATATTATGTCAAGAAATAGGGATGTTGACTGGCTAGTCAATTGAGATACTTTTTAAGAGCTGTCAAAACGAAATCACTTCATAGATTTTGTATGGGCTTGTCAACTGACTTAATATTAAGCAGTTTTTGTAAAATTAAAAATCTTAGACTCAATATGATACAAAATCAATAAGGCCTAACAGCATACTACGATACTTTCTTTTTCAGAATTGATATTTCAAAATTTAATATAAATGGCGTCAATATCCCAATTTAAGTAGAAATCAACGAGTATTACAATACGTCCAAAGCAGCAGCTTATCTGAAGTTTTTAACTGTTTTTGTTTATATTTTTTAGAACTTACAAGAATTTTGTCTAGACATTTTCACGTCAAAGAAAAAAAAAAGAGTCGTCCTTGTAAGTTGAAATCGCTACAGGTTTATTAAAACCATAATGTTTAACTTCAACAGATGCAGCAAAGCAATTTTCAATTAACCACTTACATGTATAAATAGGACACTTAAGGATAGTAATTATATCGTGGAATTATCCGTCATCTGGCCACAACCGGCATTGCATCATACAAGCTCAACATAAGATACAGTGACTAATGTAATAGATATAACAGGTTTACATTGAAGTGCGAGGAGAATACAAAACAAATGTATAAGAAATCTGACCTTGTGGTGAGTACGAGCTAAGAACAACAGTTATAGTGCATTGAAGGTTCAAATAACAATCCGAAATGTCCTATTGAGGCTGACAATGGGTGATCCGACTCGGTTCTGTTTATTTCTTCTTGCTGATCATGTGCATAGGACTACCATAGATAAAAAACATACGACTCGTTCCCTCCCTGCGGTTGGATATCTTTAGAAAATTCCTTCTTGGCATAAAAAAGACCCAAACAAAACACATCATCGTTGGTTTTAAATAAATCAAAATGTTTACAATGTGCGTCGGAATAGAAATTATTGTGTACTTCTTCTAGTGGTGGAGTAATTGAATACACGGCACCGCATCCATTGAACACTTTGTTATACTCTCAAACCAAACGACCATGCGTGTAACGCAATGTATGAACCCGTTAAGATGTTACTGAGGACCACGACCAACGAAATTTATCTTGATTTGTTTTGACTGCGGCTTGATTCACGTCGCGCAGCATCTCGGCTGCATGATGCGTGTCTATTTATGCGTTCGATGCACAGGCGGGTTGCGAAATACTTACGAGAACTGAGGAAATATTCAACATCCTCCTAGCGTTATGTCCCGTGCTTAATCGGTTTCCGCTTAGACCATGATCTAGGATTTAGCAAGTCTGGTAATAACATTGAAGCAACTGCCGATCTGACCTTCGTAACCCTTCTAACCAGACAATTTTGGATCATAGTTACACATCTATAGCTGTTGGAATGTGCAGGATTCCTGACGAAGTTTTCCTGAAGAAATATTGAAAGAATATAAATGTTTCATTTTGTTGAGCTAACAAAGAGAATAGTGATGTAGGTAACGTTTTACAAGAAGTATCCATTTAGTGCAACTGAGTTTGCTACGTTTTGTCTCAATCTACAAGCGGCGGCTGCAGTAGACTAGATGTAAGAGGCAGAGGATTGAATTCAGTAATGTAGTCATGGTGAGCTATATGTTCTTATGATAGTGATAAGAGAACTGTTATAGGCTGAGTTAATTATTTCTGTAAGATTGAAACCAATCGTATGTTAACTAAATCGCCGTATTTCGTCGCAAAACTAGACTAAAAAATATTATGAAGCCAGCAAAAATCCACAACAGACTTATGTCTAATACTCAATAAAATCAAAATAAAAAGTATTCAGTAGTAATTAGTTTAGCAGTAAATTAAAGACTCCATTAATAAAGCTCGAACTGGCATTTCTTTTCTCCCCGAGTCACTAATAACTTCGCTTTACATCTCTCATTATCATCATAAAATAATGTTTTACGTATATTTAACGTCTGCTGTTTCTCAGAACCATTGGTAATTAACGGAGATAATTTAGTTCAATTACTATCTCTAACTGAGCCAAGGAGATATTAAAAATGCATTTGCGGCCATTTAAATTATATCAAAGAAACCGTATAAATAATAAAAGGGAGCATGAGATATTAAACTTTTTTTTTTTGTTGTCGAGGGGGAAATCTTCAGAAGATACCCGACTTCTTATAAGGGGGAGAAGACGGGTTATGTAAAATTTTTATTCACTAAAACCCCCCGGTGGTCGTCCTTTACACCTAGCAGGAAGTGCCGGGTCCTCTGATGACTTGCGCCGGCGTTTAGATATTGAACCTACCTTAACACTAACCGATTTCATATAAAATTGGAAATGATGATTTTTCTCTTTGGCTCTTTTTCTGTGATTTATACACACAGACGAGGTCGCGGGTGCAAACTAGTAACTATCAACATTTTCACTGTCGTCTCTCTAGATAAATATTGTAATTCATACGTTTTATATTATTATATTTACATAATACATTTTTGTATATACGAATTGGGTTTCACTGATAAAAAATAGTAAATGGCCCTTCCACTTGGCCCTACTCGCCCACACTCAGTAAAACTAAATACATATCTCGTGTACTGTTAAATAGCTGTGACGAAAGACCAACGGCGTTGTTATGCTGGTTATTGGCATGCTCAAAAAATAAATAAAATCTTTTTTGTATTCAGGCAAAGATTTTCTCTGCAGCTGTTCATTTGACGTTGTATTATTTACATTAAGTACTTTTTAATTTTATTATACTTGTATGGAGTAAACAAACCATCAGAAGTTTAGCTTCTTTCGACAGTTGGGTGGTAGGATACATGGTTGTTATTTAAACAGAAACGTTCATGAGCCGAACGCTAAAAACGACATTTGTTCGTCGTCTCCATATCCTAGGATTTATTTTTCGATAATATACCTCTGTATCTGTAACTTACGAGTTTAAAACACGACATGGCAAAGAACATAATCACACGCAGCGCAAGTTGGTGGTCGGAAATAGCGCGGTGCTGACGTCACGCGGCCACTGTCAAGGACTGCTCTGCGTCAGCGCTGCTGCGGTGCGCCGTCCATCATCCGTTATCAGCCTATTTGCGAATAGATATTTCGAGTTAGGTTAAGATCGTAGACCTATGTAGTCGAGCCTGAAAGTGGAATACACTGCTGGGTGCCAGACCCCTTTCACAAGCGATTCGGCGGAACAACCAGGAGTTTTATTGGGTAGGCCCCCCACTATCATTTGGGGAAAGTCCCACATAATCACTTCATCCTCCGGCTGGAGAGGTATGCGTAAGGCATTTCTCCGGGTCAAATTTGGGGTTTCCAGGTCGTTTAACATAGCGCTGATCGCGGGCTACCATGGGTGAGTCCGTGCAATTCGGACATATGACATGGTCCTTTCGAAGTGTGTATGAATCCGGAGACATTCATCGTTGTAAAAAAATATTCACAGCTTTAATTAACCCAAACTATCGCAGTCATCGCTTCAGCATAGATAATTATAATGTGGATGAGTTACCACATTACTTAACAATAACTAGGGAAGTAATGTGATTTTTTACATACAAATTGTTGAATATCCAGTTTGAGTGTGATATTGTTTTCAAGCAAACGTGTGCCTAATTACTAGACCTACACATATCTCTTCACACTTGTTATTTGGACTCGGAAAAGTTTTGAAACCTAGAAACCTACATGTCGACTAAAAAAACAATCGTGTAGGTAATAAATCTTATTGTCCTCTATACGGAGTACTTAAGAGTTTACTGTACGTACACACCACGACCGATAAAGCGGTCCAAGTCACGATTCGCGCCTAGTTTACTTAACACAAAATATAATTCTTTTGCGTCATTGACGCGACGTGTGTTAAATAAATTACTTTCGTAATTTACAAAAAATATTGACACATATCCATTGTTTAATAAAGATACTACTCAGTTTTGTACAATATTGGGGAAACACAGAATTTATTTTTATTTAATTATAAAAGTTCAAAGTAAACTTAACTAACGAATAGAAGTATTTTTAACTGGCAACAAATATATACCATTTGTATAACTAAGTACACTAATTTCTTTTATTATGTAACATAATATAGCATAATTATAATTATGTAAATACTTACGTATACCACACAACATACGTAAACGACTAAACAGCATCTGTTATATATTAAACAATGTTGATATATCGGAAAACACACTCGAGCTACATGATGAGGATAATTAATTTTTAAAAACAAAACTGGAACATTCAGAAACAAAATCTGTGAAGTGAAATATAAAATAATATATTGATATTTAAAACTATGTTATTATTATGTTAGAAACTGTATGTCTATCGCCTGGTATTGTATCTGGATGTTTAATTTCCGAGACAAGTTGGAAAACAAGCAGTCAATCTCATGTCGCGCGTGTTGTCTTACACGTACAGCGGAGTGATTAAATTGTTATAAATAAATAAATATGAAACATATGGCGGCAGCATGGAGGAAGACCGAACTGGCTGGTGATGTCAGCTGCCACCCGTCCCACTGTCAAGGACCACGCTTGTGTACTCACGACGAACCGAAACATGATCGTAATCGCACGACGACCAGATGAAACATTCTAAACCTGGCTAAATATTAAAGGAAAGTGATAACAACAAGAGTTTGATAATACAACGTGATTTAGAATAAAATCTTAACTGGAATCCAATGATTGGAGAAAATCTAAGACTTACAGATGATTCCTTTGTTATGTAGCAGGTATTAATTTGCATCTTAAAAAGCGTGGTATTTCAACAGTATTCTAGGAAATAAGTAAACAATATACTGAGAAACTGAGTCTAAAAATGACTTACTGGATCGATTGTTTTTATTCAAATGCATAATTATTACTAATTAATAATAGAGTTACGAGTTTACACCCCACTAATTATTATTACTAAATTCAATTAAAATTTTATTAGTGTTGTTATTTAGGATAGTGTTTTTTTGGATAGGCCTACTAAGCCCTATTAAAAACGAATTCTATTTTATTACAGCATTTTTAAAGGAGTGTGCTGCTCGGACTCTTACCCCTTCGGGGATCGCCAATGCATACTGGCGATATATTTGTGTGTATAAAGAATGATTTCGCTGAAATACATAAACACTATCACGGCAGCAACGGTGCCCTTTCGACGATATGCGTGAATCGATACCGGCGGAGTTTCACGTGGTTATTTCCAACAGCCATCGTGTTTCCAGGGCAGATACTGCGCGTGACCTCACCGACACAGCTCGGGGATC
The DNA here is from genome assembly GCA_951394215.1 of Glyphodes perspectalis. Classification (NCBI taxonomy): domain Eukaryota; kingdom Metazoa; phylum Arthropoda; class Insecta; order Lepidoptera; family Crambidae; genus Glyphodes; species Glyphodes perspectalis. The sequence continues at coordinate 627,371 of OX596211.1, read as the reverse complement.
AGTAGCTCCATAAATATGTACATACATATTACACACATACATATACATGGGTGATTCTTCTATAAATAGCAAGGCTTTCTTTGGTGATTTGCGTGGGAATTTTCAAACATAATTTTTTTTTTTTTTATTAACGTTTGAATTTTAAAATATACGTTTAAGTAATATTATTTATCGGAGAGGCCTTCTATAAAACATATAATGCCTTGTTCGAAGAATCACCTTCATATTATCACGCCCGTAGTCTTAGAAGGGGTAGGCTGAGTTCAAGGAGCAACAAAACGCTATATACCACATTTAGTCAAAAAACATTAACTTTGTTTTTTGACTAAACTAAAAATAAATAATAATAACAGCTTATATTTTGCTAAGATAGTTGACTAAGGCTTGTAATGTATGTAGTTATATTATAGTTGCTGATAAAGACCACTTGGAGCCTAGGGTTCTATTGTATTGTACAGGGTCTAGTGCCCTGTGGTTAAATGTTTACATATAATAAGTTTACAGAAGCGGGCTTTAGAAAGCTTAATATTTAAAATAACCATTAAATCAAAGTGGATTTTGACGCCTCAAGGAACTCAGTTCCAATGAAGTCGTAATACGTGTAAGTTGTAAAATATTCAGGATTGGGGAATAAGATCCCAAATCTATAGTGGATTTACTATAAACATTTGTAGATAAAAATATGAAATGTTAAGATCATACGACGTTATTTCGCAATTTTTTTTTGGCAGTAATCTCGTTATTCTACTAAATATTAAAGCTTCGAATTCTTCGAGACTCTGGATGGAAACATTCATCTAGCAATATAATTCACGTGGTCTATCACTTCGCAGTCAATTGTTTATAAACACCCTGCCTTAGGATAGAAACGCGAACAAAGAACCAATCATTGACATTAAGCAAAAAACCCGCTTCACCTAACATAGCACAAATGCAATTCGCGATATTATAATATTACTGTTGCGTGTGCGCGTTGTGGCCGCGGCGGCCATCATGGAGCGTGACGTCACGCCGCACGCCGCGCTCAGTGCCAAGGCCCCGGCAACGTAAACACTCGATCGCTCCCGCATCATGTAAATACGCGCTGATAACCCCGGCACCCGCTCCAACATACAAATGTACCCACACAACGACACCCGCACTCACACACCGACAGACATGATTCACGTATCGAACGCCGCGGTGGGAATCTTTTGTCCTATGTTTTGTCGAGTTATTTAGACGTCATCATTATGTGGATGTGACATGTATGTATGTTCCGTGCGGCACTCGTATAAATAACACCGGCGCGATTCAAGAGCCGGCTGTTTCCGCAATTTGATGCTGTCATTCGATGTTCATTCCGTCAATAAGAGAATTATATACATTTCCGAATGTTTATATAAAACATTGCTATGTTTCCGGAATATCTATTTTAGAGAACGCTGCGGAAAGCTTTGTTCTTAACATGCCACCACCCAAAATACTAACACAATGAATATAAAACAATAGAACTTCAAAGGTCAATTTACTTGCGTTTCTTTACAACAAAAGGTAACTCTACTAATAATAACGGCGATAAACAAAAGAAAGTTTTCCTTTCAACGGCGATCATAATGCAGGACCGAAATACGCTAAAACACATGAATTAGGGCTCGTCAAAGATGTGGGAGCACGATAAAGTTCCGAGAAGCCGGTGAAACACCGCGGAGGTGTACATGGTTGTATTGGCACAATAGAGCATTGAACCAGTTCCAAAACAAAGTGTAATAAAGGGCGCCATTAATGACACGAACTCGCTTCTTAGAACGGAGCTTTCCAATGACGTCATTATTAGACTTGGAATTGCCATCAAGAAACCGATCTTTATTTGTAGGATATTAGATTGAATCTGCCGCTGATCATTATCAATTAGTTTGTAACACTACTTTTTGTTTTTTTTTAAATACAGCTGTGCATTGTTTATTTTTGTTAAAAATATTTCGAAAAAAATACTATCAGCAAGAAATTAAAAATAAATTAATTAAAGTTGCCAAATATTTTAATAAAAAGAACACATTTAAATAGTAGATTAAATGTTAGAGGGCGGTGAACATGGTCACGTCTCTCTCCGTGTCTCAACTTCATAAATTTAAATGGCGGTCAGTTTGCTGCAGTAGCACTAGCAACCAATTTTCACGAGGACTGTCATGTATTTGGTTCCGCTACGATAAAAAAAATATATATATAAGTAACCATAGCAAATATACATGCAAATGACGATATTGTACCTAATATTACAATTTGTAACTGACCAGCACCGTACTAGTTAAAAGTAAAAGCGTAGTACTTTGTTTTATGACAGCAAGAAATCATACAAAGAAATGGGGCACAAACAGTTGCATAGTAAAGTAACAACGTCTTATTCTCTTTCGTTCCCGTTATAAATGTAGTTCAATTAGTGCAATCCACTCCCGGTCATCTTCTGAGAATTCAACCCTTACATAAACTGTTAAAGGCAGCCATTGTTGCACCTTACAATGGCCACGAAATTTGAGGATAACTGTACGTACATACCATAAACGTTTTACAAACTTTTATGGGCGACTTTTACTTTTATTAGTGTTTATTTTCCGCCGACGCACGTGGTGTATTGTTTACGATCCTAATTAAAGATTTATGGCCGAGCTCATAAATATTTGTAACAGGGACAGTTATGTTGTTTTCCCATTCTCACTGATCATATAAAAAGCAACAGATACCTATAAGTTGCGACTCACATTAGCAAGCTATATGGTATTCGTTATTTACATACGTCACATTCATTACAAAAGTATAGATCTGATTGAAGATGTATCTTTATGGTTAATTACAAAACCACTTATACGAAAAGGTACGAACGTATATTTGAATGAAATTTAATGAAGAATCTCCAATATAGCCTTGCAAACCAGTCCATCCATTTAAATATATACATATATATGCCTAATAGTACATGTTATCATATCGTATCGCTTCGTACATTTAAAAAATTAACACTGAACATCGAAAATACCAGGTGAATAACAAGTTTTGTTATTTTCTGCTGTTATACCAATTCGTGGAAGCAACGATCTCTCGGTAGCGCGATGTACCGGTTAAACACGTTGCCAATTTTAGGATACGGAGTGGTTTCGAGATGATAAAACAATAATGTATTTACGATTTTCCGAATATATTAACTCTAAAATAACATAACCCGTTTTTTATTTGCTATTCGCGTTGTTTTTAACCTCTGGTAGTTCCTTGTTCTATTTTAACCAGTTTCTAATGTTGTCAGCTATCTTAGATCAAGCTTTAAATATCTATTCCATCCTATCGGTTTAGCGACAATAATTCAATGTACTATGGAGATATTATGAAAGATTGCTTAGCATATTTGTAAATTACATATATTTGAACCTAAATGTGGAATTTTATATGTATAACTTTTTCATTTATATGTAAGTTTCAGAAAAGAATTATAAATAAATTTATCAAATGGGACTTGTTCTCTTTCTTCGAGCTAACCCCACAGGCAGTCTAACAGGCGACTTCGTAGCCAGTTCGTCCAGGTTCTGTTCTTGTTTAGCAACGTGATCTAAGGCTGTGCGGCCGCGGAGCGCCTGAGTCACCGTTATCGGCATAGTTGTGTTACGCGTGGCCTGGGCGCGTTACATAAAAGCCACCTGAGCCAACAATGCGACATCCTTGTTTGCGCAAGCGCAGCCACGGGTGGGACCGTTTCAGGCTCGCGTTTGGTCGAGTTACTTGCTTATGTATAGTTTATCGAACAATCAGTATACTTGCAAAGAATAACCTACGTATTATCCTATAACGATTTAAACCGATCGAAATCATTAAACTTTCTCTGAAACGCAGTTCATTATTTATTCATATGCATAACATCGTTTCATATAAATTAAAAACAAGTTTCATTTTAGGGTCGTTGCTAATATGCCATCAACGATTTGACGCAAGAAGTCATTATCACTCACTCTTCAATCACTACTCAATAGCATCACAATGCATAAGATAACTTCAAATCAATAGTAGTCCCAAGATGCACGTCCACTTACCAAGCAGTTGCAAAGTACGTCAGTGCTTATGTTAATCGCCTGACGCTGCTCACAACGTCACGCTTGCTTTAGTAAGCCAAACGAGTTGCAAGAAGGTCGTTTTTAATTGCCTTAAATATCCTTACGTCACTCTAGGTAAAAATAAATTCCGCATGTTAGCCGTACTTCCCTTTGGCAAAGATTTATTAGAGGCTTTGTATAAATCGTTTTGATGATAACTGTTATTAAACAACTGCCGCTGGATATAAATATGAAGTTAATAATAGTCTACAGGTAGTTAAATCTAAATAAAACGTAAATTACTTTTTGACCACCAGATTGGGGCGCTCAGAGCACGGTTAATTGCGATATTGACATTTGCACAGATAATGGCTTTTAAATTGCTAACTTCCAAATTGATTTCATTTCTGGTAAAGTAGGGCAGCTTCCTGCATGAGATTATACACTGCGAGGTTGCTGTTCGAATTTATTTTAGAATAGTAAAAGAAAATCCAAATAAAACAGCAGCCAAGCGTTAATTGACACACAAATAAAGACTCTCTTAGCAGTAACATCAATTAACTCTCCATTAACACACTAATCAAGCGAGAGAGTTATTTTTATAAACAAACTCGTATTGAGAGCAGTCGAAGGTTGTGCATAACTTTTCCATAAGATTTGCCCCAGTCCTATACGGAGTCCGTATTGACTACAATCTTAGGTTTAACAAGTCTAGCTGTTACTAGATCAGGCGAGTGCCTGTGGCGCAATTGATCTGGTTGGGTATAGGCTTCCACCTTTAAAAACTCTGTAGTTGGTAGTAAATTATGTTAAACACACGCGATCGCATGTAAAAGGTTAAACGTACTCTTAAACGTTGAACCTTTGTGATATGGTATCGACGCCATCTTACGCACATCTGCGACGCGCACACGCATCTGGCCTTCAAGGTTGCGGCGGCTCGTGCGAATTCGAAAATTTTTAATGTATGATACAGAAAACCATATCATATACGACAATGAGAACATAGATCAGAAAGAAGTCAACACAATAACCGCCCCGTGCTTAAACATGCGTCGTTATATTGTGGATTTTAATTTCCCATGGTGGGTGGAATGGAGCTTAACATACTTTACTCAAGTTCCGGCTTGTACGTCTGGATTTTTCAAATCTAAGTACAGATTTATCTGATTGCTCGATGGTAAAGGAACAGATCGCGATGAAACCAGTACATTTAAACAATTGTGTAGTAGCTTGCGAAGAACGGATGGCAATCGTCAATGTAATACCAGACTGGCTATGCTGACCCCGACTGAGATATATGACATAGATGTTCATACATAAATATATACAGAGGATACAGGGGTTAACTGTTGTGTTCTATTGTGGTAATACTATTTCAAGTAGTGGTATAATACTACCACGTACGCCATCTAGTGAACATCTGCGGTGCGCACGCGCAGCTAGCTCTCAAGGTTTGAACCGGTCCGCGACACTGAACATTTTTGGAAATATACATACTTTAGTTCGATTCACTAACAACTCTTTATAATCAAAAATAGCGGAATACTCTTGATCAATATTATCTACGCGGGCCTATGAGTGAAACAGTTCATTAGGTAAGCCTGATGATCATAAAACATATTAAACATGAATATGATTTTGAATTCTTGCACCATTTTCCTTACTATACATATATGCTTGCTAATACTATGGTTGTACTCTAAGATGGCTCGGTTCTTTCCGTATGCTTTCTTATAGTACTAGCTGCTGACCGAATATATGTCGCAAACACTAATCCTGTATTTGGAGAACGCTAATTATACCTTCAGTACGCGTCACACTACTCCCGAGTTCTTAAGCTGGTTAAAATATTCAAATCAGGCAACAGCTGTCGCAGATGTCTCCCAACGTGCAAAATGCCCCAACCGAGTCTTCAAGGACTCCACAACGCCCAAACTGACTTCGGCAGAGGTCAAAACACTGACACCTGTTTACCACCTGGCTAAACCAAAGCACCTAATGACGATACAAATTCTCAAGAACAAAAAACAGACCCAATCAAACCCAGCTATTGATGACAGTGATTTCCTTAACTATACGACATTACGAGTTTTTATACACGTCCGGTTTTTTGGAAACCCAAATTGAGCGTTTTCTTGGAATCTGTTTTGCAAGCGCACAGAAACATTTAAATCTCAATGTTGGTATTGCGATTAAGAGCAAAAAGTACAAAACAAAGTTCAACGAAAGTTTCGATGGAGAAACAGCCGTATTGGTCAAGGATCTGGCTGTTTGCTATGATTTTACATTTTATGTAGCGGTATATAAGTTAGGAAAACGTTTTATGTTGAGTAATTTTAAAGAACTTAGTTAATAGCGGTGGTAGCTCAATGGTAAGGACACGCGCCACTTAACCGAGGAAGTGCGGGTTCAAACCCGGGCACGTACTTCTGGATTTTTCAAGTCTATGTACGTATACCACTAGTATGTTAGTACGTATACCACTAGTATGTAGTAGCTAGTGGTATAAATACATGTATGTATTTATACCACTAGCTCGACGGTAAAGGAAAACATCGTGATGAAACCTGCAAATTCAAACTTTGGATTTGTAACCATGATCCAAAAATTGTCTGCTTCCCCTATCTTAGGGTTACAAAGGTCAGATCGGCAGTCGCTTCAATGTAATCACCAGACTCGCTAAATCCTGGATCATGGTCTAAGCGGACCCCGCCTAAGCACGGGACATAACGTTAGGAAGATGATGATTAGTTAATAACAATCTTATGACATTGCAAAACTATTTAATGATAGATTAGTATGAACATCCTCATTTCACGCATACGCAGATAACACAAATTTACGTCTGTTTGTTTGTTCCCTGGTTTAAAATGTCTTGTTTCATAAAAGGTAATGGTATAACCATAACGTCAATGGTACAATTCACTTCCAATTCCATTTATAAAAAAAGAACTACTTTTCCTTATTAAAAAATAAAATAATACTGTGTAATGCAGGAACGGTGGTCCTCCATGCTCCGCACTGCTCAGAACCTATTCTTTCATAGCACATAGTGACATGTAAACAGACGTAATAAGATCACGTTTTCCGCACAAATCGATTAAGGTCGTCGCACCGAGTGGGCTGCCCTAGCGTTACGGTGCTAATGGAATACATTCATCACCGGTTAAGTAACACGTGATTGTGCAAGATACACTGCGACTTAGTCGGAAAAGCTCTCAGTCTGTAGGTGCCCAAAATGTAGTAGGTACTTCACTATATTTTGGTGGTAGCTCAATGGGGTACACGCGCTTCACTCACATTTGAGGAGGTTTGTTCAAATACGAGCAAGTTGTTACGGATCTTTAAAATTTAATAAAGGATTTATACCAATAGCTCGGCGATGAGTGAAAATAGCTACAAACCCTATATATTCCCATAACTCTTAATATAATCATGATCCATGGTGCCTACAAAAAGAAATATATATATATATAGTTCCCTTGTAAGGGGTATTTATGACGCTCGGAAAACAGTGACTTGACATGTCATAACTAGATCGCTATATTTAGTTTCACCATGGACCAACCGGACTAAGAACAGGCCACATCGTTAGGAAGACGATGTATTCTCTTATTATTCTGAACGAAACGACGACATTAACTGTTTTTCGGGAACGTATAGTACAGACAGCGCGGTGCCACTCGCCGCCCCCGTGACCAGGCGGCGTCGGTGCGCAAACTGATACTCCATTATGGGCTGTTTATTTTGGTTTTACTCGTCTTTGTGTATATGTTGCTGTAATAGCTCGAACTATGGTAAATTCTAAGATTTTCCAGTAAAACCTAAGATTTACCAACTCTTAACGGTAAAAGTACGAACAGGTGTACAATTCGAACTTTTACCACCATTTACTTAGTAAATCTTAGGATTCTTTACTTGGAAAATTTTACCTAACCAAACCTAACTAAGATTAGATTATATTATAGGTTAGGTTAGGTAAGGTATTTTTTTAATCAGGTTAATAAACCTAACCTAACTAACCCATAATATAACCTAACCTAGAAATGTTTACATTTACCAACTCATGTCGCTAAATCCTAAGATTTACTAGTAAAACTTAAGATTGACCAATATACGGGCTTTTACAGTAACATATACACTTACATAAGAGAACGATGTGGAGTGAAAGAAGATGTAGTGACTAAGATTGAAAAAGGCATGCTTGGATGGTTTGGGCATATTGAGAGAATGGATGAAAGATGATTGACCAAAGAGATATATAAGGCAAGTGTAAATGGAGCCGTTGGGAGGGGAAGACCTAGACGGACCATGACCAGATTGGTAATGTATTAGCAAAAGGTCAGGTAAACAGCACCCTTAACCGACGAGCGTGTATGAAAAGACTTATGAATGTAGAAGAAGCGAAAGGTGTATGTCAGGATCGTAGCAAATGGAAGTACGTGATCTCTGCCTACCCCCATGGGAAAAAGGCGTGACATTATGTATGTATGTATGTATATACACTTACGCGGCGTGTGTATGTTACTGCATTCTAGGCGTTATTAGGCACTTGCGTCACTGCGCGACACCGTAATATTTGTAGATATGATAGTTTATCTTTAGCTTCATAATTAAAAGTGTCTTAGATAGCAAGCATTTGAATTTACTATTGCAACCATAAATACTTTCCTATATTAATACTTCGCAATCAACAGAAATGGTCAACGTTGGTAGAGAAATATGCAATGTAGCCTTTTCCTTCCTGTATGACATAGTCATACAACATTTAAAGCATGTCAACAAACTACAGTAGGTTGTTGACTATAAACTTTAAACGTTGAGAAGACTGTTCTGGAATACATACATACACCCCTGAAGGGGTAGGCAGAGTCTACGGAACAATAAAGCATTTCTCAAGAAAAAATTGACTTGGATTAGTTGGAAAATTTTGAAATTAAAATTAGAGACAACTTTCTGGAATATTGAGTGAATTTCAGATCATTTTACTTAAAACAAGCTTCGGAATGGGCATTTCGATCATAAAAATAACATGTTTATTCTATATTGCCATTCAAAATGCAAAGACCCGGCGATCGCTTCCGCGATTTTCATCAATAAGGACCTAGTTTATATTTCACGTCAACGCAGCAGTGATAGTACTTAAGCGACGATTTACAATAGCTACGTGTCGCTCATCGAGGCCTGCAGCCACGCAAGTATCTATTAATGAATACGAAACGCATAAATCCTTATAAGCCGTACCACTAGCCAGCACGTAAGGGCCGGCACGCACGCGCGACGCGCCGCCACTCCCGAGGCCCTGGCCGTCGGATTGTGTAACACAGTACATGATGGACAGTAAGTTACCTTTCTTATCGATTTTACTATTAGAAAATAGTTCTATTGACGATTGGCTGGTTACTTAGTAGTAATGGTAAACACTACATTTATTTTCTGTTATTGAACTGTCTATATTGGACGCAAGACAGTCATACTTGTATTACGTAATATTGACTGATTATAAAGTGGGTCCAATATTTACATACACTATTGACACTAGCATATGTAAATATGTATTTACAAAATACTAATATGTCAGATTGCACAACGATCATCTTGATCCAAAAGTAGGACATTGAGCCGGGAGGATACTGAACATATCTAGCAATAAATTGTAAAGGACCTTTATTCATTTTGCATACTTCTACTAGTTCTAGTCTGTTGTAAGTTAACATAACACCCTTAGCTAGTGTTCATCTGGTTGATTAGCATCTTCAAGGGGCCACTATCTCTCCAATACCAGTGTGCAACCTTAGGACTTTTCCGACGCATTACCAGTTCTAATACCTTATGCTTCACATCGTTGTACTTATTCCACCGTCAGTACACCTGAACAAAGCAGGCTTACTTTCCGTTTTACTATGTCGGCTCGCGTGTGGGAGCCCGCCCGGTCAGTATGCGGGGCGCGGCGCGCGTTAGCATGCGCCGAGCGCGCCGCCACTACGTCATGCTTATGCGAGGTGGAGCGCAGAGGCGTACTCCAGGGGAACGCTTAATGGATTTTTGGCACTTAGCGGTGTCGACTCCAAATTGACTTCAGCCAACTTACAATATAATTGATCACATATGGGTTCTAGGACAAAAATGTGAACTTAGTTCGTTTCCAATCATGTCCTAAAAGGACGACTAAATTCATTTTTTGAATAAACGTGCTGCAACGATTTTGCTGCTCTTAGGACTCTGTCTATTGTGGCAATACTCTAACTAACTATTAACTATGACATAACTTGTTTCTGTTATGATTTAAAGAACCACTGTTAGAGATATTTCCCACAGTAATCCGACTTTAGAGTAACTAGAAAGTAAGACACATTAACACACCAGAAACTATATTGCAGAACATACTGACCTCCGGTTTTCTATCTACGGCTAACTCAACCCCGGCTGTCAAGGTTTGCTAATCAACATCAACAGCGATGTCAATGAGCTGCTAACAGCGGCCACTGAGCGCAGTACACGCTCGTGCGTCATCGTCCCGTTCGCACGAGCGGCTGGCCTGTTGGCGGATGTGTGCAACGGTCGTGACCGCACACTTTTCTTAGCAAGTTGCGTGCGGGCCAAATTATATGCTTGACGCAAGTCCTTACAGTACAAATGGAGAAAGTAGTCCACTTTGACTAAAATAACATCTTCTCTTAAAAGTCTAAACGTTTGTAGATTTACAGTGAATTTAATATTAGGTAAGTAGTTCAATATTGGCACTGTTTGAGTTCCTTATTACTGACACCGAAAATGTAGCCGACCAAGGCGTCACTATTGTGGCGGCACCATCTCACTAACTTGACAACCAAGTAAGGAAGTAGAGTGCAGGGAGGGGTGGCCCACTGCTGAACATATACCGGACAAAAGGGTAATCCCCTTTTGTCCGGTATATGTTCAGCAGTGGGATCCTATGAGTAAAATTACAATTTGCTCATATAAAATATCGAAATAAAAGTAGAAACTCATGTGGAGACATAACTTTTTTAATTTCTATATTTCAATTAGGACCTTTTTCAATGCTAAAAGATCAACTTATGATTGTGTTCTATAAGGAGTTATCGCTAAGTGTATAACTTTAGCAAACAAGACTACTTTCCGACATTGTACTAGATCCGTTCGCGAGCCCAGTTAGGGCAATTCACGCATCCCTACTAACAAAAGCGCACACACCGATTGACGCAAACGGCGCGTTTTGAAATATTTCGCCGCCCACCATAAACAAATACTGCCGATTGCTGCACCGGGTTCCAGTCCTGATAAACATGACGTTTACAACAATGAATATTGACTGAGGACGTACATTTAAATGAGCATTTTCGTATGCTCTGCCAATTAAGATTCATGAACCGGACTATTTTTTTTTATCTATAGTCGCAGGATCAGCTAGACCGATGCGATTGAATAAGGGCCTGATTTGTATATGAGCAAGCTGTTTCAAAGAATGTGAAGCAGAATGGCTGACGTGAGGGCCATGGACTGAACAACTAGGGTTTATACACCATGCAACTATTCAAAGGGCGTATTTTAAACACGAATAGAGCGGTTCTTGATTCGTGCATACAGCGCGTGGTCAGTGCGTATGCGGCGATTGCTTATGTATGTTTGTATTGAAACCACTAGAATGTTAACTGCTTGTGACGCGCCAAAAAAACCCAGATAAACTAAGTGCAAAGACAATAAGAGTTAAGCTGAACTACTCCTTTATTTTCCTTTGCACGATCAGCTAGTAGTAACTAGATCAGCCAAGTTTATATTTATTTCGTCGGGCCTTTTTCACATGAGAGTTGGCAGATAACAAACCCTTCCTTTGTTACGAGCCTGACTCACTTACGCCTTATGCTTTTCGCTCTATAACCTTTCCATGTGACCTTTTATGAATGTTCCATTCACACTTGCTCCATCTGTTCTTACGTCAATATTCTTTTATCTATTCTCTTAACACGTCACAGTATAAGTATACACGTTGTAAGCAAATTTTCAAAGAGCAGCACAAAGGGTAAAGGGTGCAAGTATCGTGAGATTCCACACACCAAAGCACTCAAGGCAGCGCTTTAGCGGCAGCGCTGACGCAGCCGCGGGCTCTGCACATTGCACCGCCGCTGCGCGCAAACATTTACCACCGGCTCTTGCCCTCATTCATCGAGTTTAAAGCGATAAATGTCGTCGTGGTGTACGCGGTGTATTTCGAAAATTTGAAATTGTACTGCATTGTGCACCCGATTTTGCCAAAACAGTCAGGTTTATAGGAATAATTAATAATTAATATAGATAATCTGCTTACCGTGATATATTTTATGGCTCAACGAGGATATTTTAACAAGGCATCCTGTATGTCAAAACTATAAACTTAATATGAATATGCTAAGTGCTACTGAACCTTCTGATGTATTTGATAAAGATCAAATACATTAGCGGAACGTTAGGGTAATCCCCAGACTTATTGTGTGATAACGATTGTTAAATACGCACGCCAGTGCCTTGTCAACTACTGCTTAAATGCTTTGTAGGTATATGAAACAAATTCTTTTGGTAGTAACTAAATTAACTTATCAAATTATGAAATGTTAGGCTTTTGGTTCACTTTAAGATAACAAACTATACATAAAAACCACCTTTAAACCGATAATAAACATATTAACTAATAAATCATACAAATTTGTTGAAGAAAACCGTCGTCATTTAAATGGGAAAGGTCGTTTCGATCTCTCGCGAAATAGAAGTGCATACATACGCAATCGCCACGTTTCCAAAACAGACGAAACACACGGTACTAGCGCGAGTTGTTATTCATTAATTTACGACACAGTCAAATAAATTGCAGTGTGGCAACTCCACAGCAATAGGCTTAGACAGCATGACGCATCATTTGCCAAACTATGGGTGACCCACATATCTAACAGTATTTATGTAATTGACCCATAGTTTGGCTTGGGTTTCATCAAACTATTCGTCACCCACAGAGGTGACATATAGTTTGACCCAAAGGCAACCAACAGTGCCTAATTATTAAACAACCAAGTCCCTAGTCCCGAACTAAGCTTGTGCTTGTGCTATGGATACTATGTTTTTATGAACATCCATCATTCATCGTGTTTGAGTACAAATGTCATGTTCATCACACGAATCGTGACTCGAGTACAAATGTCATGTTCATCACACGAAACATTTGCCCCTAGCGGGATTCGAACCCGCGAGTCGGTTTCGTGGCCAGGGTCTCTGACCACTCGACCAACGAGCCAGATGTTAGTTAGTTAAGTACCTCAATTCAATAAATTTATAATTGATAAATAACACACATAATATCAATTTATTGCTCATTTTCCTATAAACATGTATGTCATATGGATGTCTATCTTAAAGATGATAACATTTTCTCATAAAAGAAAATTTCTGAACGCTTATTTTATTCACCCTCCACTGCATTCAACATTGCTTAATAGCCTGATCTGTAGTCACACGTCACGTCTTGCCATGATACAATTCCTGTGCCATTACCATGAGTTAGGTTAAAACCCGGCGTTCTGTATCGCTCATCTTCACTGTTATCCTATTGATTGTGTTCGTAACGAGAGACATGCGTGGGTCGCCGGATACGATTTGTTGATAATAAATACCACTATAAACCGCGCACACAACGGACCGCTGAATGACCGGTCGGGATTGCAGGCAAACAAATGCTTTTCTTCAGCTCGTCGTCAGCTAATAGATGTCTGATGGAATCCATGGAGGCATGGACAAAATTAATAATATATTTTGTTAGTAGGATAGGGGGTAAATTTTAGGTTTATGTACATTAAATTTTTCTACTAATTCCGATTAATATTCATTGGTCAAGATCAGTTGTTGTAATCAATTGTTACTTTGTAGCTAATATAAAATATTAATTAAGGGCGATCGGAAACCACGAGATAAAATAGGGCATCATACATTTGTCAAAACACCGGCGGAAGTGCGTAGGCGCAGCTATCATACGGGCCAATATATCGCGGAACATCGGCGAGCCGGGTGGCGCGATCTGACGCATCAATGTCATTGAAGGATTCATCATTGAACAAACGCAGTTTTCATTATCACAGCAGCAATTGAGTATAACATGGCACAACGCGTTCTCCATTAAGTAAATTGTTGCATCCAGATTTCCGTTTCAAAGCGACAAGGATTTTGTATTATTGAAATGAATGAGGGTTTTTCTACGAATGAAAATAATCAGGACAACATATTGACAGTACAAAGAGAATATCCAATAGAAGAATATGCATGATGGGAACACAAAAAGGGTTGTCAGAATAAGGGGCCATAATTTAGAATTTATAAAGCCTACGATAACGATCTAAACCTTGAAATGCGTGACACAGAATTTGCAAGATGATAAACATTTCTTGGCAGACCCCGCGGCTTGTACTGGCGTAAATACCCCCGATACGCTATCGATACCAATATTTTCGCTCATTTAATTTTCACATGCGCTCGTAAACCGATGAAAATAGAAGTTTTTAAAATGCACGCAATAGCGTCACGCAAATTCCGAGAAAGTAAATTATGCCCGAAGTGGTTAAGGTCAGTAATAAGTCATTCATCGGCATTTGGGTACGTGTGCACGCATAGGCAAACGCCCGCTCGCGCACAAAGGGCGCTGTTAAAGTCGTTGCCAACCGCTCGGCAGTACTTAAACGATATACATACTTACACATTTTTCATTTCTACACGAGACGCGAATAATTGTTGTTCTAATTTTACTCAATTCATAACTATACACCTTATGATTAATCTGCTCATCTATTCCCTAAATGTTAATGTCTTCAACTAGCCAAAGTTATTTTTATAGCCTTAATGGATTTTTAAATTTAGCGGTAATAGAGTAAATAAATTCTTAGCTGATTCTGATTAAGCTACTTCAAAACAATAATAAGATAGCTTTTCTCTTTTTTGATATTAAATAAACAATCTTTTTGAATTAGATGGAGGACAATCGGCGAAAGAAATAGGCCACAATAATAGCGATAGATATAGTCGTTTAGCGTAACACTAGAAGTAGTCCGAACAAACAAGTCATGTTAGCCTCAAAAGTTTGGGGGCAAATTGATTGACTCGCCGATCATAAAGAAGTCAAGAGTGAATTAATGGCAACTTGAACGGTGCCACCAATTAGCAACCACAGTTATCGTCGCCGGTTCATGACCCGACTGCAATTTTGATGAAGGACTAAACTAATTTATTGCACAATGCAAAATTCATTCAGAAAATTCAAAATTTTTCGTATTCATCTAAGGGTCGATCTATAAGGATTTTTCAGATTTCTTTTATGCGTATTATATACCTCCTGTTACATATGTGGTAGACATACACGCACCCGACCTGATCCGCAACCTTGGCCAGACAAATTGCGATGTCTCGATCTACAAGGCAAATTTTAAATCACATAATTATCAGCCGCTTATAAAAACTCGTATTACAATGAACAACAGTGATTCCAGTCCGTCCCTGAGACGCAGCCTAGTCAGATATTCCGACCGCGTTGGCCGAAGGACGTCGGAGCACGACCGGGCAGATGCGCTCGAGTAAATCGTGCTACGAACGTCGTCGCTACCCCTCCCCCCAGTGCCCCCCACCCGCCATTGTGTCAGCGCGATGGCAACACATGGTGCGGAGAAAAGCCCGCGGCGCCCGCTGCATTACAATGAGCGGTGGGACCATTAGCCGAGCGGGCTGGATGCTTCGCGATTGAATTTCAGACGGTAACGGTACCATTTCTGTGCTACAATTATTACGGGCACTTATGTCTGTGATTGTTTCTGATCCTCATATCTATTAATCGCATTATGTTCTGTTTAACACAAAAAGCTCAAGCTTGTGTAAGCTTGCTATCAACAACACATATCGTAACTATACTATAGTGCCAGATTTATAGATCTACGCGGTAAAACTGGAACAAGATTTTACCTATTTTTCCAACAAACCGTAATATCGACACCCATATATATTCACTGTCGATACCATGTCGTCGAATGGATGGAAATCAAATTGCTTCTGTGATAACGTTATCATAGTAGCCGATCAGGGGTCTACCCTGTAGAAGGCACCTACATTGAATGGAACAGTTACGTAGATGACAAGACATAGACTAGACAGCTTAAAACATTTAGTAGCCTTGAGGGTCAATTGAAGCAACCACGAAGCAACCACGAAGACAGTTTTAGGAAAAACGAATGCAGCTTACAATGCCTTATTCGTGGTGAGGGAAACCCGTGTCATCGGCGGGTGCGCACGCACGGTTCCGCGCCGGCGAGTGTCGGTCAGTGGCGTGGCGCGCTCGCCGAAGCGGCCACGGCTTTCTAACGCCAGCGCGGCTGTCGGCTTTACGTATGCTTACCGCTTGCATTTCTTGCACTTCGTTTTTATTGCTTTGCGTTAGTATGCTCTTGTCTGTGGGCGAAGTTGCATTCCACCAGGTAGAGGTAATGATCTAAAATCTTCTCATCAATACGGGTGCAAACAGTAGGCTGATTCTTTGAGTTAACTGGTAATTGCTCCGAGGTTCAGCAACATATTACGCACCGAGTAATCTTACGTTACTAAACGGTGCACTTTGCGAATTCATTAATACGCAATGCGATCAAAACCACACATTGAGTTGACACATAGTACACACACAGAGTAGTAAACTGAAACTAGTATTTTATCATAAATTGTATCATATCAAATTTAAGGTTTGGCAGCTTGACTAAGATAAACAGTCTACGACTAAAGTCATCATTACGGTACATGTCACTGTACTACTGTGTGAATACTACGTAAACCAGAATCAATGAACACAAGTGAAGTGAAGAATATCTTTTCTCAGAAGGCCTCTTCTGATGCATGACAACAATTGAGCAAATGTCCCAAGCGATAAAGTATGGTGCTGGTGGATTTACACCACCAGCTCAAAACGTTGTATTTCTTATCTCCCACTAGATCACCGCATGACCGCATTCTTAAGTTATGATTCTATTGTCAAGTGTAATTTTATGAAAACAAAAACTGGACGGTATCGTTCGAGTCAATCGCCTCGTCCACACCGCGGCCGCACGCACCAATTAATATTTAACGTTTCGTGAAATTCCAGCATCGTCCAAATTATAGCATCGCTTGCGAGATTTTAATCGCGTTCAATTCGAAACTTTCTTTCAGCTAGCGAATAATTCGCTTCGTATCTGATAAACGTAACTGTCGGATTCGTGAAAACATTCGACGGGCGCGTCACACGCGACGCTCACTGACACGTCCGCGCGCAATGTCACGCTCCCTGAACAATTAGCGGCTGCTTTTACAACAACAATCGCATCGGCTAATTTATTTTGAGCAAATATACCAAGCTAGACCCCATTATTGTTCTTTCACTGTTGTTATTTATTTTATCTGTATCATTTATCTTTTTGAATTAAGATGCAATGCATTTGCACAGAAAAACTAATTTACTACATGTAAAGTAATTACACCATGAGATGCTTGTAGAGAGGTCTGTGCCCTACAATGGAAAAAGCTGAATTAAATAAAATATCTGGAGCGAAAAGTTCTCACAAGAAAAAGAACGCATTACACCACTCTTAGGATGAACAAGGAAAATAAAGCATCAACATTTTCTATACATACACTCTGAATACGCAAGTTTGGGTGGATTACTCAACATTCAACTTATCTGTTGACAACGAGTCATCTGCATTAACATTTCTAAATTTAGACACCAATTGTCACATGCACTATCAACTCCAAAACGAAGAGCAGGCAACGCGTGACCAAACGTCTCACATGTCATTGCAAAAAGAAGAACGAAGGCACCAGATTAGATAAACCGACACGTCCACCAGCACGCGTCCGATCTGATGTAATCAATGAGACGTGCACTTTCAAACGTAACAGTTGTTGGGCTATCCATACGTGTTCTCGTAAACCATAATCCCGGCGGTTACCGGTTTAAAAGCGAGTTTCCAACCGCTAGACAAAAAACGCCACCTAATAAATAATAGGAATCGAATGCGAGTCATCAGGCCGGCGCGCTCGCCGCCGTTCCGTTGGGCGGGCACGCGGCGTGGCCGAGCGTGCCGACACGGAGGTGACGCGCCGTCCGCCCGCCACGCTCCGCCGCGCGCGCCGCCCGCCGCCCGCCGCTCGCGTGTGTGAACCGGCCTTTTACATTTGCATTACGCTAATTTGTGCTAATTGCCACGTAAAAGTTAAACTGCGGACGTCTCTGATATCGATGTCAAAAATATACAAATTAGGTCCACCTATGTTACGAATGAATTTTATGTTCTGTT